>JAFBJU010000499.1:3282969-3385278 GCA_016785305.1 Colistium nudipinnis | reverse complement strand
CGTTGGTATTTTGACATTTTCCATTCACTTTGGAACACGGAATAAATAAATGAATAAAAACCAAAAAGATTTATCTTTTTTTTTTAATGTGAAGTTTGTTTTTCTCGGAACTTTTAAAAGTAAAAAAAACATTAAAACCTTTCATCGATCCTTTTTTCCGGAGCCGCAACGTTCTCAGAGAAAATTGATTCGGCGCAATGAGACAAATAATCCAGTGAGAAGGTCGATCCAGGAAACAGGCCCGCCCCTCTTTACCCAGGGGTCATTGCTGTGTCCTATACCTGTCTCTTATACACATCTCTCATCATTTATCATTCTCCTCTCCCTCCTCCTCCTCCTCTCTCTCCTCCTCCTCCTCTCTCTCCTCCTCCTCCTCCTCCTCCTCCTCTAATGACTCCTGAATCGATCCTCAGCTCTTCATAGCTGAGAGATAATTGTAGAAAAGTCTGTTTTAATTTTTCCTGGTTGTGTGTCTTTGTGCGTTTGTGTGTGTAATCGTGTCTCCCTTATAACGTCTGAGTTCTTCATTTTAGTTTGAATCTTTTTTAAAGTGGGCATATGCAAATGTTCACACTAAAATATAAATCGGAAAATATATCATATATATATGTTGATCAAGTTATGAATTCTTTTTTATTTCAATATCGCGTTTCCGGACGCGCTGAAGATCTGATGTTTCTTCGGCGCTCAGATTTGGATCTGGATTCAGGTGATTTTGATGATCCGGTGTGTGTGTGTGTGTGTGTGAGTTTACTGGGAGAAGAGTCAAGGACCGGTCTCCGTCTTTTAAACACATTCCTTTTATTGAAGGTATTCAAAAAAAACGTTGGTATTTTGACATTTTCCATTCACTTTGGAACACGGAATAAATAAAAGAATAAAAACCTCCGCTGCACGAAAAGATTTATATTTTTTTTTTTATGTGAAGTTTGTTTTTCTCGGAACTTTTAAAAGTAAAAAAAACATTAAAACCTTTCATCGATCCTTTTTTCCGGAGCCGCAACGTTCTCAGAGAAAATTGATTCGGCACAATGAGACAAATAATCCAGTGAGAAGGTCGATCCAGGAAACAGGCCCGCCCCTCTTTACCCAGGGGTCATTGCTGTGTCCTATACCGTGCAACCATGTGACTCTTTGACACACACATCATATGCGTACACACACAATGACACACACACACACACAGAGTGATGGGCAGGGTCATATGATGCAGCCTGCGTGATGGAATCAGACAAACCTTTCCATTCACATGTGCAACACACACACACGCACACACAGACTCACACAAGGTCATTGTGTGTTGCAACAGCTTGACATTTGTAAGAAGAAATCAGCGTTTTTAGAGAGAACGGCTGATTATTCAAATCGCAATATGAAATATGTTCCAATTTTATGAGTCCTCGTGTTTTTTTCGTCTCGCTCGGATTCGGAATGAGCTACGTTCAACTTTTGATGGCTCGTCATCTCACGCATTCATCGGCGTTTCGTCACGGAAAAGATATTTTTTTCACCATGTTCTGATGTTGCTTTATTGCGTTGTCGGTGATCCTTCCCAGAATCCTTTGCACTTTTGACTGCCAGTCAGAATTCCAACGGTTATATGGAGAAATATAAAGGAGGAGAAAGGAGCAGTTGTTCACCAACAAACTCAACACAAAGATGCTGCTGTTGTGTTATTGGACACGCACAAACACACACACACACACACACACACAAACACTAAAACACACACAAGCAGGAAACTGCCTGACAGGGAATATAATAGTTTCAATGTGGTAAACACAAAAATGCACAACATGCAGAAACACACCTGGTCTTTGACACACTCACAGTGACACACACACACACACACACACACTGATGGAGACATGTGTGTGTGTAGCCAGCTCAACTAATGCAGCCTCTCTCTCCTCCCAGTGGATTGTGGGATGAACAGTGATTGACGGTCCACATGTCCCGCCTCCCTCTGGGGACACAAACAGGCTTTTAGCTGCGTGTGCGTGTGTGTGTGCGTGCGTGCGTGCGTGCGTGTGCGTCCTTGGTGTTAGAGGACATTCACCCCTGAGGACTGACCACACCATGCATCACAGTCACTGCTGTAGACTCGGGACCAGGGGTCAAAGGTCACGCTGGGGTTGCCACGGAACCTAGTGAAAACAAAAAAGTGGCATCGTAACAGTTTTAGCTGCAAAATGCTGTAATTGCGTTTGAATTATTTTTCCTATTTGGGTCCCAGGATGAATGCTGTGTCTCTGTGTTCATTCTGTGAAGTTATCTGATCGTTTATTATAATATATCATTACCTTTTTGACAATCTCAATCTAATTCTGCCTCCGATCCCCAATTTGAATCTTCCTCGCTATAAATTCTGCAGGTCAATCCCACAGCCGCAGGATGTCGTCATGACGATGAGCCGACAGTGACTGTGTCAGTCGTGACCTAACGGTGGTTGTGTTCTTTATTTTTGATTTTTTTTTCTGTGAAATGAAGCAGTGTGTCATATCCCGTAAAACCAAAAACGACATCAATCACAGACTCTGAGTCACATTGTGCCCAATCATCACGCTCCCAACGCCACCAGAGGATTCGCTGTACATATATATTTATTATACGTAATATATATATTTTATATATATATCTTGGATTTGAGCAAATCAGCTGGTGCTAACCAAATGAATCATGGGACATCGGACAAAGAGAAAAAGTTGGATTACATCCAGGTTTAGATACATTTTTATATTTTTTTAGATTGATTTGGATTTAATGAATGTGCAGAAAGAGCTGCCGATAAATAAATACGTTTAGAAATATTTTTAAAAAATGTCAAAATATTTCCTCAATATGTCATGACATATCCTGCTCAGTCTTTGAAATGGAATCTATCAGCCGCTATAAACCCGGATAGAGATTTCCTCTCCGGGACTCTGGAGGAGAGCGAGGGCTTTTCTTTTGTGGAGGTTCAGGGAGGATGGAGAGAGCCGCTCCCTGGATACAGGCGTGGACGGAGGGATGGAGGGATGGGGATGGAGGAGGAGGAGCAATGATGGTGGTCTTTCTGCTGAGGGGGGGTTTGTGGGGGGGAATCATGTCGGCCTGCGCATGAACACACACACACACACACACTCTCTCCATCTACCTCCAGCTCAGGGGCTTCCCTCTCTCTCTCTCTCTCTATCTCTCTCTCTCTCTCTCTTTCTCTCTCTCTCTTTCTCTCTCTCTGTCTTTCTCTCTCTCTTTCTCTCTCTCTCTGTCTCTCTCTCTCTCTCTCTCTCTCTCTCTCTCTCTCTCTCTCTCTCTCTCTCTTTCTCTCTCTCTGTCTCTCTCCCTCTCTCTCTCTCTCTCTCTCTCTCTCTGTCTCTCTCTGTCTCTCTCTCTCTCCCACCTCCCATCCTCCATCTCAATCCACCCCTCGTCCTCTCCTCCTCCTCTTGCTGCCCGCCCCGGAGCGATGCCCCCCCCCCTCCCCTCCTCCTCCTGACCTCTTTCCTTCTCGCCCTCGGTGCCTCTCCTCGCTCATGCAGGGGTTTGGGGCTCCGCCCCTCCCCCCCTCCCCCACCCATCCAACGACACAGTCGATACCCTCCTCACCCCCTCCTCCCTGCCTCCCTTTTCTCTTTCTATCCATCACTTTCGCTTCCTCTTCCTGTTTTGCTTCTTCCTCCCTCCTCAGCTGTTGAATTCCCAGTAAAGGTGGACTGATAGATTTATATTTCTTTCTTTCTTTTTTTATTTTCCAAACGTGCCCGTGTGTCTCCCCTCCCTCTCTCTTTGTGCCTGTGTGTGTGTGTGTGTGTGAGTCCACCCATCCGTCCGTCCTGTTCGCCACACACCATTTATTCCGTGATCACTTATTCAGGAGCTCAGATAGAGACGCAGATAAATCCTCAAGCGTTTAACGGCGTCGCCTCCTCTTCCCTCCGCTGAGTCCATTAGATACACACTTTGCGGCTTTATTTCAACACAACGACACACACGCACACACTGCTGCAGAGGGGAACGTTTCATTGTTTTTTTTTATATCACGCAACACATACATAACACATGCATCATAACTCGGCGGCAGAACAAACGTCCGCTGATTGGGCGGCAAAAAGAGGCAACTCAGAAAGCGCTCTTTAAAGGGGCATTTTTCATTTTAAAATGTCTGATTTCACACTGATTGTGATTGGGATGGAGTGACGATGAGGAGGATGAGGAGGAAGAGTGTGTGGAGGTGGGGCTGTGATTTCATGAAATGAACAGGCCCTTTAATCAGACTTTTCTCAGACCGACACACAACCTACCAACTTTGGAGACTCCTCCCGCAGGAGACAGGAAGTGGATACCCGGCCCACTTCCTGTCTCCTGCGGAGGACCGAAACAATCAGCAGATTTTGTCGTTAAGAAGAAAAAAAAGCTTCACAATGTGATGGGAGGGTTATTCGTGAAGGAAGAATGCCATCTGCTGGGCAGAGTGTGTGTGTGTGTGTGTGTGTGTGTGTGTGTGTGTCACCACATGACTGGTGTAATGTAATGTATGCATGATGAAACATGACTATGAAATGTTCTTTTTTTTTCTTTTTGAGTCACTTGACTCCATGTTAAGGTCACTCAGTTATTATATTATTAGTGTGTGGACACTTTGTTGACGTGTTGTTGACGTGTGGTGCGTCCACGTCCCACTGGCGTGAGGGTGTTCAAACACGCAAAAAAGAGCCATGAAGAAGAGACGTGTGTATTTTAATCATGCCGATTGAACCCTGTGTCTACAGATGACTCATCATCAGAGAGCGGCAGCGGCCTCCCCGCCTTGACCCCGCCCTCCTCCGCCGTGACGGACGGCGCCATCGTCAGGGAAACCAAGGTGGTCAATGGCAACGGCGGCTCCGTCCCGCTGGACTTCAGCACGCCCACTTCCTCCTCCTCCTCGTCCGAGGACCAGCAGCCCGTCAATCTGAGCGAGGCCCCGCCCCCGCGGCCCCGTCTGGCCACCTCCCACCTGCCCGTCACCGTGTCGGCGGCGGCCGCGGCGCTGCTGGGCGCGCTGCATCCCAACGCCCCGGAGGAGCTGCGCAGGAAGTACCCGCTGGCCGCCAAACCTCCGCTGGCTCCACTTCCTGCCCTGCCGCTCACACACACACACAACGCAGAGCTGAGGCTGGACCGGGACACAAGGGAGTACGGGGGCAAGGTAAGAGACACACACGCACACACACAGTCACATCAGTTTGTTAACTATTCACAGTTTTAGTGTTTTATATAATTATATATGTACTTATATTTATATATATATTTATGTGTGTGCTTAGTCCCCACAGTTCAGTTCTGGCGGCAGCTACGACAGCGTGAAGATGGACCTGAGCGCGGAGGACCTGACCACGGGTCGTCACGGCAACCAGGTGGCCCCCGACGATGACGACGACGACCACGACGACCACGACGACAACGACAAGATCAACGACACCGAGGGCGTCGACCCCGAGAGGCTGAAGGCCTTCAACGTGAGTCAGAGGCCGTGGAGGTCCCCACAGGGATAGATAGAATACTTCCTGTGTGTTCTTAAAGAGTTTAAACACACAAAATTGATTCTAAATGAACTTGAATGTGCAAAAAACACACAACCAATGAATATTCACCACATAAACTCGATTCCCATTTTCAAAAAGAAAAAATATATATATACTGTATTTATAACCTGTCCACACCCACATATGTAAATATATATGACATTTAATGTAACCTCCCCGCACATAGATAGAAAGAATGTCACAACAATAAATATACAAAAATATAGATACAATAACATAAATAAATCATAAGTAGTGCCATACAATCACACAATTTGGAGGTCAGTGATAAAAGTGTTAATCGTGCAAGTGTGTGTGAGTGCACATGTGTGTGTGTGTACGTGTGTGTGTCCGAGTGTGAGTGTTAAAGAAGTGCAGGACACAGGATGTTCACAAGGTCATGAAAACAAACCCTCCAACGTTGTGTTATTTTATTTGATCAGAGCTGTTGTGTTGTTTTGCCGCAGATGTTTGTGCGTCTGTTTGTGGACGAGAACCTGGACCGCATGGTGCCCATCTCCAAGCAGCCCAAGGAGAAGATCCAGGCCATCATCGAGTCGTGCAGCCGGCAGTTCCCAGAGTTCCAGGAGCGCGCTCGCAAACGCATCCGCACCTACCTCAAATCCTGCCGACGCATGAAGAAGAACGGCATGGAGGTAACGCGCCTCCCTCGGATCAGTGATTTTATTTATTGATCGTGGGGTCAATGTCCTGAAACGGATACCTCCACATTGATGTTTTTTTTTCGTGCAGGTGTTATCCAAGTAAAATCTAATTCTAATTCAATCTGCTGCTCTATTGTGTGCAGTGGGTTCTTTCATTGATCTGCTCAGAGCCAATAACTCCCATCATGCAATGCTTTCCTCTCAGCTGAGAGCTGGAGACTTTTATTTATTTTTTGAATCCTGTGAACTTCTCAGTTCGGAGACATGATCTGTGGCTGAGCTACAGATCACGTGTCAGCTGTGAATCTCTGCTTCCCCCTAGTGGTGATATCTGGAGTTACACAAAATGGACACCTGCCGCTTTTTATTCTAAACTTTCTCATTCATCAGATAATTCACAGTTTACAGGAACCTGTTGGAATTTCCTACTCAGGTCCCGGTTTCGGCCCAATACAAAATAAAATAAAATTCTAAATGAAATGCCACCAAATAAGATGCAAAATATAAGGTGCAAATGAGAAAATATTGTGCAAGTAATAAAATAGAGTAGAAAAAATGCAAAAAATACGAAAAGAAAATAGAATAGATGTGATAATACCACAAAAGCATCACCGCATGTTGGCAAATTAAAAAATACATTTCTCATTATTATTAAATGTTTTTTCCACGTTCAGACCCGTCCGACTCCGCCTCACCTCACCTCGGCCATGGCGGAGAACATCCTGGCCGCCGCCTGCGAGAGCGAATCGCGCAATGCTGCCAAGAGGATGCGCCTTGAATCTTACCACGTGAGTCTGTGTTTTAATTGTAACAATTGTATTGCTTCACTCAATATATAGCAATAAAACACGTTTTTTTTTTTTGCCTTTAAATAATTGGTCTGTTGTGTCACTTCCTGTGTCCATCTCCAGGATGAGCAGATCTCTGTGGACAAGCCATCCAGCGGTGCCGGCGGCGTGAGGGAGCCAGCGTCCCTCGCCCACTCCGCCTACTCCCTCGCCGCGTCCGCCTTCTCCTCCCAGGACGCCCAGCTCTACATCAACGGAGCCGGCCTGAGCTACGGTTACCGTGGTTACCCGGGCCTGGGGGCCGCCGTGCAGCATCCCGTTTCGCTGACGACCGGATCGGCCGCTCAGAGCAACGGTGAGGATGGGAGGAAGAGGGTGAGAGAGAGAGGTGAGGAAGAGGGCGGAGCTAAAGAGGAAATTAGAAGAGAGAGAAAAAGAAAGTGATGAAATGAAGTTTGTAGTTTTAAAGTCTTAAATGAAAGAAGGATAATAATAATAATAATACTAATACTAATAATAATAATAATAATAATAATAATAATAATAATAATTATTATTATTATAGTAGTTACTATTATTATTATTTAAATTTAAAATTGATAATTATTAATTAATTAATAATAATTATTATTATTATATTACATTTAAATAATAATACTAATAATAATATATTAAATTTAAATTAAATAATAATAATAATTATAATAATTATTATAATTATTATTTCGTAATAATAATAATAAGACAAATAATAATTTTATTTGTATAGCGCTTCTCAAAATACACACATAAATAAAATAAAACGTAAGAGCCAGATAAATCAGACTTTAAAAGCAATTGTTTTTTTGGACAGTAAATAAATATTTATTGAACAAAGTTCAGAGGTTGAAACTCAGATGATATATTGATCTATTGTTGATGTTTTTTCAGGTCCCACAGACCTCAGCATGAAGTCTCTCTCCTCTGCCAACATCAGCACCTCCTCCTCTTCCGCCGCCGCCCACAGCCTTGGTGGGCGGGGCAGTGGGGGCGGAGGAGGCGGGGCCTCAGCCCAGCTCAGCCAACCGGAGATCACGGCCGTGCGTCAGCTGATCGCCGGCTACCGGGAGTCGGCCGCCTTCCTGCTCCGCTCGGCCGACGAGCTGGAGAACCTCATCCTGCAGCAGAACTGATGTACACACACACACACACACAACACACACGCACAGACACGCACACACACACACGACCCATTTGTTTCGTGTCTGCGGAAATCAGATTTCCTCTTGTTTGGACTCGTCCCTCCTTTGAATCCAAGTTCTTTGTTTTCTCCTCATATGCCTTCACTTTGGAAAACTGTGGAACAAGGAGGAGGAGGAGGAGGAGGAGGGAGAAGGGAGGGGCTAATCCATCCCATCCCAGATAATCCCAAAACAATCCACCGCAACCTCAATGAATCAACTCTGCCTGAGGAGACAGTTTTTTTTTTGTTTTTAGCACTGGAGGAATCGAAACCTCACAATCAGCTCCACACTGTGAGCGAGGGAGAGGAGGAGGAAGAGGAGGAGAAAAAAACACCCCACTTCGTATCCTCAGAGGACGAGAAGTGACATTTTCTGAGTTTCCCTGTGGAACTCCGACCCGGGAGGGTTTGATTGACGGGTGCCCCGGCCAACACTGTCTTACGATCAATAAAAAAAAAAGAATATAAACTGATGATCTGATCTGCGTACTGACGGCGTCTCTGCTGTCGACTTGACTCAACATTTAATTTCTTATTTTTTAAACGGAGTCCAGTGAGTGATTTTTATTTTGAAACTTTGAGTTTGAATTTTTTTTACTCTTCCTAAGAGACTGAGGGAAAGAAAAAAACTCTTCAAAGACAGCACTGAAAAAGACTCGAGGACGGAAACTCAGAAAGAAACGAAAAAAAAAATGTTTGTTTGGTTTAAAAAAGAAAAAAAAAAGAAAAAAGACAAAGGAGGAGAGAAACTTTGTTTTCGCTTGTACATACGCTCTCTGTGTCCTACAGCACTTTCCCCTCCTCCCCCCCCCCCTCCCTCACCCACTTATTACCCAGGGAGCAACCTGCTACTTATGCATCGAGACGCCATGACGACCACCAGGAAATACCTCAGAATCAGACCTGCCAACACACACACACACACACACACACACACACACAGAAGCCAGTTTACTTTGCCACCTGATTGTCTTCAGGGTTTATTTATACTTTTTGGCGGGAAAATCAAACTGATTTTTTTTTTTACCTTTAACTTGAAAGCGATGAAGAAGAAAAAAACGTCTCTTTTCTTTTTCCTCTGTTCTGCTGTAAATATGATCAGTCCAACGTAGACACTGGAGAGTGTGTGTGTGTGTGTGTGGGTATGCGTGTGCGTGTGTGTGTGTGTGGAGGGGCATATCATTAATGAAGGAGGGAGGTTAATTATTGGCAGAAGTTTTACCTCCAAACGTAGATTCAATGCCAACGAAACCTCAGCGCCACTTGTTTAACGCCCCCCCCTCTTTTTTCTTCTTCTTCTTCCTCTTTTTCTTCTTCTTCTTCTTCTTCTGCTCTCCATCGGACCTACTCTACACTTCTTCTTCTTCTTCCTGGACCTAAACCTCCCTGGTTTCGTCAGTAGTTAAACTCTGACTCTTGTGCTAATTGTTCTCGTCATTATTATTATTATTATTGTTCTTTTTTTTGTTATTATTATAATGATGAACTTTCATGTTGCTGCTGCTATACATAAAAAAAAAAAACGGACCTTCTGCCATAGACCTGAAACCTCAACGAAGACGGGAACCCACCGACCTCGACCTCCACGAAGCAAAAACCACTCAAAGACTCACTGTGCTCCGGGTGACCTTTGACCTGTAAACCCTCAGCTGGTGTCTTCTTTTTTTTCATGTTGGTCTCGTGACTTTCTAACTGTGAATTTTCTCCCTATTTTCAACGCTGTGTACAAAGTTAAGATGAGACACGTTCGTTTTTTTTAATTTAGTCCAGAGACAAAGAAAAAAGTGTTAAATTAGAGAATCCAGAGATGCTACATTTTTTTTTTTTTATAAATGAAACTTTGATTTAAGTCCGTTTTTTCTAAAGCTAAAAGGGGCTTTATGATATTTACTGGTGGGCCTGTTGTGTTCGCAGACATTTGGTAAAATGCTGATTTCTTATTTAAATTTTTTTGAGTTAAATGACTTCTGTGAATATTAATCCCAGTTTTTCTGGTATAAATATGTTAAAACAGTGGAACAGATCAAACAGAGGTTTGTTCAGTGTGAACAGAAAAAAAAATACTGCAATTTTCCTCCGCAGTAAATGATTCCTTTTCGGGTACTTGACATTATTTTTACTCAGAGCTATAATCAGACCTAATCTTCTGGTTTTCAGTTTCTACCTATCAGAGGATTTTTTTTCTTTGCGCCACAGATTTGTCTCCGCTCAGTTTCACTGTGGAACAGATTTGGTAAAATGAACAAAAAGCCGCTCTGTGATTTTCCTGATTCTCGTGGTATTTTTGCACACCGAGTGAGTCTGTGATTTGAACGTATGATGCATGAACACGGCCTCCCATGAAGTGCACTGGCGAGGCATGGTGTTTTTTGTTGTTTTTTGTTTCTTTTTTTATTATTTAACGTTGTTGTCGTTGTTTGCAATGCAGCTGATAATCATATTGATCGCTGGTGTTTAGATGGTGTGAACACAAACATCTGCCGAAACTAATGAATCACAATGTTTAAATAGGTTTTTTTGATTCGTTAATGGTAAAATAAACGATTTGCTCTGAAAATAGAATCACAGAAAAAAAGACAAATATGCAAACCTTACAATTAAATGACCCAACTATCAGAGGAACAGGAGAGAGAGAGATGATGGAGATTTGTAGTTTTGGGCTCATGACTTTGGTGACCCCGACGTGTGATCAGATTACCAGTCAAACCGGTTTTCTTTTCCCCACCATTCAGTTCATTCAATCTGAGCACACATAATAGTTTCTGTCAGGAAACAATCCCTGATGAAAGTTACTGGATTTTCACATTAAAACAGGAAGTTGAGTTCAGTTCAGTTTTATTTTTTTCAGCTGCAGAACAGCACCAACAACTGTATGAGAAAAACAAGGCAAATGACAATCTTTGTGTAATTTGCTCACAGTTTGATTTCTTTCCCTGTTTCTGTTGTTTCCAGCGGAGCAGACGGGGAAAATAATCTCAGTGCTTCGCCGCCCGACACATTTCTATTTTTTATTATCAATGTTCTGCTTCCTTTTTATTAATATTATTATTTCATAAAGATATTTTGTAGTGGAATTTTTTATAGGATATTCCAGTAGAAGGTTCTGCACATTCCGAAACATGGAAGTCATTAAACGCACCACGGACCCGACCGGCATCAACCTTTTCTTCTCAAACTTTCCGAAGAGTTTTGATTTGACCCGTTTTTTTCAAATTTAAATGCTTTCCAGAAATGATGCTTCACACCCTGTTCACATTTGATTAGATTCCACCTGATGTGATTTATAAAAATACTGAAGTGCACCCATTCCTGTTGAAATAAAAGAAATGGCTACCTGCGCCATTTCATTATTTATTATTTTTTTTTGTACTAGTGGTGCTTCAGTTTCCATCCCAGTTTTTTTTTTCTGTCTTCTCCTGACTTTGTACCTTTGGACTCTTGATTGTCTTGATTTTTCCGGAGCTTTGATACCAGTTGGAAAATGTTCTCCTCCTCATGATTTCACTCAGTGGAAGTGTGATGTTTACATGTACAGATTATTGCCATTCTTTTTCCCCTTTTGTTCCGTTTCTTTTCATCTCTCTCTCTCTCTCTCTCTCTCTAATCCCTGTTTTCTCCTAATCTGACTCCTTCCTCACACACTGAAGGGAAATGGGACTACGTCCAAATACAACTTTCACCTTTTCACACACGCGCCTATAAGTTGTTGGGCCACTTTGGCATTCGCGATTTCAGTCCTCACCTTTTTTTTCACCTGCTCGTAAGAAAAAAAAAAAAAAAAAAAAAATCATTACAGCCTTGTTGGCATTTCGTTGATCTAAAAATGCTGTTTTTGAACGCCATGTTTTTGCTTGAGGTTCGATTTATCACTGTTGGAAAAAAAACGTTGTGACTGGAATTAAAAAATCCAGGCGTCCCTGAAGGGACCTGATTTTTTGTTTGGGAGGGAGTGGAGCGTTCGTTTTGGGAGGGGGGTGACCTTTGAGCTCTAGGCTAAATCCACAGCACACAAAAATCACAGTGGGGCCACAGCAGCCCTCCATGTCGGGTTTGGAGAGGATTCCTCAGTGAATGATAAGCCATTTCAGACCCCGTGTGTCGGGTCTCTTAGTCTATTAGTATATTTAGCGAAACTTTAAACTGCAGACGACAAAACTCAACCTCAGGAAGAAAAAAAAATGGCTTCGCTTTTGTAAAAAAACATTGAACTGAAGGCCCATTTCCCTCTCTCTTTGATACCATATAAATGATATCCAAAATTCTTTTTATATTTATTGTGTTTATTATTCTATATAACAGTGGATACCTTTTTTTTTTTTTCTCCAGTACCTGTGGCTAATTCATTTGATTCTTTAGAAGAACTGTCGATAATATATGTGAAGCATCTCAAACGACGAAAAAAAGAAGAAATCTAGTCTTTTTTTCCTTTTCTTTATTCTTTTTTGTTTTGTTGTCTTTGTCGACCTCGTCGGAGCCTGAAATTACGAGAACATATCAATTGGGTCCATGACGGAGAAACCAATGATGGAAAAACGGAGCTTTCTCTTTTTTTGTGTAATGTCACTGTTGAGGCTGAAATGTTTCTGGACGTGAAAAAAAAAAGAAAAAAATGATTGTGACCATTTTAGTTTTGTTTGTTCTGGGTTCTGTTTGTTTTTCTCCCGAGCTGTACGTCACAAAGCTAAATATACTAATAAAACGTGTGCTATCTATCAGACACAGACGCCTCTTCATTCTACACTCAAAGGATGATGGGAGTTTATTTTATTATTATTTTATTTCATTCTGAGCTTCTACTGATTTTATTTTCACTTTTGTGATATATTAATTTGCACCTTTCCACCAAAATAGAAAAAGAAAACATTTCACTCATTTTTTTTCCTTTTTATTTTCTGTGTGCGTGTGTGTGTGATTGCGATTTGATCCCAGCTAATGTCTGAATTGGTTTGTTTTATTTTCCCATTGATTTACAGTTATTTAAATAAAAAAGATCATGACAACAAAGAGATTAATAAACATGTAAAATATGAATGAGGGACAAAATGACAGTAATGCAGATAATACCACCATTTATCATGGAATATTGTAATTTTCTTTCTTAGTTTATTGTATTTTCATGCCAATATTTTACAGCTGGGTCTAAGATTCCTTTTTTTTTACAAATAAACTCTGCTGCTCCAAAAAAAAGCCTGAAGATGGTTAAAATTACACAGGACATTTTAATTTGATTGTTTTGAACGTTAGAACGGGAAATTCAACTCAATGTGGGTTTCTCTGTGTTTACACAACAAACACAGTTTTTCCTCCTCAGCAGACGTTCAACCTGCTGCTGATCTCAGCTCTTCACAGTATTTTATTATTTATTACTTAATGTATTATAAATATATATATATATATATAATATATTATAGGACCTGGCTATAACCTGGATATAAACGTAAAAAAGAAGTCTATCCATCCTCCCGCTGACCTTCTCTTATATGAAGATATATTTAAATGGACCACAGAGGTCAAAGGTCAGAGGAAGTTGTGTGTCAGCACGTTGTGTTTTCTTCTTTTGACCCTGTGGCTGGCACGGCTCGCACACACTTTATTTACACAAATGAAAATATCACTTTAAATTCTATATAAAATACATTTTATCAATAATGCTTGTGTACTTTTAGGTTCTGAAAGTGTTTGGTGTGTGCTATATGTTACTTTAACTGTTGTACAGCTTGAATTCTAAAATCTGTCTTTTTATCTTTTATAATAAGAGATTTTTTTTTAGAAATATTTCTCCTATTTTGTCCTTTTATTTCAGACTGAATCTCCGAGCCTAACAGTCTCTGAGGTTTCTGTCTCACAGAATCAGGTTTTACGTTAAGCAGCTGAACCTCTTTTTTTTTCCATCATCTTAAAGCTTCCCTGCCAAGTGACAGATTAATCTTTCATGTTGGATTTGAGCTGTTTTTAGATCTGAAAACTTTCAGATGAAAAAAAAAAGAGTCTCACCCCCGAGGTTAGAAGGACAGAGGACATGATTATTATTGTTTGTATTATTAATTACATTTAATTTATCTGTAGGTTATTTTCTGGAAACCAGATAACAAAGAACAGTTTATTTATAACATGCTTATAACCTTAAACAATATAAAATCATCCAGTGAACGTACAAACCATGAATCTTTAATTCATTGAAATGACCTTCAGAGAAAAACTGTCCCAGAGCCAGAGACATATGGACGCACGCGCGCACGCGCGCACACACACTGAGAGAGAGAAAGAGACACACACACTGACACACCTCAGTGTGAAGGTGTGTGTTTGGTGTCACTCTCTCTTTGAACTTTTTACCCTCTCTCTCTCTCTCTCTCGCTCTCTCTCTCTCCATTCTCTCTACCTCCCACCCCTCCCTTCTTTCTCCTCCCCTTTCTCTCTCCCCCCTCCCCCCTCCCCCTCTCCCCGCCGGGTGTAGGTGTGTGATCAGCTGGCTCCTCGGACCATGCCCCCCCGCTCTATCTCTCTATCTCTCCGGTTCTGCGCAGAGAACCGATCCGATCCACACTTCCGCATTCCGGTGTGCGCGCAGGTGTGCGCGGGGCAGGGCCCACAGGAAACCGGTTCCTCCGGCTGGTCCGGCCGCCGCCGCCGCCGCACCGGCATGTTTCCGGCCTCACGCGCACAGAGGACGCAGCGGAACCGGAGGAGCGCGCGCCTGCTGCCCGGTGGAGGCCGGCGGGAATAAATAACAACATACAAAAAACGGAGGATGGAGGGCTGCTGCCGCTCGTGTTTACCGTGTTGTGGTCGGCTGTGGAACTGGATCTGGCCCGACCTCCGCTACCCCAACGTTCCGGACCATGTCATCGCCAACCCGGCGGCGGAGATCCGCACCGTGTCCGGGGACGTGCGCGTGCCGGCGCCCCGGAAGCGGCCGGTGCAGCTGTACGCGGCGCTTTTCGACTTCGAGGCCCGCAGCGACGACGAGCTGACGGTGAAGGAAGGGGACAAGCTGTCGGTGATCGAGAAGCGGGGACACTTCGTCCTGGCCAAGAAACTCACCGGCTCCTTGGAGTCCGGACTGGTCCCCGCCAACTACGTGGCTCTGCTGCAGGACGAGTTCGCCAAACACAAGTAAGGCCCGGAGACACGCTGTCCTTGTTGACCGCGTCCCTTTGTGTGTCACACTTTATCTGTCGTCATGCACCTGTCCTGCACCTGTCCTCTGTCGCACCATTACTTTCTGTCCCCCTGTGTCCTCGTTTAATCTGTCCCACAGTGTCCCTGTGTGTGTCACACTTTTATCTGTCCCCTCTGTGTCTGTCCTGCACCTGTCCTCTGTTGCTCTGTTGCTCTGTGTCTCAAAGTATCTATCTGGCCTTTCTGTCCCTCTGTGTCCCCTCTTTATGTGCCACCATCTCTGTGTTTTCTGTCTGTCCTGTTCAATCTGTCCTTTGTCCCCATTTATTGGTCCTGTGTTCAACGGTGTCCTGCTGGGTCAATATTGGTCCTCTCAGTCCTCAGTTTGCAGGTCTGGACCAGGTCCAGGTGTGCCCTGGTCCTTCATCAGAGTCGGGACCAGGACTCACCTGGACTGAACCGAGTCTGTCCACACCAGGTCCAGTAAAATCCTCTTTGACCTTTGACCCTGTCCACGGTCAGGATGAGAGACACAAAATGTCCTCTGACGTCTCGCTCTCAAAGTGAATAATTAATAATCCAATGGAAACAAGTGAGGACAGAAGTGGACCAGGGACACACCGTCTATTCAAATGATCAATTGCTCTAAATGTAGCTTTTGATAAATATGATCATTGATCCACTGAGAGAAAATGTACAGCAAATCTTCTGATGATCGATTCGTATATAAACCACAGCTAAGGGGATTTATTGATTAGTTGATCAGCTGAATGTTAATGATCAAAATCCACCAGTTTCAACATCTGAGGTATTAATATCTTTTATTCTAATTCTTAAATGTATACGTCCACGTTGGCGTGTTTTAATAATTGATTGATTGGAGGATCAATTCACAGAGAACATGTTGTCGTATTGATCGACACATAGATATTACATCTGAGACAAAGAAAAATACTTTCTGATCCTGAATGGACGTAAAGGTGAATAAGTGTAGAATTTAAAGGACAATAATATTTTATCAGTCTGAATATGTTGTATTTTTGGCTGTCAGTCAACTGATTGACAAATCGCTTTCTGATCTGGGTGCAGTCGCTGTAGTTTTGTCTACTCAGTGTGCGATTGTAGTTTCGATTCTTTTGTCTCAGTGTGCAGTTGTAGTTTTGTCCTTTCAGTTTGTGTGTCTGTATTTTGGTCTTCTCAGTGTGTTTTTTTCTCCTCAGTGTGCAGTTGTAATTTTATTGTATTTGTCTTCTCAGTGTGTGTGTGGTTGTAATTTTGTCCTCTCAGTGTGTGCAGGTGGTAGTTTTGTCTTCTCAGTGCATGCGGTTGTAATTTTGTCCTCTCCGTCTGTGCGGTTGTAGTTTTGTCCTCTCAGTTTGTGCGGTTGTAGTTTTAATGTATTTGTCTTCTCAGTGTGTGCGGTTGTAGTTTTGTCTTCTCAGTGTTTGCGGTTGTAGTTTTGTCTTCTCAGTGCGTGCGGTTGTAGTTTTGTCCTCTCAGTGTGTGCGGTTGTAGTTTTGTCTTCTCAGTGTTTGCGGTTGTAGTTTTGTTTTCTCTTTGTGTGCAGTTGTAGTTTTGTCTTCTCAGTGTTTGCCGTTGTAGTTTTGTTTTCTCTTTGTGTGTGGTTGTAGTTTTGTCCTCTCAGTTAGTGCGATTGTAGTTTTAATGTATTTGTCTTCTCAGTGTGTGCAGTTGTAGTTTTGTCTTCTCAGTGTGTGCGATTGTAGTTTTAATGTATTTGTCTTCTCAGTGTGTGTGTGGTTGTAATTTTGTCCTCTCAGTGTGTGCAGGTGGTAGTTTTGTCTTCTCAGTGCATGCGGTTGTAATTTTGTCCTCTCCGTCTGTGCGGTTGTAGTTTTGTCCTCTCAGTTTGTGCGGTTGTAGTTTTAATGTATTTGTCTTCTCAGTATGTGCGGTTGTAGTTTTGTCTTCAAAGTGCGTGCGGTTGTAGTTTTGGCCTCTCAGTCTGTGCGATTGTAGTTTTAATGTATTTGTCTTCTCAGTGTTTGCGGTTGTAGTTTTGTCTTCTCAGTGCGTGCGGTTGTAGTTTTGTCCTCTCAGTGTGTGCGGTTGTAGTTTTGTCTTCTCAGTGTTTGTGGTTGTAGTTTTGTTTTCTCTTTGTGTGCGGTTGTAGTTTTGTCATCTCAGTGTTTGCCGTTGTAGTTTTGTTTTCTCTTTGTGTGCGGTTGTAATTTTGTCTTCTCAGTGTTTGCAGTTGTAGTTTTGTCTTCTCAGTGTGTGCGATTGTAGTTTTAATGTATTTGTCTTCTCAGTGTTTGCAGTTGTAGTTTTGTCTTCTCAGTGTGTGCGGTTATAGTTTTGTCTTCTCAGTGTTTTGCCGTTGTAGTTTTGTTTTCTCATTGTGTGCGGTTGTAATTTTGTCTTCTCAGTGTGTGCGATTGTTGTGAGTCAGTGAAACCTGAGCCGCCCTGACTGATGGTAAACACTGAACTTATCGTGGATCAGTCAAAAAACACCTGAGGATTCTTCTGTAACTCACTGGACCAGTCGGTTGAATTGTGTCACTGTTATTTTTATCATGTTTACCTTGTTGCTCATCAGGTGATGTGTGTGCGTGTGTTTAACATGTACTGTGTGTGTGTGTGTCTCCTCTCTGATCAGGTGGTACTACGGGAACATAAACAGGGTCAAAGCGGAGAAGCTGCTCCTGGCCTCCCAGAACAAAGATGGATCCTTCCTGGTCCGCATCAGCGAGAGTCACAGTGACGAGTACACCGTCTCCGGTGAGCGCTCATCCACTCGTCCATCCACTCATCCATTCATCCTTCACTCATTCCTTTTTTCTTTTTTTTTAAATGATTATATCATATATATAATCTATTACCATAAAACAGTTTTTAAAATCATTATTCCCATTCCCGAAATTAGCAATCTAAATTGGACAAATATTAAATCCTCTGAAAACGTAAGTCACAAAGTTAATGACATTGTGAGGGTGCGGTCATCACAAGTGAAGAATAAGAACATTTTGTGATATAATATCTTCTATATATGCAATGAATATTTGACATTTTTCATAAAGTTTGAATGAGACGAAAAAAGACAGCATTAAAATAACTTGAAGTGTGTTCCCCAGCCCCGAATTGATAATTCATGTGGCACTTCAAATTTTATGAGGCACCAAATCCACTCATGTCGTATCATTGTATTAAAAGACAGAAAGAGACAGAAAGGAAATACAAGAAAGTATAAACATGAATGTATAAAAAATATATATATATTTCTTGGATTACAACTTTTGCAAAAGGAGAGCGAAGGAGAAAATAAGAGCACCTCTCCTCTTCTGTTTTATTCATGTCGACACACGGTAATGACAGATGATCAATAATTCAGTCCTGGGTCAGGTTTCATTATTTGCTTTTCACTTCCATGAACAGAGGTAAAACTTTGAAACTTTAATGTCTGAGGTAAAGGTGAATAAAATAAAATATGTGCATTAAGTAAGTAAGTAATATTGGCAAGAATGATGAATTTATTTCTTTTTTAATATAATAACACAATATTAAAGTTGAGTTGGTGAGAAGTGCTGATCTACAGCTGGAATGCGGAAACAACCGTAAAAAAAAGGCCGAAAAATGTAATTATGCAAAAAAGTATAAAATATATATAAAGTATTTACAGCAAAGGAAAATCTGCACGTTTACTAGTATACAAGTCTGTGCATTGATCTCTCTCTCTCTCTCTCTGGCTTCACCTTCTCTTGCGTCTGCATCTTTTTTTTTCTCTCTCTCCATCCACTCATCGACCTTCTTCCTCGACCTTTGTGTCCTCCTCCTCCTCCTCCTCCTCTTCATCCCACGCAAGGTCCTTTATATCCCAGAGGGGACGTTTTGATTTTCACTCTGTTTAACCTTGACTCTGCATGATATTCAATAGCTCACATCCCATAAAAACCCAAACACATTTCCACCTCTGCACCTCGTGTTTCTGAAATGGAATGTCATTAAATAAAGTTTATTTCAGGACCCAAAATTATTCGAAAATAAGAAAAATAGATTTAATATTGAATAAATAATAATAATAATAATAATAATAATAATAATAATAATAATAATAATAATAATAATAATAATAATAATAATAATAATGATGATGATGATGATGATGATGATAACTGCCCTTCTGTCGTCCTCCTGCAGCCCGCAGCGAGGCCAAAGTTTATCACTTCAGGATCCAACGCTCCGCCATCGGAGCCTACTTCGTCTCGGACAAAATCTCCTTCGCCACGCTGGGGGAGCTCATCTCCTACTACCAGAAGAACCCTCGCAGCCTGGGGGTCCCGCTGGAGGAGCCCTGCGCCCAGCAGGTACGTCCCATCATGCTTCCCTTTCCGCCCTCATGCTGTCTTTTGCTCTGGAACATTAAAGCTGCGCCAACAATATGAATGAATAATATACGTTTTCAATGGACTGAAAACCTACGGCTGCCCCTGGGTGCTCTGCGATAATGTGCATGTGTGGAACCCACTGATTGACGGGTTCCACGATGAAAAGTCATTTCGTGTGAGGGAGATTGTCGTAATCTCTGATGTCCTCGCTAATCATCAAAGAAACTTGCTGATTAAAAAAAAAAATGACCCAGTCATTATCTGAACAAAGTGGGGGGCAAGTTAAATTTGGCAATTTATATCACTTTATTTATAGATATGCATATGTATATATATTTGATATTATCTTTTAGTTGTATTTCTTTGGTCAACCGTTCCTGTAGATTAACGCAATTAATCAGACTCATTTGTTTTGCAGATTTTTTGAATAAAGTAAAAGACCCTAGTCGCTTTGACCCCTCAGGTTTGGTGTCAGCTGACAGTGTTGACATGCCATTGGTGGTGAAAAAGGTCCCTGAATAATTTCAAATGAATATTAAAATCATGTTACACGCCTAAACAGGGGACACGGCACTGACACGAGCACACGACCTTGCGTCTCTGCACTTTGACCTTCAGGGTACATCCTCCTCGGCCTTTCGCTCGTCTTCACCGATTCAGAAAAATGTTTTGAACGTTCCGAGGAAAACGTCTTTTGTCTGAATCTGGAAAAAAAACACAACTCTCTGTTGACGCTGCAGGAATTTGTCTAAGAAGCAGAGAGCCGGACTCTTTGAGCTCCTCCAGGTTTCTCACCGTCTGCAGGATTGAGAGACACTTTGTGATCCAAATGTGACGCCGCGGTTAGATATGTAGGAAGAGTTTGTGTCACTCAGTGATTCCTCCTCTTCTCTCTTCCCTTCCAGAAGTGGCTTTGAGTCCGAGGCCACGGACACACTGAGGCAGAAAGCGCACGCACGCACACACAAATGCTTCTTATGCAGAGAAAACACACGTGCGTCATACACACGCTCGCGTGCACATCACACACATTTTTTATATTCACAAAAACACACATGTATCTTATACACACACATTCACATACATCTTGTGCACACAAGCATTCACACGCACAAAATCACACCCATGCTTCACATGCACACGTGCGTCATTTACATACAAACACACATGTGCGTCAAACGCCGATTCTTCCCGTCAAACGCACCAGAGCCTCACCTTGTGAATGGAGCCGAATTTATTCTTCCCGATGAATCATTATATTAAGATAAGGTCGCATTTGAAAGAAGCTGCCGCAGCCAATGGCTGAGCGCGGACGCACAACGTCTCCGTGTCATTGACTCACAAACCCAACGATCTCAGCAGCCAGCAAGTTTCTTTTTCGACGCTATCATCCACCAACCGGAATTGACGGCGATAAGACGTCGGTGGTGGAGGTCAGGTTCCATTTAGTGACGTACAGTGGGACCATTGTGTTTACGGAACGGAAATTGTGACATTTATAGCTTACATCTATAACTTCTTAACTCTTAAATGGAACAGATTTTAGATTTAGGCCTCAAATTATTATTTTTTTTTATAATGTTTCATATTATATCAATTATTGAGGATTTAAAGGATCCTTAGTATGAGCTGTGCGTACTTTAAATTTTTTCCTCTCCTCCGTTTTTGTTGCATCGTCACATTAGACCTCAAAAGTCTAAAGTTTGATCATTTAAAGCCTCGAACACAAAAAAGAAATCCGCCCCTTAGAAGTTGAGTCATCCGCAGGCTTTTGGACGTCTTTAAAAGCGAAATGTTCTGCCTCTAAAAAAAGCCTCTTAACTCCACTTTCATCACTTTTTTAACGACTTAAAGCGAAACGCTCCATTAAAACAGGATGAAACAAAGGCGACTCGACCATTTGGTTAAAGTTTCGAACAGCAGATTCATCCCGAGTGTTTAAAGCCTCAATAAAAGGTTCAGTGGAGCGTGGGATTAAAACTCTCATTTCAACAAACCAAAACAAAAACCCGACAAGAGAGATTATTCCACGTCGTTTAAATGAAGAGACGATCTTTTAATTAAGTCGGATTACAAAAAAAATCCTGAAAAAAGCGCCATAATTGGTTGTAATGAAAACCAATGCAAAAAAAACAAACGTTTATTTTCTTGTCTGTAAAGTAAATGTCGGTGATCTAGAAACGGACCGAGAGCAAATGTCTTTTATTTCAAGTATTTAATTTGAATTAAATGTGTCTGGATTTGTTTTGTACCACTTTTTTACGTTTTTTTTTTCTTACCAATGAACTTGATATGTAGCATTTAATTATTCATTATGACTGATTAATCCCATTTATTTCATTTAATCAGCCATTGACTCGGCCTTTTCATTTCATTTTTTTATTTAAAGCACTTGATCAATAGAAACAAAATCTATTGTAGCCACTGACTGTTAATGAGAATAAATTCCTCATGAAATACCTGAATTCATGTGCCAATTATTCATTCAATCATCACTGACCTTTCTGCCGACACGTTTCAAAGTTTTTCCTACTTGCATCAACCATTAAAAAAAAAAAGAAAAAATTGTGAAAAGGGGTTTTTAACATCATGTTTCTTGGATTTTGTTATTCGAGAAAATTTATTCGAAGAGATGGATTCAACATCACTGACATTCTTCTCATTTTTACACTGATATTTCTCTGCAGACCTGTGGATGTCTAGTTGTTTATAACTATATAAACACTATAATAATGCTCCTTAATCTAGAATATTATCAGCATGCCTTCATCTGAAAATGCTTCTTCATCTGGATTAAGGGACATTTTTAAACTCGTTTATGGAGATTTAATATAATGTGGGAACCATTCTGATCTTTTTTTTTTTGGTTCCCCCTGCAGAGGGAACTTTTCGACATGGAGCCGTGGGAACGACCTCGTGAGGAGTTCAGGCTCCAACGGAAGCTGGGAGAGGGCCACTTCGGAGAGGTGTGGGAGGCTCTGTGGAGCACGGAGAACAAGAAGGTGGCCATCAAGACGCTGAAGCAAGGTACGGATAAGGACCCAAAAAAAAACACCTGTTTATTTCACTGTATACACTATATATAGTATATATATATATTGTTTCACTGCAACACGGTGCATGATACGAGGAATCCTTCTTTGTGCAATATAAATGGACCTCCTTCTCTCCATGCAGAGGACACCAAGCAGGACGAGTTTGTGAAGGAGGTCCAGGCTCTGAAGAGTCTCCACCACCCCAAGCTCATCCAGCTGCTGGCCATGTGCTCCAGAGGAGAACCCGTCTACATTGTCACCGAGCTCATGACCAAAGGGAGCCTCAAGTCCTACCTGGCCTGTGAGTCCTCAAACGCACCGCGCGCACACACAGAAACACACACACATAAACACCAACATGCACGCACGCGAAAACTCACGCACACTTTTTTTTTTTCTTGGTTTGGAGAATTTCATCTGAAGCCGTCTTTAGGCGGTGTCACGTTAAACCTCTTCCCCCTTCAATCCAGAAGAAATGGAACTATAATCTGACTCCTGGCAGAGAAATGTCTGCAACACAAGGAGTCTTGGTGTTTGACTCAGATTTTCAACTGCTCAGTGTGTGTGTGTGTGTCCTGCAGCAGTTTGTGGGAATAAAGAAAATATTCTTAATTGTAAAAATGTTTTCAGGTCACAGCTGTTGAACAATTCGAATATTCAAATATGTTTTTCATGTATATAACTCTACATGCAATTTATGAACTCATGTCAGTTTATGTCGCGTAACGTAGGGTTCGGGTTAGAATTCAATTAAATCATATTCAATTCAAAAGAAATCCATGCACAAGTATAAAGCGACTACATGAGCGCGTTCCTTCTCCTGTTTGTACCAGTAATGTGTCTCCTGTGTGTGTGTGTGTGTGATTTGGATGTTTTTATAATCCACACTGAGCTGTAAGTGATGAATACGATGACCGTGTGTCCTCAGCGGCGGAAGGCCAGGTCCTGACCTCGGCTCACCTCATCTACATGGGCAGTCAGATAGCGGAGGGCATGGCGTACCTGGAGGACCGGAACATCGTGCACAGAGACCTGGCTGCACGCAATGTCCTGGTGGGCGAAGACCTGGTCTGCAAGGTGGCCGACTTTGGCCTGGCTCGCATTATTAAGGTAAAAAAAACACATTTGTTTTCTTTTAGGATTATACGTGTTTCTTTATGAAACACAAAAGGTTTTATATTTCATTTGATTACATTCATTCATTCAATTAATCGCGGGAAAATAATGTCTGAGATTAAAAAATGCCACGTTGCGCAGCACACACATTGATACACCAATTAATTTGGTTTTCTAACTGGTATATGGAGACAGGTCCTCTTGTTTGTGTTATAATTTTGTTTTTCCCATACCGATTTATTTGAGTTTAGGATGTTAAAGGGAGAAATGACAATGGACCAAAAATATATCTTTCTTATGTTATTATATATAAATGATAATATATGATATATATATGTATCTCCCCACCCCAACCCACCCCCCTCAGGACAGCGTGTACACAGCCAGTCGCAGCACGAAGATCCCGGTGCGATGGACGGCACCCGAAGCAGCGATTCATCAGAGGTTCTCCGTCAAATCGGACGTTTGGTCCTTCGGCGTGTTGTTGTACGAGATGATGTCCCGGGGCAAGATGCCTTATGAAGGTGACTGAATATTCTATTGTATTCTAGTACTAAATAGTATTTTTGTACTATAAAAGTAGTCATACATCCATAGAAACGGTGTATTTTACGAAGATGTTAAAGGCATACATATTTAATTTATCTAAGGTGAAATATAGAAACTGTTTAATTACTCCACTCACAATCTATCATTTATTATTATAATATATTATTTATGACTTAGTACTTATTATAATAATTATTATTGCTATTATTGTTATTTAGTATTATTATTATTGCTATTATTTATCATTATTGTTATTATTATTTATTATTATTATTATTGTTATTATTATTATCATCATTATTATTATTATTGCTATTATTTATCATTATTGTTATTATTATTATCATGATTATGATTATGATTATGATTATTATCTGCTTCAGGGAAAAGCAACAAGGAGGTGTTGGACCTGCTGGCGTCCGGCTTCCGTCTGCCGTGTCCCAGCCGCTGCCCTCAGAACATTTACCGGATCATGATGGACTGCTGGGCGGCCGAGGCGTCCAAGAGGCCCTCCTTCCACGCCGTGCACAGCCAGCTGGACTCCATCTACGCCCGCATCTACTTCAAGACCATAGAGGTATAGGGCAGAGGATCTCAATTATTAGAACAAATCAAAGAAATCTGGTCTTCCACAGAAAGTCGGACTACGGACCATTAAGGAGGAAGGAAAAGGGGGGCTGAGAAAAGGTACAAAATATTCTCAACCTCCCTGAAATACACGTCTACAGGGTATGAGTACTTTTTTTTCCTTAAAAACTCCTTCGCGGCATCAGAGACACGCACGAGTGAAATGTTGAAGAAGGAGATTTTTTTTTTGCCAAATTGAATCAGAAAGAAAAAATATGATTATTTTTTTTTAAAGGCTTAAAAGCAGAAAGACTGAAAACAGCCTGAGGAAGAAAAAAAAAAGAACCTTCAGCACACTCCAGCACCTGGTGTTTATAATTTTATACCCTGCTGTGTTTTATATATGATATTTTAGTACTTCTGTAAATGCCACACGCGTTTGTGTGTGTTTGTGCGTCTGCGCGCGCACACATTAAAAACACAGGTCAGCGCTCGTGTGATGGCCGGTGAGATTGAATCGAGGTTTTGTGCAATAATTGAACGTTTGTTTTGCGTTTGGAGACGTGCTGGGGGTCCTCATGCCTTCACCATCTGACACTTTAGATTATTATCTTTATTATTTGAAATGATGATGGCTGTCAGCTTTAACACAGAGATTACAGCCACCAATAGCATTTATTCCCAAAGGTGTTGAACGGTGGATGTTGACGAGCATGTGAATGCTAGCATGATCGTTAGCCACGTAGCATCGAGAGAACAATTCATTCATTATGCCTCCAAAGAATAATGCGTTTGTGGGATAAAGTCTGTGTCGCTTAATCCCAGAGATCTGTTCATCTATCCATCTCTTCCACGTCCTCTGGGCCCCGAGCATGGCGTCACACTCGTATACTTCCTACTAACCACGATAATAAAAAGTCTTTGGTTCCACTTGTCTTCTCATGCAGGGGATTTTAATTTTTTATTTTATCTTTTTTTGTTAAATCCCCAAATTTTATTGTCTGGGATTATCTCTCCAACACATTTCTGTACAATATTTTTATTTTAATTTTTCTTTCTCTCTCTCGTTATATATTGACAAGAACCGGTTCCAACCAGACACGGTTTGTGTTTACATTACAACAAAAAAAACAAAAACAAACGAGAGGCCAAAATGTTTTTGCTCCACAGCGTTGTGAAAATTGTACTCTTGAGAGAAGACACCAAACCAAGTTCAGGAAACTTGAGCCATAATCACAACTTGTGTGTGTGTGTGTGTGTGCGTGTGCGCGTGCGTGTGTTCGAGGCCGAGTGCCATCAGGTACCAAACACCACTGAGAAATAAAGTATTTTAATTATTGTTTTAAATGACGTGTATTTTATGTTCTCATGTTTCTCTACCGGATCCTCTGAGCAGGTGCGTGTGGTGACGTGTGCGATGACGAATTTACACATGCTAATCCCACATGTTGCATATATATGTATAATGTTTCTACTGGATGCTCTGAGCACGTGTGTGTGTGTGTGTGTGTTGTAATGCTTGTGATGACGTGTGTGGAATGAGGAAGTTGTCCTCGGTCCTCTGCAAGAGGAGGAGGTGGTCATTCCGGGGATTCCTGACTTCCGGTCCTACAGGCGCGTCTCCCGCTGACTTCCTGTCGCACAGGTGCGCGCGGACTCATGGATGAGTGTGTACGGAGCGCATGTCCCTGTCTGGAGTCGCTGTGGCGGCGGGTGACCCGGCGGGAGAAGTCGTCCTCCTCCCCCGGGGGAGAGGGGGCCCAGGAGGCGGACCCCCCGGGCCCCGCGGCGCCTCCGGCGGCTGACTGCGGCTCCATGTACACCGCGGTGTGGTCCTTCGAGGCCCGGCACCGGGACGAGCTGAGCTTCCAGGCCGGGGACACGTTCAGCGTGCTGAGCCGCCGCGGCGACTGGTGGACGGCCCGGAGGATCGACTCCAACGGCCGGGTGCTGGACACCGGCATCGTCCCCAACAACTACCTGGTGAGGGCCGAGGAGATGAGGACGCAACCGTGAGTGTGCGACACACACACACACACACGCACACACGCACACACACTACATCACAAACTAAACAGCCCTGAAGGTGTGAGGCAACACCACACATTACATAACACACACTTCTCAATACTTTAAACCTGTGACATGAGTCAAAATCAAGATATGTGAGCTGAACAGATGTATTTATTATTTATATAATAATATAAAAAAAAAAGTTCCAGGCATTTCATTTTTTTCTGTCTTATAATGAAAAATATTTCAATCACTTTCTGCTGTAAATAACTGTGAAACATCTCTCTCTCTCTCTCTCTCCCGCACACACTTCTGCTTTTTGTGTCTCTCCATTTGTTGTTTGTGCAGAACGAGAAGTGAGTTATTTCCACTTGTCAGCTGGAGAGATAATGATATATTATTGAGGTGTCAATACCACAATGAAACAATGGTACAATAAAAAAAAAAGTTGATCAGTAAACACTTGAAGGATCAATACGAGTCAAATTATTGATGAATAACTTCAGTTAATTGACGGGTGAATTTCTAGCATGACTGAGTGGTATTTTCAGTCTTAAAAAAAAAATGGTTTAATTCCCAGATGCAATGATTCCGAAATGTATATAAAGCTTAAATAAGTCATTTTAGTCAACATTTTGGTGTGAGACCGATATTGATTATTGATCGAGTCTCCACCTGGAGCCATAAACTCACCAATACAGAATACATGATATTTTCTTGCACGTAAATATGACGAAGCGTCTCAGGAATGATCAGATGAGACGAAACGTGTTTGTTGACATTCTCGTCAGTGAGTCGTCCGCTTCTCCTGCACAGTTACCCAACACACACACACACACACACACACACACACACCTGTCAGATTATGAAAGCTTAATCTTTAAACTTGCATTATTTTTCAGGTGGTTCTTTGGGACCATGAACCGCTTCGAGGCCCAGGTTCTCCTGCTGGGAGACGGAAACCAGGAGCGCTCCTTCCTGGTCCGCCACAGCGAGAAAGACAACGTGGGATTTGTTCTCTCCGGTAAGAGGAGATGGAAGAAAAAAAAATGCACGGTTTCCATAGCGACAAAACAGGCGTGTCACTGGTCAGTGTGAAGCTTGAACACAAAAAAATGGAAACGGGGATTAAAACCTACAAGGTTTTAAAATTGGCAAACACTTTATTTGTGGGGGATATTCTGGGAATATTTTGTCTTGGAAAACACCTGAAACTTCAGCGACCTGATCTCAAATACATTGAGAATTAAATAGATGATCATTTAAAGCAACATTTATTGCAAAAAGTTGAATAATAGTCTGGAGTTTTCATTTAACTGTCCTTTACTTTACTTTGGATTTTTAATTCTTTGCTTTTCTTTAAAAAGTAAAAATCAGCCGGTGTCCAGATCTGATCAGATTGTGCTTCTCTCCTGACTTTGTGTTGCGTTTGTGTTATTGTCTCTGCAGTGAGGACACACACTCGAGTGAAGCATTTTAAAATCCATCAAACGGTCGGTGGAGATTTTTTCGTGGAGACGAACCAACTCTTCAGTTCTTTGATCCATTTGGTGCAACATTACAGCAACAACAGTCTGATCGGCAGCGGCCGGCTCGGGAGACACTGCACGCGGGTCAGTAGGCTTCCTTTCTTCGTATAAAGATATAGGTGTATATCTTTATACTTGATATATATGTGTGCGTGTATCTGTGTGTAGAAAAAGCCCAGCACCACAGATCTGAACCACTTCACGGTGGACGAATGGGAGCTTCCCAAAGACGAGTTCACTCTGGAGGAGGAGCTGGGCAGCGGCTACTTTGCCGACGTTCACCGCGGCCTTTGGAAAAACCAGATCAACGTCGCCATCAAGATCCTCAAAAGTGGTCCGGCCCCCTTCCTTCCTTTTTATTGGTCTCGTCGAGGCTGGCGTCATAGATTAGAACCAGAAATATCGGTTTACCAGTGATCCGCAACATGGACTCTAGATATTGATGATTAGGGACTGTATAGATGGAGGATCAATGACACTCTCACGGGAATTCATGATGTTATTTAAACGAATTATCATTTTGATAGCATTTTATAATTTTTTGGATCAGATTCGCGATAACGATCATTTATCAAACTAGAAAATAACAGAGTTACAACCCAGACTTAAAAGGGGACAACTTGATTGTGCGTGATGCTGAGTAACACACACACTGGAAGAGGTTACACCTGCACAGACACACAACGAGACGGAAGTAATCAGTCCCAGGTGTATCATTATAGTGCTCGTTAATACAGACTCGCAATAAAGTCATGTCATTAAACTGTCACATTTAATTGTGGTGGTTCAGAGTACAAGTACAAAGCCAAGAAATGGTATTTACATGAAACCGTATATATGCAAATGAGTGAATTAAAGAAAATAATATGCCATAACGCCAAACTACTATTATTAACTCATTATTTCGCATCCTGCTGATTCTAAACTCAGCTTTATGATTTTTACATATTTTGTTGTTGTTTTTTTGGAGCCTCACTCCGCCCCCTTTACCTTTTGTCTCCGCCCCTTTTCCTTGAACCCCTTTGCGCGTCTGGTTTCAGACTCGGAGGTGAACCAGCGCGAGTTTCAGAGAGAGGTCCAGATCCTGAAGAGTCTGCGCCACCGACACCTCATCTCGCTGTTCGCCGTGTGCACCGCCTCGCCGCCGTATTACATCATCACCGAGCTGATGGAGAAAGGCAGCCTGCTGCACTTCCTCCGAGGTAAAACAATTAAATCATAATCATAATAACGATAACATTTAAATCGGTGCAATCAAATGACAGTGTCTTGCCGTTTTTTGTAGCCGTCGGTTCTGATTTTTCTTTTTTTCTCCGGGCCTCAGGTCCAGAGGGGCATCAGCAGGTCTCGGCGTCGCTCATTGACATGGGAGCCCAGGTGGCTGATGGGATGTCGTACCTGGAGGAGCAGAACAGCATCCACAGAGACCTGGCGGCCCGGAACGTGCTGGTGGGCGGAGACCTGATCTGTAAGGTGGCCGACTTCGGATTGGCCCGAATCATCAAGGTACCAGGAAGTGATGACGCATAAACAACTGGAAAAAAAAAAAATGTTGTAAATGTCATGTCAAGTTACAGTTTTGTTTTTGTTTTTTCCACCCAGGAGCCGATCTACGTCACAGAAGATAAAAAGATTCCCTACAAGTGGAGCGCGCCGGAGGCCATCAGCCACGGAAAGTTCTCCATCAAGTCGGACGTCTGGGCCTTCGGGGTCCTGCTCTACGAGATCATCACGTTCGGAGGGGTCCCGTACCCGGGTAGGTGAATCAAAACCATCAATAAACAACGATGGTCACTATGGTCCTCGTCTGGGACCAAATCTTCTCAATCCTGTCGGACGGAACAGGAAGTTGGAAGGTGTTTCGGGTGTTTTACACATTCTTACCTTTCTTCTTCTTCTCTCTCCGTCTCAGGCTTCAGCAACCAGGAAGTGTTTGAGCAGGTATCCGCCGGGTACAGGATGCCGGCTCCAGCCAAGTGTCCCGACTTCCTCTATCGCATCATGTCACAGTGTTGGAGCGCCGAGCCGGAAAACCGGCCGCGCTTCAAATCACTCCGGAACCAGCTTGACAGCAGCTCCTACGAGCTGGAGTGACCTTTATTTCCAAAAACGAAAAACAAAACAGGAAGTTCAGTCTTCGGTATAAACGACTGGATGCAAACCTGCAAAAGCTGAAACTTTTTCGAAATTGATGTCATGACCCTCAAGTTTTTGTATTTTTTTAGATAAATATTCCAAAAAGAATCTCTGATTCCAGCTTGTCCAAATTAAGAATTTGCAGCTTCATTCAGTTGAATCAAAATAAAAGATTAATTAAGCTTTAACTTTGTGATGAGCTTTTTTTCACTCATTCTGACATTTGTTAACCAAAAAAAATCAATCAAAGTCAAACTATTGTTAGATGGAGCCCTTCTAAATGAGTTAAAAATATTTTAACTGTCCATCACAATTTCTTAAACGTTAAGTCCCTAAATAGTTTTACACCCCAAATATAATAATTCTACAATGAGTTGAATGGGAGTAAACATGGAGACGATGTGTAAATCCAAACATCTGAAACCAGGAAGTATTTTTACCAGGATGAATCAAATTCGAAAACGTTTTGTCGTCGTCGGGGCTTTCAGTCGTATCGTCTTCATCAGCAGGAGTTGGTTGAAATATGAAGTGGTTTTCTTTTTCTTGTTTCCAAGAAGCAGAATAAAATTCGGACATGGATGAGAAGCTATAAAAGCCATTAAAGTGGAGTTTCGAACACCAACCGCGCAAATTCCATCAGCTGATTCAATATGCTCAAAAGTCATGATTCAAAGTGATGACAAAAAAACTGTGTGTAGTATGTGTGTTTGTCCAGCAGAGGGCAGAACAGGCACGGTTAAAGGGAGTGTTATAACATGAGTTTGACAGTACGTGGAAATCTTATTCTACCATTAAAGAAATTTAAAACCGCCAAAATATGCTTAAAAAATGCGTATTTATGATTTAAGCGAAAAAAAGTGGAAAAAATGTAATATTTTAGCATGTCGTCCATGATTTCACCAAAAACGTTCGTAAACGTGTTGAAAGAAGTTACAAATTCTGAAAAACTTGAAAACATGGATTAAAAACATGCTTAATGCTCAAAAGTATAGTGTGTCGTCCAAAAAATGAGAGAAAATTCAAAAAATGAAAAAAACTTGTTAACATGCATAAAAACATGCAAAACGCTCAAATATATATATATATAAAGAAACTTTTTTCGTATGTGGTCCAAAATTTGACCAAAAACGCAGTAGTATAACATGATGTCCAAAATTCTCAAAAAGTTAAAAAATGAAAAAAGGTGTAAACATGCATAAAAACATTCAAAACGTTGAAATATATGACTGAGTTGAAGAAAAGTGAAAATAGTGCAAAAAAAAAAAAGTTTCGTCCAAAATTTGACCGAAACATAATCATAAAGCATTTTGGACGACATACCAAAAACTTATTTTTTTTCACTATTTTCACATTTATTTTCAAAAAATGAAAAAAACATCACAAAGATAAAGAAAAGTCAAAAAAGCGAAAAAAAATTAAATAAATTGTGATGTGGTCCAACATTTGACCAAAAACGCCGAAGTATAGCATGTCCTCCAAAAATCGCAAAAAGTCAAAAATAAAAAAAAAACGTGAAAACATGCACAAAAAGATGCAACAAAGATGCAAAAAAATGTCTGTCGTACAAAATTGACCAGAATCGTCATAGTAAAGCATGTTGTCCAAAAATGTCAAAAAAGTCAAAACATTTTAAAAACGTGAAAACATGCATAAAAACACATTACTATGACAAACTTGCAGATGAGAAATACACTGGATGGTGATAATAATAATAATAATAATAATAATAATAATAATAATAATAATAATAATAATAATAAATAAGAAAAGACGTCCTTTCTACTAGGAATTCAACATAAAATAAGGGAGAAAATATTTGGACACTTTCCAAAAAGGTAACAAATCGACAACGTCCAACAACCACACACAGAAGACGCCGCGTAGACGACTCCAGATTTCAAATATCGTGTTTTCCCCATTTCTGATACCTGAGTTTAATAAAATATTTAAAACATGTTATTGTGTCTCCATACTGCTGTTTGAAGTGATTTCTTCCGTCATCCTGGCTCAGGTCAAACATCTGAAACACAGAAACACACAATGAATGATCCATGCAACAATAGATATTTATTTTTTGAATGATTAACGCAATTGACTCTTTTCTACTGTTAATCACTGAGTAAGATGAACCTTTAAGCACATTGAATATTTGCCTCATTAATGAACTTGATATAAATATATCTTTTCTTTATTTCATTTAAGTTTTCTTTCCACAAACACAGTGATGTTTTTATTTTTAAACTTTTTCACACATTATTTATTAAGTCGTTCAATTCTGCTTTATTTGTGCGTTTCCTTCATTTTCCTGTTGTGTTACCACTTCCTGCCAGGACTGGCCATTAAAGTCTTTCTCTCTCCCCACGTGTGTGTGTGTGTGTGTGTGTTTCCTTAAGTGTGTGTTTGTCTGCGGAGACCCGCTCGAGTCTTGGTCTCGCCATCATCTGCCTGTCTTTTATTTTTCTTTCTGGATCTTTCCGATTTTATTCTGCAGCCTCGCTGAAAACAAACTCTGGATCCGAGCCAAGGTACGAAACTATTATTTATACACATTTTGAATTTCCTGTTGCCAGGAAACGCTTGCCCTCAGTCTCGGAGTCTCAACGCCCCGATGTTTCCTCGACCGTCGATGTTGGTGAGAAAAAAAAAAGAAATCTGTGAAATTTTTTTTAAAATTTTTATTTGGAATTATTTTGCAGTTTTAAAACTAAACTACAAATGATTTAATATCCATCTGTGGTCTTTGACTAGGAAAGTTTCTCCTTTCTAGTTGCTATATAAATTTTTTTTCAATGATTATTATCTTTTGTAGAATTGTTATTATTTTTTAATCCAGCACACGCGCTCTGCATCGCGTCTCATTTTTAAACAGCTGTGATTTTGCGGCCTCATATTTCCTGTTCCTAAAATTAGACTCGACGCTGGATCATACTTTATAAAAAAAATTAAGTGGACCGGTGAAAGATCCGACAGAGTCACTCCTTCAAACACGAAGCTTGAACGTGGCGCGGGATTTCATCCGACGATTCCGCAGCGCATCGATCGGTTATCGATCGATTCTATTTGAGAGTCGAGCCGTTTGACCTTTGACCTTTTGGCAGGTCTGCAGCTCCGCATTCAATGCGCTCCAGTTACAGATCCCACTGCCTCAGCTTTAATATTACAACACTGCTCAGTCACCCCCTGGGAACATGGGATATTTAGATTTTTAATCATTTCATACTCTGCATTTCCATTTTTTTCCATTTGATCTCAAACTCAATTATAAAAACAACTGGTATTTTTCTATCACTCCGTTTTTTTTTGTTTTTGTTTTTTTTGGTTTCCTCATTACATAACAGCGATAACATTCGTCTTCGGATGAACAACGTTATCGATCACATGACAAACGTGTTCAGGTCGCCGGCGCAGACTCGCAAAAAAAAAATTAAAAATAAGACGAGGCCGTAAAAAAACTAAAAACAAGCTCATAAAGCTACAGGAACTGAGCAGGCGTGTTTACGCGAGTAAAACAACGTGTCCACAGGCGTGTCCCAGAGACAATGAACCGTCATTCTGCTGAGGAGCGTGACCTCGTGACCTTTGACCTCCATCCTCCTGATATAAGACGCTGTGTGTCTGACATTTTCCCCTCGCTTCTATGTGACCCACAAACACGGGACGATACTAAATCTGCAGATGAAACCTAAACCCCGCCACCTCCCCCGGGGGTCCCGGTCCCCCCCCCTCCTCCTGCTCATGTTTGTGTGAGGCGGTGCAGAGGAGCTGGATTTTGAATCCTTTGCCGAATTACACGAAGGAACGACTCACAGAAGAAGAAGAGGAGGAGGAGGAGGAGGAAAAGATTCTCGGCGGGTTGGTTTCCTTCCTTCAGCGGGATGTCTCCTGCTTCCTCCTGTCCTTTCTTCTCTACATTTCCTTCCTTGATCCCTCTGTCCTTTCCTCACCTTCCTCTCACTCCCCCCATCGATGTTTTCAGCTTTTCACATATTTTCTAAAATATGTGCCGATTAGAAAAGGATTTTTGCACGCCCGCACGCACACACAGCTGTAGCCATGAGGGAAGAAAAGGGGGGTCCGACTCCGGAGGACCAACCGCGACCTTTCCCCTACATTTCTCTGACAGACCAGGCTTTAACGTAGAGTTGCACAACACGCCGCAAGCGTCCCCTTCCTTTTTACGCTGAAAGAATTCCTTAAATCTGCGTGTTCACGTTTTTGATCTAAAATCACAACCCAGGACCTTAAAAATGTTCATTTCCCACAACAGGAGCTGCAGCAGGTTGTCGTTGTCGCTGTTGTGTACTTTTTCGTTTTTTAAACCACATGTGCAGTGATTTTCCAGGTTTGTTGTCATATGACCCATATGCGTAGGACTTAGACGGTCCCACAAACTGGACGTAGACTGGGTGTGAAAGTCTGGACAATGATCCTGCACATTCACACGGTTCCTGCTCGGCCTCATCGCTAACATGTAACATGTCACACGTCACGTGACCGAAACCCACATACAACCAGTTTCGTTTGCGGACTTCATTTACTTAATACAAAGAATGAGGATCATTTTAGCATTTTATGGCTACAACGTTTTCATTCTTTATTCTTATCTTATTAATAATAATATCTTAATCAATATTTGTGGTTATGTTCTGTGGTCATGCAACACACACACACACACACGAGACCATTATCAAGAGAGAGAGTTTTATTATATTTAAATATGATATACGCGTTTATATAAACAAACTGTTTTTAAAAATGGAATAAAAACGTAATGAAATAGACGGGCCATTGAGGTCAGAGGAAGCATCCGAGCAGGACCATGATCCCTCAACACGCGTATCTCCTGTGCAAAAAAAAAAAGGATTCTGGGAAGGCCCACTCTTTACGTTACAACACCAAAACAAATATTTTCAGTCCGTGATTCCAAAAAAAGACATTTTTATCTAAAGCCAACAGCCTTTAACCTCGTCTGCCAACAGCCAGGCGAGACCTTAAACCGGATCAATGGAAACCACCAAAAAAAAAAAAAACACATGAGGAAACGACTCATCCCGACAGTAGAGATGAAAACCTAAACGTGGGATAATGTGAAACGAAATTAAAAATAAACATTTGTTTTTTTATTATTATTTTAGATTACTGGGAGCTGACGGCTGCTTCAAGGAAAAGTCATAAAAAAAAAAACAGGTGAAGTATATCATTTGCTACTTGTAATAAATGGGGTTAAAACTTTACTCATCAATAAACTATTCATGATATACAATTGAATTGGATCCTGTCCACCTTCGCTCCTCAAATGTATCTACACAAAGAAACATTTTATATAATCAGACATAAATGGCCTCTGCTGTGGACGATCAAGGGGTGCAGGAAAAAAATAGTAAAACGCAAGCGCAATATCCAATAATAGCTCCAGTGTCCAGGTTGAACAAACTGTCCCCGAGTTCACTGGAATGAATCGTATTCCGAGTAAAAATCCTTAAACTCCGCGAGCACTTTATTAGGGACACTGAGCTAATGCCAAGGCGACTTCCCCTTTTACTCTCAGAACGGAGACGGCCCTGGACGGGCCAGCGGTGAGTCAGCTCCATCGTGGTCGTCGTCATCATCATCATCATCATCATCATCACCAGCTCCTCATTTTTATAGTAGGTATGGAAATAAAAAGTAACGCATGCACACGCGCGCAGGCTTTGACTCATATTCTCCCCCCCGGATGTTGACCCTGTAGGCAGATCCAACACACCATGACCAGCGTCAACTCTCCAGCCTGCCTGCTCGCCCGCAACCACTTCTACAAAAGTAAACACACACACATCAGCAAGTGACGGAAAAAGAAACAACCAGAGTCACTGAACCCAACACACACATGTGGACTAATCCAGAGAAATAAATGCGGGATGAGAATGAGCTGCTTTTTGTTTTTTTTTTTCCCAGATTTACCTCCCAGTGGCGAGGCGTCGTCGGCCCCGTTCGCCCGTCACAACGAGCCCGTCGGACGCAGGGAGACACAGGTCACCCTCTGGGTCACCATGGCAACACCTCCAGGTCGTTCACCAGTATAGGTTTATAGTCTGCATATTTCTTTTTAAAGACGTACAATCATTTTGTATTTCTTTACTCAAATTAAGAATAGATGATGTATTTCTATTTGCTGGGGACTATTTTCAGCCCAGGTTTATTTCAAGGAGGACTGAGAGGAAATACAAATTTGTTTTTGATTGATTTCACCAGGCGGGATGGAAACCAAAAGCTTTTGCTTGAACGTGCTGGTTGGTTTTCCTTCGTCTCGCCCCTCGTCGTCCAAGCCAAGCGGCCGAGGCGTCAAGTAGCCGGAAACCAGTTCCCTGATGAACGCCGAGTCAAAAAATTATTAAAAAAAAATCAAGATGGATCAACTTCCCGTTTGTCCCGGCGGCTCAGGATCAAATGGACACGTGGACAAATAAAAAAAGACAATTAGGACGTGGACGGAGAATATTTCATCACGCGTTTGACTGAATCACAAACGTCACAAATCCATTTTTGTTTTCGGATGTTTTATAGACCAAAGGATTCAAGGAGACTGGTTTTTCCTCTGTGAGAAGAACAAACTCGCTCCTCTGGTTTTTTTTTTAAACGACCCGAGCGATGACCTGGAAAAAGTGCAGACACACAACTGGAGTGTGTTTGTCTTTCCTGCGTCTCATGGAGACACACACACACGGACTCGGAGGGTGAACGAGGACACGGAGGTCCACGCGCCTCACTTCACCGCGGAGTGGGAAAATCCCGATCCACGCGTAAAAGTGATCAATCCATCAATTCACCAACACAGACACACAAACACACAACCCACGCAAACGCAGAGCGCACACACACACACACACACACACACACACGAGATCCAAATTGTAGAAACCAGCCTGACACATGCTACAAGCACACGCTAAACACCCGTTACAGCAAGCATCATGTCACACACACACACACACACAAAGCCTCCTACCTGGACCGGTGAGGTGAACTCTGGGTGATGGGGTCTCACTCAAGGGGGGACGGGGGGGTCACTCAAGGGGGGGGGGGGGGGGGGGACGGGTCCCTCTGATGCCTTCATCCATTCATTGGTGTGATGATGAAGGAACACTCAAAATAAACATGTTGATTGGAACCAGAGTCAAGACTACTGATCACTTTGTTAGGAACACCTGTGAGCAATGATCTAATCATGGAGCTCGCAGCTGCCATTGATCATCGGACACGTCACGTGACCACACACACACACACACACACACCATTGATCCTCGGACATGTCACGTGACCACACACACACACACACACACACACACACACCATTGATCCTCGGACATGTCACGTGAACACACACACACACACACACACACACACACACACACACACACACACACACACACACACACACACAGTTTATATTGTGTGTTGAAATGACTGAAAACATTTTCACTTTACAATCCTCGGACATGTCACGTGACCACACACACACACACACACACACCATTGATCCTCGGACATGTCACGTGACCACACACACACACACACACACACCATTGATCCTCGGACATGTCACGTGACCACACACACACACACACACACACCATTGATCCTCGGACATGTCACGTGACCACACACACACACACACACACACCATTGATCCTCGGACATGTCACGTGACCACACACACACACACACACACACACACACACACACACACACACACACACACACACACACACACACACACACACACACACACACACACACTTTATATTGTGTGTTGAAATGACTGAAAACATTTTCACTTTACAGAAAAAAAACGTGTTTGTCTTTCCTTTATTTTATCAACATTTTAATTTAAAAGTAGATTTTTGTCTTTTTTTGTTTGGCAGCTTAATTTAATCTGAGCCGGTGAATTCCCATTTTATGGTTTAAAGTTGTGGGTTTGTGTCCAGCTGAGCAGTTTGTGTGTTTTTCTTTTGGATCCACACGAGTTGTCGGTTTCCAGATGTCGCAACACAACACTGAGCTTTGGGACATGCAGTGCGGCTCAATGTTTACTCTGGCGCACGCACGCGCACGCACGCACACGCACGCACACTTCTCCGCAGCTCCTTATGAGGCCATTTCACACAACACATCAGGTGGAGGATTGTGTGTGTGTGTGTGTGTGTTAGGACGCACAAAGTGTACCCCACACACCGCATCAGGCTGCACAAGTCTACTTTTATTGCGTTTGCAATCACGGGATGACCAAGTGTCAAATGTTGGAGCAGAAGCACGTGGAGGTGTGAACACCACAAGATTACAAACACACAACAGTACAAATGTTACAAAAAAGGAGCTCATCGGTTACATCACTCATTTCAGATTTTTCCTTTTTTTTTTTTTTTTTCTATTATTTTTTTATGTCGTCAATAATAAAAAAAACGCGAGGTTACCAAAACAATAACAGGTTAGGCAGCCTATACTACGATGGATAATAAAAAAATTAAAATGAAGGTATAAAAGGTGGTGAACGGGACGCCGTCCCGTCACCTAGCGTTGGTGGGGGGTGTGGCCAGGGATCAGGAGGAGGTGGGACTTCCTGCGTCGCTGTTCTCGCTCACCTGGCGTTGCATCACCATCTCCCTGGCAACGCAGGTGATCTGACCATTGGTCACCACACCTGGAACCCCTGCCCTGAGAGAGAGAGGGGGGGACGATGAATACGGTGACACGCAGGGGACAAATGTCCTCGTCTGCACATACAGACGCAGAGACTCATCGTAAAAAATATGATGGCGATATTTGAGACGATATTTTTTTATTCTTTTCCAGAATCACATGAACAAAGATCTTCTCCGACCTTTGTGACGTGCAGTTATTACAAGAGTCCTGGCCAAGAGAAGGCAATTGAACAATAAACCGCTTTTATGCTCATGAATATCGGCACAGATCTAAAAAGGAGGGAGACACGTACTTGAGCTGCGCCTCCTCGGTCAGCGGGGTCATCCCAGGCTGCTTCCCAAAGAAGAAACTGGACCACCAGTGGCCAGAGTCCTGCTTGGGGAGTCCTGCGGAGACGGGTTAGAGTTACTTCATGAGGAGCAGAGGGACGTTTCTGTGGCAAGCGATCCAGGTCAAGTATATATATATATATAAATATATAGTAGAGTATATATTTAGAATCCAATGCGTCTGTTCACACCTGGTGTTAAAACGCGTCCTGGATGTTTTGACCTTGTGCGAAAAGTTCTTATTTTTCCCCATTTCAGGTATTTTACTGTTACAGTTCAAACGTTCTCTTTTCCATGACAGGTTGTTTTTTTCCCCCGTCTTCTTTATTCACTGGATGTCGCTGAACTGACACCTAGATTGAGTCATGTGCACTGAACAGTTACCGAGGAACACACCCCGTTTGACATTTCACCTACTTCCATGAAAGGCACTGTACGAGTGTGTGTGTGTGTGTGTGTGTGTGTGTGTGTGTGTGTGTGTGTGTGTGTGTGTGTGTGTGTGTGGTAATCTTAACAGCCATGAGCTGTGATGCTTCTCATATCACACACCTACATTCTGAGCAGAAACGAAATAAAAGAACCACCGCATGGGCGAAAGTGAAAAAACACGACTTTCGATACCAGGGTGACTCACAATGCCTGTGTGTGTGTGTGTGTGTGTTTAATGAGGCAACAGCTGACTCAATCTTCGTCATCCTGAGGTTGGTGACTCAATCTTCGTCATCCTGAGGTTGCTGAAACTGAAGCCGATCTGTGGTGTGAAGCAATAGCCCCAACAAGGCAAACAGGAAGAGACGCGTTCCAACAGGAAGTCACACACACACACACACCTGTGTTGTCGTTTCTCTCGTGTGCTTTTAAAACTTAGCTTTGATGTTATTCGGAGTACAGTGTGCGAGAGTTGTGTGTTGTTTTTTTTTGGTGTTAAATCCGAGACAGCGCGGTACCTGGGTGGTGAGGGATGACCTCTCCGCTGAACTCCGAACTGCCGCAAGAGCTGCTGCTGGACGTCGAGCCGATGCGCCCTGAAACAAAAAATAGCGGGTTAGAGACGCAGCCGTCGCTCAGATCCAGGTGAATATTTTAAATGCACAATGTGTCCAAGAAATAGAGCTCATCCCTATAAACCGTAATATACGCCTACTGCTCTTTTTTCCTCTGTGGGCGTCTTTTGGTCTGTGGCTGAATGTTCATAGCAGTTACCAAATATAATCCTCGAGTCGACCACAGGGATTTTATAGTCCAGCGTGAAGCTGCCTTAGAGATATATATATATACACAGACACGACAGGAACTGTGACGTCCGGTTTCCTCCCAAAAAAAAAAAAAAAAGGGACATAAACCGTAAATAACCCATTTCCTGCAGCTATGAGTCGATGTAAAGTTAACGTGGTGTTTGAGTTAAAGCTCTTGTGTTGACACCTATCTGCGAGTAAAATTCTGTGAGCCCCCCCCCCCAGCGGCATGACGTCATCACCCAGACTCACTTCGGTAGTAGTCGGTGGTCGCCACCAAAGAACCGCCCGCTGGAATGGCCGCCATTCTTCCGTTGTTGGTTGCTGTGCTGGATGGAAACCTGGAGAGGACAAAATGTGTGTGTGAGTAAAACCAGAGGTGGCGATGATGATGATGATGATGATGATGCCATACCTGAGGAGTTTCAACACAAACATCTCCATCCTGATCAATCGCTCCGTAAAATGATCTTTTTTGAAACCGGTTTGTAATTTTATACAACTGCAACAAACCAATTATTCTTATAACCAGTTACTTTGAACAATTTCATGGATGTGGAATCTCGTTCAATAGTTAGTTAAACAAAAGTAAACCAATATTTGTTTTCTGACAAGGGAAAAAAATAAGTGAAAAATAATTTAAAAAATTGCTTAGCTTCCTACTGATCGCTCAGCTGCAACTATATTCAATTAGTCTTTCATTTCAAAATGTAAAATTTTATTCATTTAATAAGTTTCCAAAAATGCTGTTTTCAGCCACTATGTATTTGCGTTTAAGTGTTAAATCAGGTGCGTCTGTTCTGTGATAAGATCCTGGTCATAAACACACTGAACATATGTTGCCATGGTGATATACGGAGGATTTATTTACATATTCTGAGCTGTGGACTGTACACAGTGAACCACCTTGGCACTGTTTAAAGATCTTATCGTAGTTATTACATTAAAAAAAGTACACAGCATTTTACTGCTTTTGTGTCAACGACCTGGACGAATGGTGCAATGTTCAAACTGTAAGTTAAAAAATAAAAAATATATATATTTTTTTTATCTTCGGTACTATTTTTTTTCCCCACTCTTGCACTTACTTTGTTCTGAACCTGTGTCTTTTTATGTTTGTATACTTTTTTTTTTTTTACCTATACTGCCTATACTTATAGGCCATAATTAAAACATTTATTACATGACATTTAAAGACACCACTTTAGAAACAATAAATATAGACGACATCGGATTAGAATAATTAACCGTATAAAAAAAATACCTACATCAGCAAAAGCTTTTTTTTTTTGGTGTGTACTGTTTCATGGACGACCTAAACATCACCGATCGATCAGCTGATTATGAACACATGTCAATCACTGAGGACAAAAACTAACCGACCAACAGATTTACATTTTATTATATATATTATATATTTATATATAATCCGGATCTTTGTGCATTAAGGGGAATACGAACTGACTCAGAACATAAAAGACAATAAGACTGAAAGTACCAATTGGAATTACCGTAATAACGGTTTAATGTGGGCGTGTTGTTTTTCTGTTTGTGGAGGACATTTTCTGACAAAGACAATACAACTGCGGATTGTGTGTTTACACAGAATCGAACGTCGCCTTACACAACTGACGTCATCGGACATGAAATCTGAACTCAACGAAACCATACAAAATAAACGACACAAAAATGATCCGTTTATTCCGATTATTAAACATTTTCTGGTTATAACCCAACCAAGGGACACAAAAAACAGCCATCAACGCTAACGGGTTAGCTAACCAGCTAGCCCCGGGGGGTCGTGCTGGCTCACCTGTCAGGGGGCGTCGGGCCGGAGCAGCTCGCTGTGCGGGGCGGAGGACGCTAGATGACGGGGCCCATCGGAACTGAAGAAGATTCGGGTGAAAGGACGATTCAACGTCCCGGAGGATTCAGCACTGTCTATGACGAGCAGCGCGGGGGCTCACGGCATAAATACCCAGCCTCCAGCTGCAAGGGATGGAGACAACCAATCACAGACAGGGCCTGGGGGCGGGTTCTGGATCACGATAGGTCAAACCATGGAAGTCAGCCGTCAGGGGGAGGAGCCAAAACAGAACGTTACGTCTGTACGGTGCAAAATGATATATAACATCAATAAAAGCCAGAATATGCGCAAGTTTGTTTGATATATAATTATAGTTATTCTTAATCTTATCGTATAGTAGTATATATAGTAGTATAGTAGTAGTATAAGTATTCATAAAAATTAAATAAATATAACGATGCACCTTTACTATTATTGCACATTGAAATGGAAAAAAGGTATTGTATACATCATTGCACATTCCATTTAAATGTCCATGTAATCATCCAGCTAAAACGATCTAATTTAAATGCAGAGCTGCAACTTCTGATCTATCTATCACTCGTTGAAGCGTTGCAGCCCCCCCTTGTGGTAAAATGTATGAATTTCAGTGAGTCAGACAAACAGACGTTCAGATGAACGTTTCTGTTTTGTAGATAATCTATTGTAATATAAGTACATAGTATAACCACGTGATGAGTATCGTCAGCATTGTTTAGTAGCTATATATATTTACCCGTTAAACTTTATTTAACTGTTGATATATTTATATATATATGTATATTTAGAACACTATGTATTTTCATACAAATCCTAAACGGCGTTTGTTTGTGTGTTAAAGATTACATTTATATTTAAACTGTTATTGAAGAAACGTCTGCAGATCTAATATTTAAAATGTCAAAGTAAAACATATGACGTTGTCGGCAGGATTCGAACCTGCGCGGGAAGATCCCAATGGATTTCTAGTCCATCGCCTTAACCACTCGGCCACGACAACTTATATAAAAGTTCATATGCATTTAAATCATCAGGTGTGCTTAGTATTGTAGTACTGGATCAATACATGATTCATACAATGAAAATTGTCCAGAGCCCCCTCGGTGTTAATACAATTATGGGTCATAAGCCCCGCCCTTTCCTGTAAAGAAAACCCCCAAACATGTTGTTTACACACTTCCGGTTTCCAGATATTTGATCTAAATTAGCTTACATTTAGCAGAAAGTGAGACATCACCATTGCCACCAATATTGATTGATTGGAAATATTTTAGAGGGACTTCGTCGTCCAAAAGTCATGTCCCTGGTGGTCTAGTGGTTAGGATTCGGCGCTCTCACCGCCGCGGCCCGGGTTCGATTCCCGGTCAGGGAACACTGTTTTGTATGTGTTCCCTGTATTTATTTCCTTTGTATTTATGAACTCAATCATTATTCTTCATATAGACTTGTAAGATTTTAAACAGACGACTACCACTTCATTTGAAGGAATGCTTTATTGATATCCCAACATATACAACAAAACCAACATTTGTTTTTTTGTTTTTATTCATTCACCATAAGCTTTCAAATCTGATCCCTTTTAATAATCTACATCAGCCGCGCGGCCTGGACCTAAATAAAGCTATGATGAGTCTCCTCTACTGTCCTGCAGCCGTCTCAACATGTGCTGCACTTCCCATTGGCACCCAAAATAATAAAAATAATAATAAGACGAAGAAAAATAAAGAAAAAGTACATCATCCCACAGCGGATGGTAATTTTACACAGGCAACAAAAATTCCTAATCTGTCATTTCATTTTGGCTTTTGCTCCTCAATTAAAAGCTTAACGGGTGAGTGAATATTTCTCGTTCGTGGTTGTGTTTGATAAATGTCATTTTAAGAGTAAAGGCCACACAATAAATGACTTGAGATGAAGAGTGTGAGGCAAAGATTGGAGATTTTTTGAACAGTTATTTAAATATTGGCCACTTGCCTTCTAACTTGGTGGAAAATTAATTGTACAAATAATAATAATAATAACAACAACAATAAATCTTCTCTCCTGTCCACCTCTACAAATACAAACAAAACAAACAAAACATAATCCATCTTACAGAAAGATATTAACTACCAAAATGATCAACACAAACAAAAAATAAAATAAAAAATACACTTCTGATACAATGGCAACAGTTTTGAAGCAGTTTGATTGGAAATTAATTGAAATTATATAAAACCATCTTCCTGGCAAGCTTTTGGCTTCAACCATTTAACGATTCAAAATGAGTGTTTTTCAAAAGTGACACGCCATATTTCGACGCGCGGAAGATTTGGGGAGTCCAGATATACGAGAGCAATGCTGCTTGTTTGAATCCTTCATTTTACCTTTGTGAAGCTACTTCGGAAATATTTCCGTTCCATCTGAACTCCATCTGTGCTACAAATCACACTTTTAACTCGGTCGGGGAAGTGTTGGCGATCACGATTTAATAATTGTAAACATTTTTTTTTTTTTTTCACAAACAGAACTCATATTTCAAAAGACTTTTGACCATCAGAGCAGGTGTTTGCCCTTTTTTCAGCAAACTTAACAAAAATAAAACCCCCCACCAAAAAAAAATGAAAATCTTTTCATGAAGAGAAAAGTGCCGTGTTCTCAGATAACGTCCTATCGCTACCTTTGTGTGTGTGTGTAAAGAAAAGCACAGTGATTTGTGAGTCGTTTTTTGGCCTCATGCAGCGTTAAGTGGCACATAGAGTCTGTTAATGTGTACGTTAAGGGGTTTGTTGGCAAAAGCTTCGGCAAATGTTCTCTTATATGACACTTGTTTTATTTCTCTTCTGGCCCTTCAGACTACTTTTTTATATTTTTGTCTAAATTCTAATTCCGCGCCCCTTCAATCAAACACAATCTGAACGACTCAACAAAAAGACAAACACAACAAACCCAAAAAGTTTCCTCTCACCGGCTAAATCAGAACCAGAGGTGAGCGGTTTAAAGTGAGTAAGGCCCATAGAAAAAGCGTTGACATTCACCAGATAGTGTACACAGCAGAGTTGTGTGTGTGCGTGTGTGTGCGTGTGTGTGAGGAAAAGCAAGGAGACAGCAGCGTAACCTGGGAGACCAGACGACCTCAGCTCACGTGTGAGTCAGTCTGACAAACACCAAAAAAATAAAAAATAACTCCTGACATTTGACTCACGTCTGTGAAACTGCCACATGGGTAAAGTTTTAAGCTCCTGAACCTGACAATAGATTTATTTTCATATATATTTATACATATTGTTAAAAGTTATGTAAAAACATTATGCAAAGCAGTGTAAAATAGTTTATAATACAAAATGGTTTAAGGTATTTTTTTTTTACATCCTGGGGGGTGATTATAGGGTTGTTACAGGAGACCTCGGTCGTCTTTGCACGTTGGGTATGTCACGACTGAGGGGAGATATATGCACATGCGTGTAGCAGGAGTATGTGGAAGAAGGTTTCCACGGTAACACCACTGACCTCTCACCTACGAGTGTAGCCTGCCTTCACAGTGCGGTTCACAGTGTGAATGCGTAAATGAATAAGAAGATAGTAGTCCGATAAAAAAAAACAGAAGACAGAGAATTTAAAGTAAATAAACGATCATGTTTATGCCCATAAAAATCCCCCCCCCCCCCCACCCAGTGAGCAGATTACACCGTGATGGCCGGATTAAAGTAGTACCAATAACAATGAATTTGGATTGATCCTGAAACCTGCAAATTAAAGATGCCGTTTAGTTTGAGAACCGTTTTTTTTGTCAGATGAAAATAACCTGATTTAAAAAAAAAGGCCTCAGAGCTTTGGGTCGTGATTTGATGCAAGGATCTGACCTGGGAGGAAGTGGCGACGCAGAGTCTATTCAATTATTCAGGTTTACGGTGTCAGGAAAGCGATTTTCTTTCGAGAGCGAAGGTGACGGGAGGGGGGGCGGAGCTGAAAGGACAGACGGGGTTAACTCCTCCCACCTCAGAACCAACGAGTCCTTTCGCCAGTTCGGGCCAAATGAGTGAGGGAGGTGAGATGAGGATGAAAGGTCAACGGTCAGGGCGGACTCTGCGATGTGAGGTGATAACAGTTCAGTCTGAGGTCGAGGAGGAGGAGGAGGAGGAGGAGGCGTTCAGAAAGGAGGATTCTCCTGAGTGGGAGTGGTTTCGGTGGGAGAGGTGACCGCCTCTTCGTTCCCTTTAGGCCCGACCACCTTATACTGCAGAGGAAACAGAAAGTTATCGATCTGACTCACTTCCTGTTTCCTGTAGATCACTACAGTGAAGAAAAAAAGAAAAGTTTAAATCTCCATTATCTGACATTTGTTTTCACTCAGGTGGAAAAGCTTCCCCACTTTACAACATAAATCTTTAATACATTAAATGTAATCTTGTTCAAAGTTATATTTCTGCCACTTAGGTATTTTTTCCTTTTCAGATTTGACTCTTTTAAGTCATTAAAAAATCCCTTCAATTATTTCAATAACCCTCTGATCTGATCAGATCAATAAACCTGATCAAGTCCCGTCTGCATTCCTCGTATTCAACTGCTCACCTTCAGGTTTCCCACTTTATCTTCGAAAGACTTGAAGGTCGCAGAGTTCCTACACAACACAGACACACAAGTTCCAATTACAATTTACATCAAAACACCCGCGCACACAAAAAAAGGCAGATGGACATTAAAACAAGAAAAAGTTCCGCTGGTGGAAAAAAAATGAAAACGAGAAACATAAAAATAAGAAATATGATTATTTTTATATTAAAGTAAAAAAAATAAAAATAAATAAATAAAAAAGCTCCACAAGACGAGGAAGGAATAAAGAAAAAAAGGCTGGATCCGAAAAGAAGCATCGTAACAACACACGAGTACGGACAGGACACAACTTCAATGTGTGTGTGTGTATGTGTGTGTGTGTGTAATTGTGTGTTAAAGTGAAGCGACGGTGTGTAGTAAACAGATGAGTGTGTTACGTTACCTCATGGCCGGCATACTTATCGAATGGCGAATGGAATAGTTGCTACTTTGAAAGCATTAAAGGGGGAAACAGAGAAGTGCAAGTGTTATAAAGCAAGCCAACGCACAAAAACACACACATCCGCACACAGACACACACACACTGCAAGTCGAATGCCGTCTAAAAGAAATTCGCAGATGTGTTTAGCGGAAAAAAATATTTTCCATTTCTTGAGGCCTAACACAAAATATTCAAATAATAGAATCTCGATAACACAAAAAGGGAGAGATTTATTTCACCCCTCAGACACGCAAAGATAGAAAAAGCATTTTTGAGGGTTAAATAAAGTATTAAATTAGATGCCAAGGAAAAACATGCCAATATATCAACACAGGAGTTATTTGGATTTTTTTCTAAATGACGAGTTTATCTTCCTCTTTTTCAAAAAAAAAAATCCACGTTAGTCTTACCTAAAGGAATTAGAGAAAGGCAGAGCTCTGCAGGTAAAATCGAGGCAGCGTTAAAAAAACAAACAAAGACAAACAGCAGCAGCATTAAAGAAACGCACAAAATAACATATATAAATATAACGATAAAAAGAAACTTTTGAGGTTAAAACCGCAGCAGAAACAAGCCGGAGGAGAAAATGACATTTAGACCACGGGTGTCTCTGCGTCTCCTCGTCATAATAAAAACAAATATATTTTTAATAGGGTTAATTAAAAAAGAGGAGAAGAACTACAGCTGATGATCTAAATGTCATTTCGCGGAAATGTGGTGGAGGTACATGCAGGACAATCTTTGGATGAACCAAACCCATGCATCATGCAAACACGCACAGAGGAAAACGGGTCCAACCTGACGGCAGTAGAGTTTTACTGGGATGTACGAGAAGACGCTTACACACACACACACACACACTTGTCCAATGTCCACACACTCAGACCGCAGAGCGTCCTTTACACACACATGCGTGCGAAGAGCAAACATCCGTGCAAGCGTGTGAGAGTTAATGACGGACGTTGTGGTGCCACCAGAGAGGTCACGTGCAAAGGAGTTATCGGTTATTTATGATATTTGTTCTTCTACATCTACAGAAAAAAAAAAACACAAAAAAGGATGGCACTCCCCTGGAATGTCCTAAGAACTGAAATGTATGTACGTATGAAATGTATTTTGGCTCCGACAGGTCGTACCTCATGTCTCCCAGTCTCCTGGTGATGGCCGAGCTCACTGTGGTGAGAGCTGCACTGGTTTTCTGTCCCGCCTGGGACAGGGTCTCCTGAGTCTTCTTATATCTGCAGAGACGGGGAACGAGAGGGGGACGAGAGCGAGAGAGTGAGAGTGAGATATATATATTATACATTAAAGCAACTTTAACACAAAAGCGTGATTGAAGTCAGTCCTGCATCCCACTCCTCACCCAGCCAAAGGTTAGTGATATTAGAGACGTTAAATAGAATAAAACCAGCGACGGTTTCCACGGGAGATCTGTTTCTCCAAAATATTTCAGAAAATACACAAATGTAAAATTTTCTTCTGGTTTCTACAGGTCACAGGGTGAAATTCCTTCGGTGCTATTTTTTTTTTAAACACATCCACAAGGCCACACAAACACTCTACATACAGAAATATATCCACACTGTCTGTCCACGCACGCACGCACGCACTTTATAAATAAATCTGGGCTCACATTTATTAGTTCACTGGGGTTGTTTTCAATGACATTTTATATAACAATTCAACTTTTCAAAATAGCAGAATTTGTTTTCTTCGGCTTTTTCAGCATTGTTGGCAGACTAAATGTGAAGAGAAATAACAAACCGTCTACAAAAAGGGCGGGGACTTATATGCAGGTATGTCCCGCCTCCTGCATGCTCCCCTTTAGGGTCCGCCCCTCGCCCGAACCTCCTATTTCATGGACATTTAATGTCGGAAAACAGCTTGTTTACCGACACTACATACGTTGATGAATTACCTCCGAATTGAATTCTTTTGCGGATGAACTTTTATCTGCTGCTTAAATGTGTCGTGCATCATCATGTCGCTTTCTCTAATTAAAAAGGCATGAAGTGATTCAATCCGTCTATTAAAGCATGTTTGGGTGCCCTGTAGCCAATGACGCAACCAAAAAACCAAGAACAGAAGCAACAGGAAAAGAGAAAGACTTCCCAGGGAGAAAAAATAAACCTTAACTCTATAAAGAACAGAAAAGAGAGAAAGGGTCAACTCACGCTTCAGACTGGGTAATGTCATCCAGAGTGGCCGAGGCCGACAGATATCTGGAGACACACGGGGGGCAGAGACACACTCGCATCACAATACAGTTACAGCACAATTCATCCGAGTTACACCTGAACACACCGCTCCTGCGGCTTGTTCCTCAATACAAAAAATAAATTAAAATATCACAGAACAATGGGGAAAAAACAACTCATGTGCGCCCATAATATTCACAACTTTCTCTTTTCTATAGACAATCTAGTTATTTAAAACAAATAATAATCAAAAAAGAAAAAAAAGACTTCCCAAATTTGATATAAAATCAGTGTAATTCAGTGAACTAATTATTAACTGGTATAAAACTAGTTCCCAGCATCATCCATCGATCAGAAAACATCATGTTCCAAATAAAGCCCGGAAGGAAATGCATTTATAATAATCTGTTATAAATATTTGATCACAATATTATCAACGCTTCCAAGATAACAATCAATATGACTTGAAAGGATTGTGTCAATTTTAAAAGTTAACATTTTTATGACTAACTTCCGTCCATTTAGAGAGACTAAAAGCTGCTTATCCCAAACAATTAACAGCATTTCTATTTTTGAGGTTGTTATTTCCTGTGGATGAAATATTAACACACGTGTTGCGTCTTGTGTGTGTGTTGACTGAAATACAACGGGAATCTGACACGGCAGCACAAAGTTAGTGGCAACGCTCCAGACTTTACACAACAGCGGCACTCGAAAAACAAAAAAACACCCACCCGCACGCACGCACACGCGCACGCACGCACGCACGCACACAGCATGTGCAGTATCTGTGTTTTTACCGACTGCTCTGGGAGACAGATAAGGACAAACACACGGACAACAGGAGGCAGGATGATGAAAGGCTGACTGTACACGTTTAACTGCACATACAGGATATGTATCTGTATATAGATATATATCATATATCTATATGCATATATATACACAAAAGAAAATCTCCATCACAATAACACACCACAGAATAACTGAGGCGTCGCATTCAATGACAATGTATCACATTTCGAGCTCTTTGTGTATTATACACCGTACATAACATTTGAAAAGAATGTGAATAGAATCACGTTTAGTATGATTGTCTCTGTAATACCAATTGTGGCAATTAATACACAATCCTACAAGTATAAATATAATAGTTTAATAATATTTAAACTAACCAACACCAGTGATGTGAATAACTGGATTGTCCACGAGCTGAGGACACAGGAGACACACACACAGGAGACGTCTCTCATTAAGACGACTGTCCTCCACACAGACTCGTCTCTATACGCAAACGTTCATCGGGACAATGCTGCTCATTGTCTGTGTGTGTCCACAGTAAACTGTGCGTGTGTGTGTGTGTTCAACACTTTGCTGCACAAACTCACTCCACTGTACCAATGGGTGAAATACCTATATGGACACACACAGGGTGCTGTTGGGATTTATTTTCTAAAACTATAAAAAGTAAGTAAAAATTAAAATATCTCTCTCGTCCCACCGAGTATTTTGTTTCTTTAAAGTGTTTAGAATTCAAAGATCATTTGTGTGTGTGTGTGTGGATGCCATGTGACTCAGCTCTTTCACTTCCTCCATCTCGCTATCACATTCTTCTCCTCCCACACTCCTCCCCTGTGTGTGTGTGTGTGCGTGTGTAAGATACAAGCATGCACATTCCTGTAGAGTGTTGCGTGCGAGATACAAGCATGCGCATTCCTGAGTTATTATGGTTCTTTCTGCATGTCAGTGGCCGTGCAGGTTACAGGTAAATCACTGCGACATGTGCGGCCACATTTTTATTATTATTTTAATTCTCTAGTGGATAAAGAGAAAAAGAGAATACCCGAGCGAATCAACAATCCCAAAGACGCTGAACGTGAAACAAACGACCCCCGAATCATCGCACACGACATAAAAATAAAAATGTCCGGCCAATAACACACATTACAGACAAACTAAACTCAAACGACAACTACGTCTGGTAATCCGTCCATAAACACGGTTAATTGAAAACTAGTCACATGGTTCCTGCTTTTCCATTCTGGACCAACTCGTCTTATTTGGGACCGAAACCATTATCTGAGGCATAAGCATTACCGGTGTGCAGCTTCATGGGCTCAGACAACAAAATGTCAGATTATAATACAACAAAAAAAGAATCCATCCATTTCCATTCCAAGTAAACTTCATGTATAAAAAAAAAACTCTTTCATAAATACAAAAATCGAGTAAAATGTCAGTATTTCACCTTCACTGCGTGGAGTTACCCCAAAAAATTGGACAAATCTGAAAAAGCGAAAAATAAATAAATAAATAAACGGACACTGGTTTGTTAAAGACGACGTCGAGGGTTAAAGAGTAAATAAACATACTTGTTAATACAATACATGAATTCTTCTCATGCACATGAATCCAACGTGAGCATTAGAACGAGCTGCAGACGAACATACGCGTGTTGGGAGTGTTAAAGATTCCTCACACACGCGTGTTGGGAGTGTCACGTTTCCTCCCCCCCCCCACACGGTTAGAAGGTGAAAGAAACAAACACGATGGACTCACAGCTCCAGGCTGGTCACCCTCTCATTCCACTCGCCCAGTTTCTCTGAGGTTCTCACGTAGCTACAAACAGACACATGAGGGACGTTACGCTGCAGAAGCTCAAAGCACCCTGGGAGTTTTTTTAGGTAAAAAAAAAAAACGAAACAAAAAAAAAACTCGATAACTCGATCGCAGTGGTTCTGAATGACGTTCTTAATTAAGTTTTTTTTCTTGAATTGAGTTAAATGGAATTTTTTGATGAAACATGATATAAAAAAAAATATATAAGAACATTTAATTAAATAACAAAAAAAGATATTATATTATGTTTTTTTCATTTTCCATCAAAAAATTCAATTGAAATTGTCAAGATATACGACATCAAAGTTGAGGTATTTCAACAGGTCATTAACTGTATTATGTGAGATTATTTACTTTGGCTGCACAATGCATCACGTTCTATCATATCATATCTTATGGTATTTTAGAGATTTAATTATCTGGGGGAAAAAAACAAAAAAACAGAAGATGGCAGAGAATTTAATTTCACGTCTGCACTCAGGCAGATGATTATATTTGTCCACGATCGGAGCGCCTTTAAAAAAACTCGCCAGATCATTAGATCTGATAGGAGAAGCTGGCCCTGATCAATACATCAGCATGTTTAGTGACGCAAAACAGAATCTGGCATCACACACACACACACACACAAACAAACAAACACACACACACTACGAGTCATGTTGTGTGTCTATCAGTGGACAACTGCAGCTCTGAGTCAGACAGTAGAAAATGAAACAATCAATCAAATTTCAGGTTCAACGGCTCAAATCATTAGTATAATATTCATTTTATTTGATTTTCCAAGAGAAAAACTGAACCAGAAACCATGAAGCCTCGATTTGACCAAAGGGAACCAGTGGCTATAAAACCTCTTTGCGGGTGTGTGTGTGTGTGTGTGTGGTGGGTACGCACGCGTTGGAGGTCTGGACGTCCTGCCAGCTCTTGGAGAGGTTCTGCTTGAGTTCGTTGAGCGGGTTCAGGCCCAGATTCCTCTTGAGCTCCACGGCGCGCCGCTCTTTGGCCGACAGCACCTGGCGCAGCGTGTTAATCTCCTCCTCCACCTGACGCACAGATCATCATCACCGTCAAACTGGTCTAATCTTAAATCACAGTTTTGCAAACATCTCACTCAAAAACGGATCAAGAAATAAAAGGATTATTGAGGCCGACACCAATTTCAACTATTTTGATTTTTTTGGTTTTTCCAGAAACACATGAACAAAGATTTCCTCTAACATTAGTGATGTGTAGTTATTTAACTACTAGGACAACTAAATATATTAAAGTTTTAATAAATAAGAGTCAAGGGATGCATCTTGTTTCTTTTTTAACTGTCATTCAAACACAGATACATTTATCTGCAGCTCATATCTACAGTTATGATTGTATATGATTTATTGATGGTTCTCTTTTAATAGAAACCCCATGGAGGGAGCGGTACCTTGGTGAGTTCAGTGCGCAGCTCCTCGGCCTCCTCCTCCGTCAGACCCGGTGGGAGGGGGTTCGCCGCGCTGCCCGCCGCTCCCTCCACCGGGACGTCCGCCGGGCTCTCTGATTGGTCCACACCCAGGCCCTTGTTAGGGGAGTTCAGGTTGATATCTGAAGAAGAAGAAGAAGAAGAAAACGATAATGTGAAAGTGAGACGGAAGAAGAGCCACACATTTAGAACGGTCAAAAGCTGGGTGCGTTGACTGTCCCTGAGGTTTCTATTTCAGAGAGACACACAGAAACCCAGGCCAAGAGCTGAACTGCATTCTGGGAAATGACTTTACTTTGATCTGGGACAGGGCTAAAGAAGATTGTCTCCAATTTTCGGATTAGCTAAATAAATTGCTGATAAATAATCTGTGAGGGGAAAAAATTAAACCAGTCAAAAAAAATACATATAGCACTGAGATCCCAGCTCCTATCAGACTGTGACACACCCACCAAAAAGCAAACACATGAACGTCCAGGTGGAGACTCAGATTATCATGAATCTGGAGGGAGTGACTTAGCAGAAACATCCGGAGACTCCAGGACTCCACCCTGAAGGTATATTTATCCAGCGAGGAAAGATTCGGACGCACAAACATCAGGCATACGCAGCTTCAGTGAGATTCCTACACTTCCCAGAATGCATTCCGACAATCAATTTGGTTTCACTCGACCAGCCGTTATACTACGTAGACACACAATCCACTCCTCTCTGATGCATTCTGGTCTATTTTCATGCCAAATATTTAGCGCTTATTAATAAACCAGAGGATTTGACATAAAGTTTAATGGTTGTTCGGCTAAAAACAAATATTTCTAAAAATGATTTGAAATGGCTATCAAAACATGTTATTAAACCACAATATACAAAATCATCATCAACTGGGATTACAGATTTAATCCATAATTCCTCAGACATAATCCAGCTCAATTACTCTCGGAATATTATATTTCTGTCAAATGACTCGTGATATGTGTCAAACCAACAGAAACAAAGTGTCAGATGGAGGCGATCAATACTCCCATCAATAAACGATCAATACAGAGAGTCATCGGGACGAAAATTAGGATTAAGATTAAAATGAATGGACAGATGTGTGCACAGCTCAATACGAGAAGAAAATAACAATGGTGGAGCACTGGACCAGGAGGAGGACAGTGTCCTCTGGTGGACCACCGGACAAGATGGGGGACAGTGTCCTCAGGTGGACCACCGGAGGAGGACGGTGTCTCCAGTTGGACCACCGGAAAAGATGAGGGACAGTGTCCTTAGGTGGCCCACCAGACAAGATGGACGACAGTGCCCTCAGGTGCACCACCGGACAAGATGGGGAACAGTGTCCTCAGGTGGACCACAGGAGGGGGACCGTGTCTCCAGGTGGACCTCAGCTGATGCGAACTCGTCGACGTCAGTTACCCGATCTTGTCCACTTCCTGCCGCTGTTCCTGTCACTTTGCGGCGGGCCCGCCCTTCTCTCCTCACGGCCAAACCTCAACCACGATTCCCGTGGAAAGTACACAACCTCCACACACACACACACACACACACACACGGTGACACACATACACGACCACACGGACTCACACACACAAAGGGAGACACGCAGACACTCCTCAGCCGCAGCTGTCTGCGTGTTTGGGACGTGGAGCTAAGCTAACATTGCTAGCAGCGGTTTTACCTTGGCCGACGGGATCCATGACGTCACTGAGAGACCGTCCGGAGCTTCGATTATCGATTGGAGATCAAAGTCCAACAGAGCAGGCTCGATAAGGTGAAGTTTTCTTCCGCGTGGAGGCCACGTATGTCCACCAGCGTCTCGCGCACAAGCTGCTGTCCCACACTGACAAACGTCGACCGGAAGAGTCTGACAGGAAGAGCCGCTGCGTTCACTTCCGGGGAGGAGTTTCAAAATAAAGGGTCTGCGATCCTCTGAGGAGGAAGAGGATAAAGATGATGATGATGATGATGATGACGATACATACATTTATATATACATATATATATATATTTGACTGTATGATAAACCCCTTGAGATTCGTCGTTCAAACCAATTGGTAAAACGTCATAAACCATTAAGATTAATTATCGGACGAATACATTCATTAATAAAATATTATGAATAAAAAGTAATGTTCTTAGACAGACATACATATTAGTACAATACATACCGAAAACATAATGTTCGTAATATATATATATATATTTGACACACACACAAATAACACACACACACACATTCCAGGTGACAATAATCTGATCATTTTAATCTATTATTATGTCAAATAAAACCAACATCATTGCTCTGCATCACAGAAACACCAGGTACTCTTTTTTAACTCGATAACTCACATGTAGATTTAAAAAAAATCTGCTTTTAAAAAGAAAAAACGAAAAATATTCCCAGGAACAAACTGAACTACACCGAATCTCATCGCCACTTCAAACTGGTTCGTCCTGAAAAGGAAAATGTACACATCAGCAGTGAAAAGCTTTCTACTGAGCTGTGATTTCCACAGTTGGCCAACAGTTGGCTTCTGATTTTATTTCTGAAAGGTTTATTTTAAACTTTATACCTTTCATTGCTCTTCTTACTCAGCTGTGGATACTGTCATTATGATAAATACTGTGTGGGGAAGGAAAACAACTTGAATTATAACAATTAAACAAAACACAACCCTCAATTAATTCTCAACAGGTTTAGTAACACAACAGCATTTTTTTTTTCTCTGTAGACATTCAGATACAGAATTGATCTTTTCTCCTGTTTTTGTTTCCACACAACACAGATTTGTCAAAGTGTTAACAATAAGAAGAACAAATCAGTGATGATAAAAGAACATGACTCCAGCTTCATCCAGGTTTTTTCTGTCCCACTGACTCTGACTCTGGAGTGAAGAGCATCTCTCTGCATGTGTCCAGCTCCAGATGCTTCTCTCTCTCTCTCTCTCTCTTTCTCTCTCTCTCCTCTACTTCTTCTTGTAAAGAGGGTTTAACCAGGAGAAGCAGAAACTGGGTTGACAAGGAGCCTCGCTCAGGGCGAAGGACGAGGAGGACCAGGGGGACGAATGGTCTCCGTCTCCGTCTGAAGCAAAGAGGCTTTAATTTAAATTGTCGGAGGTGACATGACAACAGAGATTAACATTAATTGCAACTAGACACATCTATGAGTCTTCAGATCATTCATGCAACAATATGAGTGGATGAGAGAAGCCCCACAGTTTGTTTCTATGATGTCCATGAACATGCAGACCGATTTTATCATGAGGTGTGTGAAGCGCATATTAGTGATGCTGGAGCATTAACACCTATAATTATTTTAAATAAGTCAGACTATTAACCGTTTTTATTTATTAATACTTTATTCACATTTTTTTTAGATCTTAGTTTCATGCCATTGAAAGGTATGTAGTGTAATTACACAGTTTGACCACAAGGTGTCAGCAGAGATCAACCTGCTGATCAAATAATATATATATTTTTTTTATTTATAACATCAAACCGTGTTACTTGTTATTTTACTTCCTGTTTTTTTTTTTTTTTTGCATCACCTTTCATCCTCTGTGACCTTGACGTAAAGTTATCTTTATCTTATATTTTTAAGTCTTTGTTCTTTCTTTTAATACATTCCAGTATTATTGTGAATGAGTAATATTAGGTTGGAGCAGTAGTTAAGAAAACACCGTTAAAAGTTCAGTTTCATTTAAATGAAAATACAGATTTTTGAAATGAGTAATATCACAGCAGCTATTCATCTGCATCACTTTCCTCATTTGTTAAAGAACATTTGGAAAGGAAACGCTTTCCTTTCAGAATAAAAGCCTTCACGAGGCGTGTTTACCTGTTATGTGCATATGAAGCAGCCGAAGTAAGCCCAGACCCTCTGCAGGATGAGCAGGAAGGCCAACAGGTAGAAGAGCAGGGTGACAGCCTGGGGACAGGAAGTAGAGGGGGACAGGGAGAAGAGGGGAGATGATGAGAACAGGTACAAAATTAAGAAGAGGACGGAGATTTAAAATATATATAACATATAAAGACAAATGGAAAACTATAAAATAAAACAGAAATATAAGTATGTATTTAATCATTTTCCATTTGTCCTTCATTTGGGACGTGGAGCTGGTGCAGCTGCCGCCGATGTTAAATAAGTGACAAATCCTGAAGGGGAACAAGAGAGAGGAAGTGCAGGTGTGGCTTCTGGCAGCAGGTGGATGAAGAGTGCGAGGTCATTGACGATGATGATGAAGATGAAACCAGGATGAAGGCACTGACCTGCAGGACGTCTCTCGTCTCTCTCTCTCCATCTTCTCCCTGAATCTCACTTTTGCTCAGAACTTCCTCACCCCCTCTCTCCGTCCACGGTTCCTCTTTCAGGTCTGAACCATTAAGATCTTCTTCTAAACCTGAAGCTCCTGAAGGAACCTTCTCTCTAAACTCAGGTTTCACCTCCTGTCGGTTCCGGCCGGGGAAAAACTGAACGTCTGTCTCCTCCCTCCTCTGGATCTCTTCTTCTCCTTCTCTTTCTTCTTCCCCTGCTCTCTGTGTCGTCCAATCACCTGTGTTTCTCTTGGCTCCTCCCCCCTCACACTGATTGTGAGGAGGAAGAAGGTTTAAGTTCATTAAGTCCAGCGTTTGGTTTATGTTCCTTTCACTCAGTTGGCAAAGATATTTATTTTGATAATCTGAGTCAGGATTCAAGGAAACATACATTAAAAAGAAAAATGAATAATAAAAATAGCAGAAAATATTATTTTGGATATTATAATATTATTATAGTGTTGTGTGTCGCACTGTACCTGTTGTGTGCTCATTCCCTCCTGACGCTCCGAGACGTTTCGCTCTTTGACGGAAACTGGAGCTGCAGATCTCTCTTGCTCGTCTTCTTCCTTGTCTTTCTCTTCCTCCTCCTCCTCCTTTTTCTTCTTCCTCCCACCCGATCCCTCGTCCGCCGAGTCCCCCTCCTCTTCCTCTGCAGGTTCTGGGGCTCCTGGTGGAATCGGAGCCTGTTCCCGTGGTTCTGTGATTTTCTCTGGAACTGGCTCCTGGTGTTCTGCGGTTTCCTGCCGAAGCGCTGGTTGGTTTGGTTCTTCTGACTCTGGTTCCACGTCTGGTTCTTCAGGAACCTCCTCCTCAACTGAAGATAGAGAAACAATAAAACATATCCATACTGAAGCATTGCCTTCAGTAAATGATGTTTTAATCCATTTTGGCTCAGGAAATGTTCAGCTGATCTGAGTCTGAACTTCTACAAGTTTTTTTTTCCGAATAAGGTTTTCACAGATTGAAATCTTGCAAATTGAACTTCTGTCTCAAATGGAAGCAACTCTTTTCTTCGGCTATTTTCCTCAAAACATCTGATAATCCAAAGCAGGCTGAAACTCAAATAAAATGTCAAAACAATCAAACACAGTGAAAAATAAATGAAATCTAAGGTGAAATCATTTTGATTATTTATTCTTTTGTGCGTCTGACTGATGACGTTGTGTTTTTTCTGACTCTTCGCCTCCAGCAGCGAGCAAACTCTATTTCAGGAGCTCACATAAAATCACTGAGGAGATAAAGTTTCCTGGTGTGTTTTACATCTGCTCCTCCTCGCAGCTACACTCCAGTCACACTCGGGGAAACTTCAAACTTAATTTTGATTTTTCCTACCTTTATTAAAGTCGATGCTCCTCAGAGCTTTCTCTTGGCTGCTGAAGTTAAATCTGTAAGGACTCAGATTCTCAAAACCAGGTGTGAGTGCTTCAGTCGGACAGGAGCTGGAGGCTGTGATCAGTCTGAAAAAAAACAAAAAAACAAATAAATAATAAATAATGATAATAATGATAATAATGATAATAATGATAATAGTGATAATAATAATAATAATAATAATGATGATGATGATGATGATGATGATGATGATGATGATGATGATGATGATGATGATGATGATGAATAATGAATAGATAATAATAATAATAATAATAATGATGATGATGATGATGATGATGATGATGATGATGATGATGATGATGATGATGATGATGATGATGATGATGATAATAATAATAATAATAATAATAATAATAATAATAATAATAATAATAATAATTAATTAATAATAATATAGACTCGATACTCACAAAGTGACGAGCTCTCTTGAACTCTGAGAGAAGATGACATGAAAATCATTTCAGAGATAAATGAAAAATTATGGAAACGTGTGTCATTAAAAGCGTAAAAAAAAAACTACACTTCCCACGATGCACATCAACACTGAAGCCGTTTCACAAATACTATTTAAATATAAAGATTTTTTCACGTGTTTCTTAATTTCACAGTAAATAATAATTCGTTAATAATGGAATTCTTTCTTGATTCACTGGGCTATACAACAAATACGTCCTCTCAGTCAAGTATTTTTTCTTTGATATTTCTATGATAAGAAGGAAACAATTATGTGTTTGACTATGTACCTATGTTTTAATTTATTTTTTCATGTTGATGATTTTAGTTCATAGATATTTTAATAGAATATAATAATCAGTCACCTGGACAAAAGCAGCAGTGTCCGTCTCCTCCATGCTGCTCCTCCCTCTCTCCATCAGTTTGGCGTTGGCGTCCACACTGTCTCCATAGCAACGCACCAACGATTGGACGTGGCCTGTCTTCTCCTCCTGCTCGCTGGCGATTTGCTGCGTCATCGCCTTCGAGATAAAATGTAAAATAAATGACCACAATGTTTCCATGACAGCTTGGTGCTGTTGTGCGTCCGGTGACCTGACCTTGTGTCTCTCTCCCAGGAATGAGGTCAAACTGCTGAAATGATCACACACATTCTGTTTCTGAGCTTTAGCGTTCTCCTGCGGACACACACACACACACACACACACATCGGCCTCAACAAAAATATACAAATACAAAAATAACCCATGTACTAATTTACATTTACTGCAGTAAAAAGAGGTTCCGTGGTACATGTGGAGAATCAAATAAAACGAAAAAATAAAGCTTAGATTAAACATGGGTTCCGATGCACACACACACACACCTCTATCTGTCTGCAGGTCTCCTCCAGCTCATTGATCAGAGTCTGGATTCTGTCGTTGACCTGCACCAGTGATCCGACTCCTTCGCTCAGCTCCTCCTGAGAGATAAAATATTTATCATGTATCATATCATGAAGGCTTATAAATTCACAAACAACATCTGATCAGAGACTCATTGATGGAGTTCTGTTTTTTTTTTTTTGTCATACCTTCTGCTGCTGGTAGACGAGGCTCAGAGGAGCCACCTGACAGGCCTGATGCTTCCCAAAAACTTTACACAGCGAGCAGGTGGAAACCTTACAGCTCAGACAGAAGATGTTCACCTTCTCGTCCTCGTGGTCCGAACACGTCAGCTGAGAGGGAGGAGGAGCAGGAGGAGGAGGAGGGGGGAGGAGGCTGGAGGGAGGATGAGACACAGGGGAGTCAATATGACCATAGAGTTCAACAGGTCTCTAAAACGGAACTTTATCACATGAATCATAAGAGTGTATTATCGTGGATAAACGTTCCTAATAAACAATATATGTGTGTGTGGGATGGCCATATTTAAATGTTCACCTGGGGACATGGTTGTTGTTGTTGCTGACTTCCTGTTTGTAAACGTCGATGATGTTCTCCACCAGCAGGTTCCTCTGAAGGCCGAAGACGCCGTGGCGGTCCAGTATCACTTCCTGTCCGCAGGTCGGACACCTGAAGCGTCCGCTGTGCACTGACATGGTGGTTCGAGCCTGGAACAGGGAGGGCTGCTCCCGGAGAACAACTCAGTGTTAGACATGTAGACATAACAAGTCGATTAATATCGCATCGCATCGCATCGCATCGCATCGCAACGTATCGCAACGTATCGCAACGTACCGTATTACCAGGGAGTTGAAGTTTTCACAGATGGCTGAAACTACAGCATGATTATATATAATTATTATAATGATATAATGTAATCTATATATATATAATTATATTATAATACTATTATATATATTATCATAGATAAATAAATTGCTATTTTTGTTTTTTTGTCTTTTTCATGTTATGTGAACAGTCTGACCTTTGGCTTCTGTCATTGAGCCTTTTTTAAACAAACAAAAAACAAAACACGGCCGCCATGAATATCACCATGAACACAAAAATACAGAAACGCAATTGAAGATAAGACGAAGTCTGGATTGACACTAAGTACAGAAGGACAGAGGATTGAGAGTTAGGGGAGGAAAGGACGAGAGAACAGATGAGTTGGATGAAGGTTCGGGTCCTGAAATAGTTTCTGGAATAATCCTCAGCTGCTGCTGGGTCTGACCGAGGGATCAGCGAGACACGGTTCGGCCAGAGTTGAAATAACACACTCAACGCAACGCACAAAATGAAAATCTGAAAAAAGGACAGATTCAGCTCCATGCATCTGGATACTGAAACTCTTCCGTGTGCAACTCAAAAAGCATTCGGAGTGGCCATATTCAAAGGTCCCCGCAAGTCGACCTTTGCGCCCTTTTATTTACAGAAACCCACAAAAGTGTTTTTTTTTTCTCCACGAGCTGAAGACATGAACTCTTTGAAAGTGTCTTCAAACAGGAAGTGACTCTCATGGTTTTTAGACTCACCAAGGCCAGATTCATCCTCCGCACCCAGAAAAAGGCTTTCAACACACCCGGAACGCGGTGGGAGGATTATTATTCAACGCTCCAGGAAATTCCTGGTCCTACATAAAAAACATGACTTTCTTTCAAACTACACCTCACCACGAGGGAGCTGCGGTTGTGTCCCCTCAGTGTGTGGTCAGGTGGAGATGCCAGACGAGGGTGTTGACCTTTGAATGGCAAAGGTCACGAACATGAGCAGCGCAGTGAGGGGGGGGCGGAGTCTATCAGATTCCCATCTCCTCGCCTAGCACACGCGTGTAAAAAAAATAAAAACCCACACACGTGAAGACATGTCTACACCTCCACCTCGGATCCAGTTCCCCCGTGAGTGTGTGAAGCTCGAGGAAAATCCAGAACCTGCAGTACACACACACACACACACACACACCTGGTAGAGCTCGTTGGCACACTTTCGGCACAGGTTGTGTTGGCAGGGCAGGATGACGACGGGTTTGTGGAACAGCTCCAGGCAGATGGGGCAGATCAGCTGTTTCTCCAGCGTGGTCAGCGCCGCCTCCTCCTCCGAGCCTCCGGCCTGCAGGCGGCTGAGGTCAGAGGTCACAGACATGGCCGCTTCGCCGCACTTCACTTCCTCCTGGCAGCCACAGAAACAAATCCCAGCTGCTTTAATCTGACCTGTCCATGTGATCGTACTAATAACATTCCATGTTCCTATTTTATTTTCCCCATTTGTAGCTTTAATTGAAAATAAATAAATAAATAAATAAATCTCAAAACTGTCTGGAGGTGACAGGTAATGATGAATGTCAAATATTACGCATAATAATTTCTCCCTGACATGTTTGTGAAGTTTACGGGTAAGTAAAAATAAAGTCCTGAGGATTCAATTCATTAAAAAAAAAATCCACTTCCAAAAAGCTGGAGGATTGAAAGATGGATGTAAAAATCCGTCATCCATAATTCTGCTTTTAAAAACCATTTGGAATGAGTGGGAAAACACACACAAACACACACAAATAAATAACACACACAACCGAAAAGCCACACTGATGTGAGGCCAGATAAACGTACAGATGTTGAGAAGTCAAACTTTAGGACAAAAGAACTTTTCAAACAGAAACTTACCTTTCTCTGCATCTGCCGACTCTGTCACTTCCTGTTTGTCAACTCACTCACAAAATCGTTTTGTGTTCACCTGATTTTTTATTTTTTTTAACCTAGCAAAAGTTTTAAGTTCTGTTAAAGTCAAAATGACAAAAGTGGGATTGTGTCTTTATTCAATATTGAGCTGAGTCATTTTAACACGACGCAGCACTGAGCGACTCTGGAAATACCCGAGTCCACATCAGCTGTCAGCAGAAAGTCCACCAGGGGGGGCGGGGGTGACTCGCGCTGTCCCGGAGACACAGTTAATGTCTCCGCGGGACAGAGCAGATAAACATCCAGAGGTTCCAGGGTCAGAGGTCAAACCCGACGGGAAAGAAACAAAGTTTAAAATCCAAGAACAGGAACGGAGACCGATCCAGACCGAGCTTCAGCTCCTGAGCCACCAGTGTTGGTGTGTGTTCACAGCTTCGCTTTGTGCATGTGTGAACGAGGACCGGGGGTGCGTGTCGGTTTTCAGTGCCCCACACACACACACACACACACACACCATATCTGGCTGGTATGTGGACAGATTAAGACCACGTCGTCCTGTGCTCCGTCTAATTTTACATTCTTGCACGCGCACGCACACACGCACACACACACACACACACACACGCACACACACACACACACACACACACACACACACAAATCACAGCCGCTCTTAATCTGTCCTGTTGGTAAAGGACCATGTGATCATACTTATAACATTCCATGTTTCTATTTTATTTTCCCCATTTGTAGCTTTAATTGAAAAAAAACATTAATAAATAAATAAATCTCAAAAGGTGACAGGTAATGATGAATGTCTCCCACAGCAAATATTACGCCTAATAATTTCTCCCTGACAAATTTAGTTGTTTTTTTAAAGTAAAAATAAAGTCCTGAGGATTCAATTCATTAAAACTCTACAAATTCCACTTCACAAAAATCTGGAGGATTGAAAGATGGATGTAAAAATCCGTCATCCATAATTCTTTTGAAACCCATTTGGGTGGGAAAACCCACACAGCTGAAAAGGCACACTTATGTCAGGCAAAATCAAATCACAGAATAATTCAAGACCGGTGTTACGACAAAACGAATGAAACAGCATCAAATAACAATAAAAAAAGCAAAAGTCAAAAGAAATAAAAGAGGAGAACATTTTAAAACGGAAACTTACCTTTCTCTGCATCTGCTGATTCTGTCACTTCCTGTTTGTCGACTCACTCACACAACCTTTTTGTGCTCACCTGAATTATTGATTTTTTTTAACAGAGCAAGAGTGATAACATAGGACCGAAAAATGCTTATGTTGTTTTCATTATGCTCAGATTTGACAGACCCCCGCAGACGTCGCAGCGGGGCAGGCAAACTAGCCAATCGCCCAGGGCCCCGAGCCAGAAGGGGGCCCCCCAAAGACGGCTGTTTACATTGGTCCACAGCATGGACATTTTTTGGCCCGGGGCCCCCAGAGTGTCTTGAAACACCCCTGCAGGCACCACCTGCTGGTGAATCCATGCCACTGCTCCATCTGCTTGGATTTGAGTTCACACAGCTGACCCTTTTTTTTTTTATAGGTAAGAAAAAAACCTCTTACTGGGAGTTTGGGTGGTTTTAACCAAAGACGTCGGAAGTTACAACGTCTCGCTTTTGTGTCAACAATGATCGCAAATATTATTAATGAGTTCGTAATAATAATATTTTCATATGTTTTCATTCACGGTCAAATCTGATTGTTTTCATTGATGTTTTTACCGTGTCCACGTATTGCATGAAGTCAAAACCCACGTTGGAATTTCTTCATGGTTTAAATAGCTACATTGCAAGCGTAGGATTATTTCCACAACCTGGCAACCAAGACTCTTTTCTTGTTCGTGGATTATGACTGATCTATATTATTATATTCTGAAATGAATATTGGATCCTCACCGCTTGCATCCGTGTCAATTAATATTGAATATCATTATTCATACAAAACTGTAAATGTCTTCAACTTGGGGAAAAGAAAACGCGTCGAACAGCTGACTAATGAACATCAAAGCGCAGGAGGAGAATAAACCGCTAAAAATAGATTCACCTGATATAGGAACACTCGGTGTCTTCAAAGGAAGAGCATGACTCATTGTCAGAGTTTGCGTCTGGCGTCTCTCCCCTGACCCACTTGTTTCGGGTTTGGAAGAAGCAGGCCTGCGTTCCGCACGAGGAGCCGGCGCGATCGCGGGGCTCGCGCTTTGGCGGGGAAGAAAGTGGCGAGGATCAAAGAAAAGTACATTTTTATTGGATGCTGGCGACCGGCATGTTTTTACGTCCTCCTTTGTATATCGGACGCCGACGGTCCACCGCCAAGTCGAAAACACCTCCATTGTTCCATTTTCCTGCAAATATTACTTGGAGGCCGTCCTCCATATTTCCTTGGACGCAGGCGCACACGCCAAAAAAACAAAAAAGAATCTTTTGGGAAACCAAAACACTGAAACAACACGAGAGAGGCCGTTTTTTTTTTCTTTTCTTTTTATAATATGGCAAATAAAGAGGTGCATTCATGTCTTCCATCACAGAGGCACTGCAGTTTTCTGTACAACACGGTACATAGAACTTGATCCATCAAGTACAAGCCATACCCAAAAGAAATGGATACCAAGGAGGCTCGAAGAGCTGGGAAGTAGCATGGTAGCCATCGATTTTGGTGTCACGTTAGAATTTCCAGCCGGCCACGACCCCGTCCGCGGATACCGAATCCCGTGGCCCCTGTCACTCCGCTCTGCATATTTAAGTGGATATAAAGACAGGAAGAGAAAAAAAGGAAAAAAAAAAAAAAAGGTAGACGCACCACGAGGATTGAAATCCCCGCCGTATCTAAAACCGCTTTTTCCATCTTCGGGCAAACAGCAGAGAGTTGAGTGTTTTTGGTCGGGGGCGGGATCTTCTATGTGTCGGCGTCAATCCTGTGAGCTGCACAGCAGGAAACCAGGATGTGAGACACAGGAGACAGGAGAAGTTGCATCAAATAAATTGAGCCAAAAAAAAAAAAAAAGCTGGAAAACAGTTTACGATCGACTCGATCCCCGAGCTGCTCTGAAGACTCCAGGCAGGACGTTGACGGGAGCAAAAACCAAAAGACACGAGACATACATCAGACCGAGGGACTCACATTGCTTGGGTATCCTGAGTGGTTCGGTGTCTCCTGACAGGACTTGATGCATGACTCCACGGAACTGATACAGCACCTTCAGGCTCTTCTCCTCGCCCACACAGGGGTCGTAGAAGCCAGGGAGTCCAGACTGGGGGAATCAAAATGGAAAAAACGTCATCCAACACTTGGGGCGGCAAACGTTCCCAGCCGCTGGGAAAACCGCGCTTACCTTGGAGGTCTCGGTGAGGATGAGTTTCGAGTCCTTCACCAGACACTGCAGCGGCACGGTCACGTCGATGACCTTTGCCCTCTCGTGTCTCCTGCTGTTGTCGGTGACAAACTTGCCGTACCAGGCGTTGAGGACGATGAGACCTGATTCAGGGAGCAAGGTCGAGATTTTGAGAGCACTGGAGACAAAGAAATAAAGGCAAAAATGCCAACGCAGCGACTGCCTCCAATGGTCACTTGCCAAACTCTCTCTGGTGAGGCTGTGTGGCGAGAGTCAAGAAAAAGGCCTCAAAGGCCACTCGTCCCAATGGGAAATCCACTCCGCTGCTCTGTCAGCCACTGAATCCTGAGTAAATCCCGATGGGAAGTGCCAGACGCTAACTGTCGTCTTTGGCGGTTAGACGGTCCCTTTAAATTCAGTTTGGTTCTTTTTTGCGAATTAGGGGACCTTTTTTCCCCACACTCGTCTTTCAGATGATCACCCTCCAAACAATTGCAAAAAAAAAAAATGCTTTCAGGATCAGCCGCTTCCTCAAACACCAGTGGTCTTACCCATTTTAGACTCCTCGGCCTCAATAATCCTGCGCACAGACTCCTGCATGAGCATAACCTGCAAAAGAAAAACACACCGATGACACAGGGGGACGGTAAGGAGGCCGACAAAATGATACTAATGCATTTCATCTCATCCCATTTTCCTTCTGGGTGCTGCGGGACCTGCCATAATACCCGACAGTTACCCACAAGCCCTCTGTCCGCGTCTCTTATCTAACACCGACGCCACAGTTACTCACGGCGGCCTCCGCCTCCTGTTTCTTCTTGGCGATGTTAGAGGCCGAGCTCTCCTGATGCTTCTCCAGGTCTCTGTGGAGTCACACCATAAATGGAGACGTCAAATTAGCCCCTGAAATCCGGCCACCGCGCCACGCTACTGGCTAGGTCCCGCATGAATCCGCCCACTGGAAGCGCAGGTTTCTTACTGTTCCTTCTGGGCCCGCACGTAGGGCCGAATAACGAGCTGCTGGATGGCGAGGTAGAAAACCAAGGGTCCAACTGTGGCGTAGAACACAGCGCTTGGCAAGAGCTGGTCGGTGAGATGAATGGGGAAGAAATAGGTCTGGCTGGCTCGGTTTAGTCTGCGGGAAGAGAGTTGGGTACATCAATTCACTCGGACTGCCCGCTAAAATCGGTGGCTCAATTTCTGTGTGTGTGTGTGGGGGGGGGGGGGTCCAAAAATAGTAAGAAAAAGCTCAGTGTTCCATCACATCATCTGCCTCAGAGTGAAAATGCCCCCCCCCCCGTGAAAACCCTCTGACCCCCCCCACTTACTTGATTTTGAGGGACACGCCCTGGGGAACTCCCACGCTGACGGTGGCCCCCAGGACGCTGTGGCGGCTGATCTTCCGCTCGGCCCCGTACTCCACCACAGTCCCGAAGAAACCTGACCTGCCACGCAAACGCACGCACACACACACTTTAACGGAAATCCTTTACCACATACCAACCTCTCAGGGTGACCTACGACAGGGGGCGACATACTTCACTGAGCCCTTAATCTTGGTCTGGTCCTCGTCCTGGAACTTGTACTGGTAGCTCATCATCATAAAAGTGTGAGGAATGCCAAGCTGCAGAGAAGAAATATGTCAATGAGCAGACGCCGGCCGCCGGAGTCGAATTCCACTTCCTGTTGGCGAACCTGCATGGCGAAGGCGAAGTGGCTGCTCTTGGTGTCCCTGACGACGCTGGTGTTCATGGAAGACTGCACCCCCCATCTCCACTGCAGGTAGCCCATGGTGTTCTTGTCCAGGTGACGGGCCAGAACGGTGGTGACACCGGGACGCACGCCCCGGGACGAAAACTGGAGGCCACACTGGGCCGTCACGAAGCTGAGGCGGGAGAGGCAACGAAAAAAGCTCAGCGTGTTGAAAACAAGACAAAAAAAAACACATTCGTCGGGGGAGGAACACCTACAATCTAGGTGTCAAGTTGCGGAATATCTTCATGCCCAAGAGAGGTCCATGGGTGTCTCCAGCACCCAACTCCACCTGCGCGCACACCACAGACATTGTTTCACCTTAAAATGTCGTGGCACGTTGTGGTTTCATGACCAACGCAGGCCGAGAAAGAAGGATATGACGATATATATAGGAATGTGCGGCGTACCTCTCCCCATCCCTTCGCTGAGGTGACTCTTCTCAAGGCCAAGTTAATGTTGCCACCACCGTTTCCATTGTGGGTCGACAAGGAGCCAGACAAAATGGCGGTGTCCTTTGAAGTAAGAGGAGCCTGTGGGGACGGGGACTACGTTAAGAAAACCTCGTCTGATTCAGCACTAAAAGGAAACGTATGGGATCTTTAGTAACACCTCTATGGATTGGGATATGTGCATCTTATTGATTTCCACATGCGGGACTCCCCCGCCCCCATCTTCGTAGTCCTCCTCATATCTGTCAAACAGGTCGGTGGCATCAACGCCCACACTAATCGTTCCCTGTAAAAAAAAAAAACTTGTTAATGATCAAGGCCCCTAGTGCGTACCAGATATTACACGACGTTTTTTTGCTCAATTCTATTCTCCTCTTCTCCGGAGCATACCTTTGGGTTGGTCCTTTGCTGCAGCCTCCTCTCCTCTCGCTCTCTCTGAAGACGCTCGTACTCCTCTCGGATCTCCGCAGGGGTTCTTTTTCTCTCCACCACCTGCAGCAAGAAGATATGATTTGAATGCAGAGGAAGGATTGGCTGCTTCAAAGGTTTCGCATAAAACAAGTTACAAGAAGAGAAATTTCGCCACTATTTCAAGCTCCAATGTGTTCTCGTTCTTGTTGCGCGTGTCTATAAATACGTCAAGTCATTTTGGATGTCTCCAACAAGAATAGTTTAAGTTGGAGAAATTTAAGAGAGCGGTGTCACAGGACAAAAAAAAGGTCTTAAGAATGCCTTCTTCTTGCGAAGGAAGCATTTTCAAAACATACTCAAATATCAGATTCGAATTGAACACTGGCAGCATCAGTCACACTGTTTTCACCCTTACCAGCCAACTCCAACCGATTTGGCACATTGACTTACCTCCCAGCCATCGACATCGAGTCCTCTCTTGCCATAGATATCATAGATAGCTCGGGACTGAGGATCGCTGAGCACTAGGAAGAAAGAGGCAAAGTCAGCGGGCCGTGAATTGCATCGCGGAGCCTGACGCAAGGGGGTCAAGGGGCAGCAGGTGGCCAAAACGCCGCTTACCTTCGTAAGCTTCGTGGACGAGGTTAAAAAGCTGTTCAGCCTGAAGCTTCAGCTCAGGATCCCGGTGTTTGTCTGGATGATAGAGCATGCATAGTCTCCTGTACGCGGCCTTCAGCTCGTCCTGGGTGGCCTGAGGCAGAATATCGAACATTCATAAAGTCTACCAGCTCTGCTATAAATACAAGGCGGGGTTCTCCAAGGGCCGTCACAAAGAGTGCAGAAAGTGGAAAGCCCCCCCCCATCTGCCTACTGTGTAATGGCGGGGTCAGGGGTCTGGTATGCGTTCGCATGCACGCAATCAGATCTAGTGTGAAGGAAAAGTGGCAAAGAGACTTTCAGGGGCTTGATCCTCTGTTGCTATTCTGATTTGAAAAATAACTAAAACACGGAATGGAACCTTCAGGTATCATAACTTGTGAATGCCTTCATTTCACTTATTAAGTATTGATTTATTAGAGTGCCTAAACTTTGGCACAAGCCACAATTGATGAAAAGTTCACGAGCGCAAAATCCCGTTTTAAAACGTTGCCGCAGAGGTTGTGTTTACTTCACGTGACTCCAGAGACCGAGAGCATTTTCTTCATCTGGAACGAGATGTGACAGCCTTTAACAACACTTGCAGAGCAGCATGCCAATGTGCTGACTCACCTACCATTTTCATTTTTATTTTCATCACGCCATGTAACGTGATAAAGGCCATTTAAATGCAATCGCAAAGCCAGAGAAGCACACGTTTAGGGCTTCATCCGTGTGGACTGCTGTCATCTTCAAAAGTGCACTCATAGCATTAGCCACTCTTGGCAGCGCCTTTCTCAGACAGCATGATGCCACTGAAACGATCGACCACTTTGTCAGCACTCGATCAAAGGCCACGTCTCTGTGAGCCGACAGCCGATTAGAGTGGGAACCTCCACCACCTGTGGAACGCCTCTTAAAAGCGTGGAGCCGGAGCGCCAGTGCACCGCAAATCAATGTCGAGGGTCACCAGCTAGCCAGCTAGCTAACGTCAAACCAGCGTATACGGGCATCGGATCAACGTGAGACAGAGCCATCTCACACGGTGACAGCTAAACACCACCGCACATATCTCCCCTGGGATCCCGGCCGCACACTCTACCTCTCTCCGGACATTTAGCAGAGAATAGTAATCATCGCTGCCGATCTCCTCGTCGTCCAAGGAAGACGCCATGTTTACACCCGGTCATCTCTTCTTCGTGTCCTTTACGGCGCCCGAGGTCTCCACAGAGCCCCGCATCGCCCCCTCGTGGTGAGGAGGTACAACAGCATCCCTCCACACACACGCACACACTGTCCATAGTTATATACCGGCTCTTTCTTCGTGTTTTTCCTTTGTAACCCTCTATGGTTACAGTTATTATTCATAAAAAGGAAAGCTAGATCAACATTTTGGCCAAATATTTCACGGAATCAAAAGGCAAAGTGGTATTTACACATTGGAACCATGCAACTGGTTATAATGTTCAAATATGTTGGATGGACTTGAATGTTTACGGATTTTGTCATTAATTGTTAACTCTGAACATACTATATGACTATGACTACAACGTGACACCTTTTTTAGTTTCTCACAAGGAAAAACATATCGTCCTACAATATGCCTTTGATATAAAGGAGCATTGCTACTGCTGGCATGTGTCATGTTGCAACGCAATCGGCTTCCTATAGCCACCCAGGAGTGTTTTGAGACAAGGAGTGGTCCAACTCCTTTTATTGGTTCATTATGGCTCTTCCTTTGCGAAGGCATGGAGCCGCGCGGACTGTGGATGGGGCAGAAGCAGCCGAGGAGCTGTCCTTTCAGCACCTCCATCTCCACGCTGCATTTCAGCACCGACGGCCACTGGCCCGCTAACACTGGGTGAAGGCTGCCCTTAAGTGCTGCAGTTGACACGAGTGCCAAAAGCAAAGTCCATGAAGCACAGTGATCTGTAATTAGATTGCCTCCAGTCATTTAACGCGGCCGCACTATTTTCAAGCCCGCCTAGCTGCAGCACAATGATGGAAGTTTAAACCTTGATGGCGTAATGGACACATTCAAAGGGATTGCGTTCAGGGAGCTGATGTTGTGGTCTACATCACATTGACGGCGCGTTGATTGACTCAGCCACGAGCCTCTATTGTCCGCGTCTCCTGGAAAACCCCCGCAGCATTCAGATGCACGGTGCCACTGTCTGACATCAGTTAGACATGTTTACTAGGGAACAAAGTACTCTACAGATTTCCTAATGTAAACTGACATCTGCACCTCTGATTGGCAGTCTGTATACGCCGGTGCTGCAGTTTGATATGCCTGAAATGTTTGGTTGTTTGTTTGTACCCTGGAGTCTCTGGAAACCAGTGCTGGTAATGAGAGCATTCAAAAATACTACACCAAACTAAAATGAAGACAACACATGCACAAACGATTGTTTGTTTTCTGTTAGAGATGATTATGTAAGAATTACATTTCTATTATGTTATCAGCTGTATGAGCAGCAGGCAAAATCTAGTCAGTTTGTAGTAGAGGAAGATAACTTTTTTGGGACGGATGACGAATCAGCAGCCCAAGAGCTTGGGGGCCCATGAGCCAGAGCCTTTTTATGAAGTGACTATTAATGTTGTTTTATGTTTGAAATCATAGAGCTCAGACCAAAGACAAAAAGGGACCACAAAGAAAATAAAAAAACGGACAAAATCACAACAATAGGATGTAAAATGACCACAGAAGCTCCAAATGACCACAAAGAAATGACACATAACCACAAAAGAATAGAAAATGTCCACGAGAAAAGATGCAAAATGAGCAAAAAGAGAAAGCAAATGACCTCAACGACCACAAACCGACGCAAGACACAAAATGACCACAAAGATGCACACAAAGAAACAGAACATGGACTACAAAGAGACACACGTCCACAAAAAGAACAACCAGAGTGAGCACAATCATACACTGAATGACCACTAAGAGACAGAAAAGGACTACAGACAATGGATGTGTGTGTTTTTAAGTCTCTTATAGTGGATGGGGTCCTGGTACCCCCCCCTCCCCTTCCCGTCACCCCTTCTGTCCCCCACACCTTCCCACAATCTGTCCAGCCTTCGACAAAAAAGATTTTTATTTTCGGATTTGAACAAAAAAGAGAATAAAGGTTACACGTGTAGTTATTCCTGTTTATTTATTTATTGTTCGTTTTACATTCGCTGTCACAATAAAAAAATTCGTTTTACATTCGCTGTCACAAAAAAAAAAAAAAAAAAAAAACAGCAGTAGGAGCAGCAGCAGCAGCCGGGGGGCTGGTGATGGGAGACGCCTCTCAGCCAATGGTAAGTTGTCCTCGGTGGGACCGACTCGCCGCTCGCTCGCTCCTCGTGCTGTCCTCGCCGTGCACGCGCGTGGTACCCACGGTCGTGAGGAGGAGGAGGATGTTGCGCGTGAAGGGGAAATGGCTGCCGAAAACAAGCCGGAAGGTAAGAGACACATTACGGGATTCATTCCAACCGTCGCCGGGCGGCGGCGGCTCCTCCGCGGCCGCCGCGGCTCGACACACGCGCGAGGGGCCGGGGTGCGCGGCGGGATTTCGGGCGACGAAGCGGCTCCGGCGTCCTTCCGCCGCGCGGCCAGGCTGAAACGTGGAGACATCACCTAGCCGGCTAATATTAGCTTGCTCCTCCGTAGCCCGCCGCGCATCCCACCGAAACCCCACGGTGGAGGCTCCGTCCGCCGCGGGGACGGAGGCACCGTCCGCCGGGGGGGGGGGGTCACGCGTCCTCCGCTCGCGCGCGCGCCCGCGCCGGTGTGTCTTTTCCGCTCCGGCTCGTTGTCAAACCACCAAACAATTCAAGTTGTTAACAACAAGGCTAAGTTAATGACAACATGCCATCGACGAACTTCTTCCCTCGGCTCTCCAAGCGGCTTGGTCGTGTTACTGTGACTGCTCCGTCTCTCCGCTGCCATTCCTAATCTTTCGCTTTATTCGTCCATGTATTGGACCGTGTGTCTGTTTCCCAACGTGTAGTTGTTCGTTTTTTTTTTCTTTGATTTTTTTGTTTTGTTTGTGCCTCTCCGAAAACAGGCTCGTTCTCGCTCCCGTCTCGCTTTTGACATCCAGCGACCGCTGTTTTGCCTTTCTTCCATCTTCACACCTATCTAAATGTGGATTATTAATCTAATCCGGTTTGGGCCGTAGACTGGAGATGAAATGCCATCACAGCAGAGGAGGAGACGGGGAGCGCGAGGAGGAGGGAAGGGGTTTTCACCAGCCTGCACATCACACTACTTTACTCCTAGGACAAAATGATGACTTTTTTTTTTTTTTTTCCTCCTCCTCCGCTTCTTTCTTACGGCTCACTAACTCAAAATGAAATGCATTAGCCTTAACTCATTTGCCTTTTTAGTGGGGTATTTTACTGCAAAGCATATGCAGAGGAGATCTGTTCTCATTCAGATCTAGGCCCATGGAATATTTGGGGGTGAGTAATTAAACAGCGTCTGCATGAGGCTGAAGATAAAAACACAGCAGCTCTGAAGGGACTAGGTCTTTTTTTTGGGGTCCTTCTAGTCTGATGGTATCTTCCACTGTTATGAGGATTGGAGCCACACTGGATGAGTTGCGTAGTCACCATCTTTCATATTTGACAAGGGTGGCAAATTTCAGGCGATAAAAAAAAAAAAAACGGCATGAAGCATATTTCACTCCAGTCATATTTGATATGAAATGTTCAACTTTAACTTTTACTAGGCAGAAATTAGTATAGGGCTAGGGCATTAATACGGCATGCTCCTGCTGCACTTGGGGTGATTTTTATTTATTGATTTATATTGTGGGTGAGGCAAAAGTCTCATCCTAGACTTTAAAATGGGCTGCATCATTTGAGTAAGAGGAGGGAGGAAGGAAAAAGAAAAAGATTTTGCACATAAATCGTCAGGGCCAGCTGTTTGCCAGCAGTTCACAATGCTGCTGTGGCTGACTTCAACGTTGCACAGACTTTCAACACAAATTCCTTTCCCCACTTGAGCGTTTCAAATGGGTGTAAACAAATGACAACCTGTGTCCATATGAGAGGAAAAGATAAAAACTAAAACAAATGCAGGGATTTGAGTCGTTTGGATGTCAGCGTGCCAACCACCGGACCCAGTCCCACCAGGGGGTGATGTTGAGCCACAAAAAACACACACTCCCTATATGAGGGATCATGACCAAAAAAAAAAACCAAGACATCTGGTTTTATGATAGTAATGACTTCACTGTGGTGTATTCATCTACACTGCTGAACTTAACAAACAGGCTCCAGTTGTTCATCTCGAGTGCAAGGGAGCTCTGACTGGAAGAGAGAGAAAAAAACCCCGGCACCTGAACGTCCCATTACTGAGCAGGTTAAGTTATTTTCGGTGTTCCTGCGAGGCCGGTCAGTGGAGGAGCAGAGCGCTTCAGATCTTAATGTTAACGCCTCATGCAAACCGGGTTCCCTCTGAGCTTTGACACAGAACGCCGGCGCTGAATCTTTTACTCCTGCATGCAGTCTCTCTCCCCCTCAGCCGGGGCTTGTTCATTAACGTAGAACATGCTCCTTTTTTTCCCCGTCTACACGATTATAACAGTATTTACCTGCCGTGTCTGAGGACGGCACGTGGGCCGCTGGAAGAGCCGAACGGCCTTCCGTCCCCCTTTGTCCTTGGCAGAGCCGGTCTTGATCCGTCTTCGCTTTTTGGCAGGTCTTATGACGGCACATCACGACCGGGGGGTTACATCTGGGCCTCGAAAGCCCGGGGGGGCCATGGCCTAGTCTCATTCGGTGGTGTGATGTTTAGGTCCTGGGGTAATTCTCTTCAGCCTAACTGAGGGTCGGGGCCCTTTTGGGTTCCCTTTTCTTCCCGCTCATAAACCGCACCGAGGGGCCGTCGCTTTAAGTACGAGGCCTGCAGGGCCCGGAAAAGACAGGCCGGACACGTCTCGGCCCGGGACTGCTCTGGATAAAACTGCCGGCCAATTGTCTTGACTCTGCCAGAGCGCAGAGTCACGCGAACATGGCTGTGCGAGCGCCAAATGCGAGAGACAGAACGCGCGCTTTTGTGAACAAAAACCACCAGCTCGTCTTTGCCATGCTGGGACCAAAAAAAAAAAAAGAAGAGAAAACACGGTGGTAGAAGTCGATCTGGACGCTTTTAGCTGGAACCTTCGTCATAATTTTTTTTGTAGACGTGGCAGAACTTGTAAAGAGTCATTTAAATCTGAGGAAAACGATAAAGGGACACTTTACGCAGACATAAAACTCAGTGTATAGAGTGTGGACACAGAAGACGACAGAAACAATCGACAAAAAAAAAAAAAAAAAGTGAATTAGGCCCCCCGTCTGCGCTCAGCAGGAAGTGATATTTCTCTTATAAGTGGGTGCGGTATAAAAAAAAAGATCATTTCACTCAAAGTTCAGGGGGGAAGCGGCAGCAAAACATCAAGTAAGCACGCAGTCAGCCATTAACTCACCAAAGTGCTTGTGCAGCAATGGTCTCCATGTTTTTCTGGGGAATCATTGAATCAGTGATGTGTGGAGGGATGGGGCCCGGGTCCGGACGCCCCGCCCTTAATAGACCTTTAGCCACCTCCCGATGGACCGCATTGACCGGTCCGCTCTACCAGCGATGCATTAGACCCCTATCCCACTGGCCCCCGAACCGCGGCCAGCCCCTTTTTCATTTAGATCCTCCAGCTCTTCAGATATTCCGAATAGCGAGAGAGAGAGAGATCCCTGTTTAGACTAGACCACGCGCACACTGTGATATACCATCGTCATGACGAGTGCTGCTGCCGTTGTTGTTACTCCTGTCATATACTGTATCTCTGCCCGATAGCTCTTGTGTTTCTGAAATGTTACTGTCTGGCCTCTGTTGATATCTGCTTGCATGGGGGACTTTGCTTGGGGATGGCAGGCTGGCAGAATGCTTCTTTTCCTCGAATGTTCCTCTACTTTTTTTCTCTTTGCCTCCTGAAGGACTGAAGAAAGTTCGTAATCCGGATCGAATGTACAGATCAGCAGTGTGTTATGCTGGCCATGGTCCACCTAAGAGTATCAGTGATGACACAGAGATGAACAGTAAGAGTCAGTTATTAATACTGCATCGCTGCTCCACGAGGCCACTGGCCTGGCTCAATCTATTATTCATCCATCCATTCATTTATTTACTTCTTGATTTCATCCGCCCCTCCCTCTTTCCCCCCCCCCGTCCCCGTCCCCCCACGCCACCACATTCCCCCCCTCCGGCCGCTCTCTTGATTGAAGTGTCTGCTTTACGGGATCACGCTGTCCATAGCTGAAGTGCTGTTGTTCCAGGTGAAGGCCAGGGGATCGGGACCCCAGCAGACCCCGGGAGGGAAAGTGTAGGCTGTGAGCCCCCGGATTTGCCTAGCCGGCTCCCCCTTCGACTTGCGTTTGAGGGCTGGAGAACAATATGACTTTATGATGTTGCAAAAAAATCCATTTGGGCAGGGCCAAAGTATTTATGCGCCGCTTTGCCCCCCCAAAAAATGCAATTGGCCAGGGTGTTTCTCAAATGGATTCATCTTTGGCCCAGCTCCCCTCTGCTTCCATTCGGGCTCCGTGAGAACGGTAGACTCGGGGGCAAAGAACAAAGACAACACAACAACATCATAGCTTTTTTATGACTTGTAAAAAAAAACAAAAAAAAAACAGCGCGTCTGCGTCTGCAGCCGCTTCAGTGCCACTGACAAGTCTCTCCGCGCGCGCGAGCGCTATTTTCATGGCCAAAACAAATCAGTCAAGAAAATATAGGCCAAAGTCTGGATGTTATTTGTGGCTGAGTCTCGCCTTCATTCCTCCTCAGAGAATGTGACGGAATCTTTCAGCCTCCATTGAGAGGAGGAGAAGAAAAAAAAAAAGGGTCCTGTGCGGAGCAGATTGTTTTCTCTGCAGAGAGTGGAGGCCCGTTCATTGTTAATGAATACAGCCGTCTCTTCGCTGCTGGAAGACTCTGTTGATCTAGACTGGGTAATTAAGTGTGCTCATGTATTGTCATTTCTAAACCCAGAGTCTGGACCCCCCTTCCCCCCTTTTAGACTTCCCACTGCATATCTGTCACTGGGTGAGCTCTGCCGCGCCAAATCCTCTCTGTATATTTGTGGTTTTTGAGAGGTTTAATGACCAGGGACGGCTGGGCCACGTCTACCCAACGGGGATCGTAGTGTGTAAGGGGGACGCTGGCGATAGACAGAGCCCACGCATTTCGCCCCTCTTTCTATTTTCCTTGGTGCTATTGCGTGGTATTACCGAATGCCGTTTCCCACGTCAGCCCCTCCGCTCCATGCATGCAGGCCCGGAGGTGGTTTTCTGCCTCAGCGGGACACTCCGGCTCCAGCGGGAAGGTAAACCATGGATCTGAGTAATCGTCTGCGTAATTGTGAGAGTAGGTATGATGCAGAAGAAGAAAAGCCAAAAAAAAAAGAAGGGGGCTTTTGTTTGCCGGCACATGTAAGCAAAGGAGGAAGAAAGGGATGGAGCGAGCGAGCGAAAGAGAGAGAGAGACCTCACCTCTGCTCTCCTTGAGATGGGATTTTTATGGATGGGTGAGCGCGGCGAGGGCTGAGAACACATAAAGAGTCATTTTCAGTTTGTTGCAGGCAGTTAACCGTGTGTGCATGTTTGTTGAACTTCCAGTAATAGGCCTGAGCTTTTTTTTTTTTTTTGGACTTTTTGACAGCCTTCTCTGATTATGCTATATCACCCCGAGTGTGCGCGCGCGTGTGTAGCGTATAGCCACCGAGGGGAGCGTAAACACGGAGCGCCTCCACCATGCAGATCTGGTTTGGTTGTAGCGCAATTGCGTGAACCAGGACGTCCCTGTAGATTTCGTGGCCTTCAAATGTGTCCCTGGCATTCTGGCATTTCTGTCTCTGCCACTGGGAGCGGACAAGAAACAACTGTATTTTTATGCATCTTTTTGAACAGCTGTTGTGCGAGCGTTGCAGGCCAAACACTCGTCCGAGATCCTATCACAACAAGGAATGCGATGTTCTATTTGCTGTAGTTTGGTGGTAACATAGCAACAGCACGGTGAAGTCATTTTTTTTTTCCGCTTGTGGGTGGCTAGTCGTTTCACCGCATGTGAGAGTGTTATCGAACAGGCTATAGGCCAAATGATAAAGATAATTGGTTTCCCAGTCCTACACTTACCACGAGTCGACCGTAGGCCAATGGCTGCCCCCGAATCTTCCAAAAAAAACCTCCTTCTTTAAGCATTCTGTAAATAATCAGTGATGGCAATATTCCCAAAGACTTGAAAGGTCCGATTTGGGACTCTCATAGAAATCCGACACCTGGCGCGGAGGAATACCTGGCATTTGCAGCTCTTGCTTGGTTTAAAAGTGGCTGAAGGGAGATGTGCGTGGGGGTCTACGATGAAGTGGTTTTGGACTGATTTGGGGTGGTGGCTGACTGGGGGGAAAGCGTTGTGATCTGAAGGCTGCGGGGGGCAATAACCCATCAGTGTAAATGTCAGTGCAGTAGCCTCCTGCAGGTCAAGCCCCCCCCCCCCCCCCCCCCCCCCCCCCCCCCCGGGGGTCAACCCCCCCCCCCCCCCCCCTACCTTTTCCTCCTCCGTCTTTCACGCCTCACAACCAGATTCATCACTTTCTATTGACGGCATGTCATCGGTTCACCGCCGCACCTTGGCTGTCTGAATCCCTCTCTGCTGCACTTTTTTTTTTTTTTTTAAAGTCTCATTGTCTCGATTTTTTTTTTTTTGGTCATTGGACTGGATTGACATCTTGCCTCCTATTGATCTGGTCATTATAAATACCGTATGACACATCCCACGCGCTCATGCTGCGGAGATCGTTCGGATTGAATGACTTGACGTCATCCCCATCCTCATGTCTATGGCTTTTTCTTTTTTTTTTTTTCCCACACTGTGGATGCTGTACAAAACGCATGTCATGTGCATGCTTTGAATTAATGGTATTTTGTCTAATATGGCTTTCCTTCCCGTCTATTGCCAACACTTTTCTTTCTACATTTCTTCTAAAAAGTGCCATGAATCCAACAACAAGTGACGTTTGACGATGGGAAATAGAAAATTGGTCTCGCTTCTGCAAAAGTAGCTTTGGTGGTGGGGGGGCTGTAACGGATGACATCACCAGGGGAAACGAGGCCGCCGAAGGTTTCCGTGGTTGGCAGAAGCAAACAAAACCTAGACACTGCATCATGGGTGCTGTGTTCGGAACGATGTAAAACAGGCCATTCTTGCGGGACGTTAATGTGACAGACTGGTGAGCATTATTAGATTTGCGACGTGAGCCTCTGCATCAAAGTGAGAAATCTACATACCGAACCATTCATTACTACGGGCAACTCGTGGCGCAGCAGATGGAGTGTGGTTTTTGTTAATGGCAGCGTGACATTTCCCAGCAAAGAGCTCAGGCCATCGCACGAGCCATGCACATTTGAGCCCGGTGGGCGGGGCCTAAATCAGAGCTCAGCAATTCTTCCTGGACACAGGTGGGAACCAGAACGTTTTTCCTCGTCTTCCACATGTGTCTCAAAAAGGGACAGATAGCGCTCCTCACCTCCTGCAGCCGCATTAGCCACCGGCCGCCTTTGGCATTCAGACTCGGTGGCTTTGGTTATGCACCGCCAGCAGCGATTTGTGGAATGATCTATGGCCAAAACATTAGCTTGCAATTTCTCCACAATGTGGCCACAGATTAAAAAGAAAAACTGTCACTCCCCGAGCGCTGCCGGAGACAGAGAGGGAAGAGAGAGGGCTTTGCGTCCGGGGCTCAGATATTGATTAAAGATTTGTTTTTGTCAGCCTTTCCAGTCCCGTGACCCTGGCGCTCGTCTCCAGGGTGGGGCCGGAGCAAGCTGGCGTGACAGATACCCTTAAATTCGGCCCCGGTGTTTGCTTAGCGGCCGGGATCGCCCATCATCCCCACATCAGCGCGCCGGAATATAGAAGGCCCGTTTTTTGGGCGAACTATGAACGGCGCGGCGCGAAGGAAGATGAACGCTGCCGACCTGTAGCCCCCCGCTCCCCACCCTCTTCCTTGCGGCGCGCGCGTGAGCTTGCTCATCAAGACCCAGAATGTAATTGGCTCTGGTGTGCCAGCTCAGCTCGGCTCATCCTCCCATATAACCAGCTCTGCTATCGGCCTGTCTTGCACTTTAGTGTTTTACAATCAAATAGTGTTTTATTTTTTTTCTCTCTGTGTATCCCTTTTCTTGGCTCATGTACAGGGAGCCATTAAGCAGCACTGTTTAGACTCCGAAATATATATATTAAGCCTCACAGGCCAGCACACGGGAGCTGCTTTTCCGGCTTTCATCGCCTTCTGTTTAAAGGAAAAGGAGAGCCAGGTTGACGCCTTTTAACCCGTTGAGTTGGGATTCGCATGCCGATAATGGCGGGCAATTCCACGATGCAGGGTTTCCTCTCTGGTGGACACGTCAAAGAGAAGCCATTTTCCGCTGTGGGCGAGTTGTTGTCTCTTTGTCGGGGGGGTGGGGTGGGGGGGGTCCGCTCTTTAACTAGCGAGCGCACCTGGTTGGGGAGCTGGCAGTGTCCCCCCGTCACAGGTGGGGGCCTAATGCATAGGACAGCGCTAATATTATCAGTGGGGAGAAATAGCAGCCGGGAGGGCCCAACAGGTTCCACTCAGGAGCCCGTGATGCGGTGGGAAAGGAAAAACCTCAGCCCTCAACAGTTGTGATGAGTTTGCCTCGGTGGTCCCGCGTGAGCCCGCGTGAGACACTGGAAGTAAGGAAACCCACTCCTGTCAGACAGAGGCTCCCAGAAAAAACAAACCAACCAACCAGGGGCCGTGTTGAAAAATAACCCCCAAAAACCACAAGGTCTGTTGAGCGTGCCGTGCTCCGTTTGAAGAGCTGGCGGCAGCGAGCCCCCCCCGTCCCCCAAAGAAAATGCAGTCGTCCGCGTTTGGAGGAAGATAAAAACCTGGAGCGCAGTGTCCCGCTGCCTTCTCTGATGGACCGTTTAAAAGGCCCGTCCTGTACGTGGACCATATGTTCGCCAGGATAACCAGAGTGAGGGGCTTCTTTTGTTATTCAACGTCGTTGTGTTGGGATTTATAAGCCAAAAAAAAAAAAAAATCAAGTCCATTTTATGCTAAGTGCTTTGTCCGTTGCACTGGGGGCCAGTTGTTAAAATGCACATGCCTCGGCATACAATTCACCAGGATATACCGTGTGGAGTTATGACATCGAATATTTGGTTGCAAACCTCTTGCAGTCCATGTTTTGTTTTTCTTCTCTGAAATTCATGGACAAACACAAACACTTGGCCCGCTCCCAGCGGTGATGGTGTGCCAGGCCCGTCTGCAGCCATATTCATTCCTTACTGGGGTTTTGGCCTTCAGTCTGGTTCCTCAGCATGACGTAACATCTCAGAGTTTGCTCATAATCACTCTGCTGGGATCCCGTCTATGAGGGTATACTTCTGAACAGTGTGAGCCCACCCAAGGCTTCCTGAGGCGAAAAGGGACCTGTGCGTGTTGCCGTGGTGAAAACACGTCAGCTGGTGTAGGTTGGCCCATTGATGTGCTCTGCTGATCAACACCGTCAGCAGTTGGAGCTGTAGATGTGGCCCACGACACACAGAGGCCACAATGATGTGTGTAAAAAAAAAAAACACACAAAACCCTAAACACCTAACCCTAACCCGACTCGTAGCCCAGAGAACTATGTTCCGATTTACCGTAAACTGGCAGTTTCAGTGGCTCTCTGTGTCAAATATGCATCCATACCTTTGTTGAGAAATGGTATAAATCCCGCTCCATTCATCCCTGGCTGCAGGAAGTAGGAATTACGTCATCGTGTTAGGCCAAAGAATTTCCATTTGCCCAAAAAAGGGGAACAAATGAGATATTATACTGCAGGCCACCACAGGAACCTCCGTATGACCCTGAACGTGTCCAGCGCAAACGAGGCTTCTATGTCAGAAAGTAAAAAAAAATAAAAAAAAAATGCCGTTATGTCCTCACGATAAATTGGAGTCTTTTCCATGTCATTAAAAAAACAGTTACATGCCACATACATTACATTAGTAATCCGATCATCCCCTCACTAATTAGATTGGGAAGTGTAAGGTTAAAGGATTAAGAGAAAGCCCGTTAACACGTTGCAGGGGTTTACAAGGGGGGGGGGGGGGGGTGGGGGGGGGGGGGGGGGGGGGGGGGGGGGGGGGGGTGTTAGCTGACAAATACAAGAGTGGGATTTCAAAGTAAAACGCAGTCCCGTGGCAGTTGCTTCACCTTTCATGTGCGCGGCATACTTCACTCAGATGTGTTTTGCATAATGATGCTTCCGTGGCGGAAGGGAGAGTTGCAGAGGCAACAGCTCTTTGCACAAAGAAAAAAAAACATGTTGCGCAACGACTGGTATAATTATTAGGGTTGTGAAGCGGAAAAAAACAAAAAAAAAAAAACAAGCCAGAGACTTTTTTTGACAGACTCATTTTTGGGCCGGTTGAAGGTTCTCAATGTCATGCGGAGGCGCGCTAGATTTGTAGCCTGGGCTCTCCTGGTGATAACATCCTTCCACATACTCGACACATGCTCCCAGCCAGCTCTGTGTGGTGTGACAGGGGGGCTTTGCCAGAGGGGCTACACCCGATCCTGAATAATCTGTGCCGAGATTGCCGAGGGGTCGCCTCAACTGCTAAAAGATGCAATCTCCATTGCTGTATCCTGAGTATGGATCGTGTTTGGGACTGGCCTTTATTTTGGTTTTGTGTTGGATGATAAAAAAAAAACATGCGCCTCTACAGTAAAAAGAAACGACACTTTCTGTTGGAGAGCAAAAAAAGCTTTCATGTCCAAAAAAACAAAAACAAAACCTGCTTTCATTTTTTCCCCCCCTCTGCTCCATCCTCGATAATTCAGCGCGTTTTCTGACAGCGGAAGCGCTCCGCTGGTACCGAGGAGCAGATGCCGCGCGTGTGATTCTTAATTAGGCATAGCCAATGATTACAGAGCTACCTGCGCAGCAGATATAAAACACAGGGTACATGCGCAATTGTAGGTGCAGCTGGAAAGGGCCAGGGCCACGACACATCTTCTGCGTGCCGGTGGGAGCCATGACGTTCCACCTTGTGCGCGACAGGCGCGTTTAGACCCCCCCCCTTGCATCCTACCCTGCAGTCACGTAAATGTGTCATGTGCTCGGTGTAAGCTGTTTGGGTTTTTAGCCGTAGTTTATTGTCAGGGACAAATTGCATTCCACATAAATGCAAAATGACGTGTGACACTGGATGAGTGTATTTACATGAAATCCACACACATTAAAACCCAATACCGGGATTCATTGGCACACGGTGGAACATTACCTGGACGTACCAACTCGGCATACCAGATTTGAGGCGTTCCATTTAAAGCTGGTCAAGGCATTAGCAGGCCGGCATATGCAGAAAAGGACGAGAGGCTCACAGTCTGTGCGATGAGGAGTGGAGGGAGTTCCAAAAAAAAAAACTTTCCTGGGGGACATACGTCTTTCACACAGAGCATTTCTATGTTGATGCACCTGAGATCCTTTATGGTCTCCTGCGTCTTCCTCAAGAATCTTCCGCTTTTCTTTCCTTTAGGGATTTTGCTGCTTTTTAGGGCTGTTCATGTCCGAATGCTGATTTGGTCTGCAAATGGCGGCAATTATTTCCTGAGACTGTAATAGGATTATTCATAATCATCATAAATCCCACCCGTTTTTCCTTCCCTAAACCAATAGCGTTTGATCCCCCCTATAAGGGGAAAAGCGCATGGCGGACGAGGGAATGCGTCCAGGCACGAGGCTTTCCCTTTGTGTTCACAATGGTTGTGTACTTGTTGTGGAGCACGCGCGGCCCGGGAATTGTCATTATTAATAATAAAGCGCACTCCCACAGCAAATCCCCATGCGCTATCAAATGACTCAAGGGTGTTGGGTCTCGATCCTGAATAGATGGAGCCTTTACAAGTGGAACACTTCTGACCAGCTCCCCCGATAGCGACGCAGTGCCCCCCCAAAATAAGCCAGCCACCTCCTCTTAATCATTTCCAAAACTCAGTGGGATCTCTGCAGTTCTCCTCCTGTTGGCGGGCTGCCAAAGAGGCGGAGGAGGAGGAAGTCGGCGGGCTACGGACCCCCGTGCTAAATATTCTGTTTTGTGTTGCTCTTGTCGCAGATGAACATGGACATTTGAAAATATACCTGCCCAAGAAGCTGCTAGAATGTCTACCAAAATGCACCTCGCTGCCAAAGGAGAGACACCGGTGGAACACTAATGAGGTAAGGCTGCCGCTCCTTAGCATACCGCTTTCTTCTGGCTCCATCTCTTCCACCAAGGTGCCCGTCTCAAAGACACGCTATTCTCCAGACGGATTTGTGAGTCGGGCAGAGATTCTTCAAAGCCACGTAAGGGCCCATTCCAGGAGGGGTTCCCCCGATCCTCCAAAATATACCCGTCAAAAAAACCCAAACACGGGCCGAGTGTTGAAGTTTGTCAAAGTTATTATTTTTTTACCGCCCTGAAGGCGATGCATATTTTACGTTTCCAGGAGGTCAAATTAAGACGATGACCACGTGACTGCAATCGAGCCAACCACCTGTTTCATTTGCATGAACCGGAGGTATATTTGCGTGCACATCCACCTTTACAATAATTACAGTGAGATAATATTGATCCACAGCTTCGAGGGCAGTTTTTTTCTTCGCTGCGTGACAAAAGCAAATAGAAATCCCCTATGCGTTGCACGTAGCCTGACATTCAATCCCAGCTTGAATATAGACATAAACCAGGAAAAACAGACAAACTCGCCCGTGTTTACACCTATCATCGCGTTCAAACGGAGACAAATGCGCAACGTCTCCCATCTGGTAGTTTCTCTGTGGATTTTGCGGCTCTCCTTCTGCCAGGAAACCCTGTCCGGCATAAATCAAAGGTTAATGGCATTCGCACTTTGAGTCTCCAGCACAAGACTCCCACTCCTGCTTTGCTGAGGAAGCCTGGTACAATATAGATAGGTGTGTGTGTGTGTGTGTGTGTGTGTGTAGACACAATATAAATGTAAACACCGTGTGGCGTTGGTGCAGTGAAAGCTCCAGGCGTCTCTTATTTTGATATTTGCATCACTTCGCGATTCTCTCTTCAAAATAAGAGCCCGCGGTGAGAGGAGGATGTGGCCGATGTCTGCATTTTGACACTTGAGTGGATCATTTGTCGAGTTTGGCCTTCATGGTGTGCACGAATTCAACGTCACGGCCGCAAAAATGGCAGAGCTTCTGCGGAACGCTAGAGTTGACCTCTTTATTTTGGCAAATGTTCTCAATGCAAAAGAAACGAGGGAGTTTTTCTTTTACATATATATATATTTTGTCACAAGCCTTTCCCAAGGAAGATACTTCAGCCGTAAGCAAACAGTCCTCTGAGGCTGAAGTACATTCACCGTCATCTACACTTCCAACGGCCAGCCACTTATGTGGCGTAATTTGCCTCAGATCCCATTTGCCAACCGGCCTCTTTGCTCAGGGGACAGGTTGATACATGCATCTCTTTCGCTTCCACCCCGGGGGGAAAGAAAAAAAAAAAGGGGGGGGCGGGCTGGTAATTAGACCTTAATACACTCCATGACAAATCTTAACAAACCAATATGCAAAAATCCACCATCCATGCTTTTGATGAACAAATTGTGACCACATAAATACAGTCATCTGCAGTGATGAAAGTTAATGGAGGGAAAAACAAGCAGATGATAAGGCGCCAGACAGGCTCCTTTCGAAGGAATGGCGGAGACCACACAAAAAGACAATCTGTCATTGGCTCACAGGACCGTATCGCATGCTGGTGGATATAGTGTCGAAAATGGATGAAGGTATCCATTCAATTCTGGCCAAGACATGGGTCTGTCTAAATGACCCACAGGGCCGCAAATATCCAGAGCTCCTTATGCGGTACGTGGCGTCCCAGCCTCCGCCTGTCAAATCTTTGCTCGCCAGCCCTCGGAGCGCGTTGTAAAAAAAAAAAAAAGGGTGTAGCGCCAATTGGCTTGCGTGCCCTGTCTGACCCGCAAAATGAATTAACAAGGCTTGGAATCTGATCCCAATATGTAAGTCTAAGCATTTGCAGGGGGATCAATGCTGTGGGCTAGCCTTGTTAGCACGTGTCGACATTTTAATATCTACATAAAAAAAAAAAACTTGCTGGGAAAAAAAAAAGATGGCTCCAGTGGTGTGGCGGAATGAATGGCAATTGTGTTTTCCGGGGTTGAAGAGAGCAAGACGAGCTTTCTTAAAATCAAGGTCGTTTTTTTTCTCCTTTTTAGCGCGGACCATGCAAATTGGTGTTTGTTCCCCATAGGTGGCGGGAAAGGGGGGGGGGGGCGGGGGGATCACAGAGGATCTTGTCGCCGCAACAGTGTCTTGTCTTGGCTAAAGTGACACCTCATCCATTCTCTGCATATTTCTGGCACTCATTTTTTTAATGGAAAGAATCTCTGTACTCTGATAGGTTGGAGCCGGAAATCTTCATGTGAGCCAAAGTGGCAACTAATTGTGTGAAGCATATCGCAGTTGTTTTCTTCTTCCACTGTAGTTTGTGGCCGTATTGTGTAATAGTGCTTCCTTCGTTTGTAAAATATTTGCAATGATTAATCAATGAATCGCTTATTTCATATTTTCAAAATGAAGTCCTATTATGATCATCGATCATTCTCAGAGACTTAACATTACTTTTGCTATGGGTTCTATGCCATTGTATTAAAAAAAAAACACACATTATGGAAAATAATGAGTAGAATTGTTAATAATGGAATATTCAATGCAACATAAGAGAACACCGAGATGTATAATATTATTGACTATTATTGACAGGCAGCGTTTCCCCAAGGTGCCCTGCTTGGCGGTGGGGGTCGAGGTTGGGGTCACCTACCCCTAGCGAGTGGGGGCAAATACGGACGGACGATTGGCTCCAGAAACGTCATTTCCATAGGACAGTTACTTGCCAGCCTGGTATTTAGTCAGGTTGCAGACTACGTCTTTATTTGGCTGTATAATAAGCCGCCAGCTAACTTTCGTCGTCGCTGACATGTTATTATGGTGCCTAGCGTGTTGTTTGCGTACCGTCATGTATGCCGTTGATCTTGGGGATTCGGGGCATTCTTTGTATTCCGCAAAGCGACGTGCACACGCTGTAGGAAGGAATATTCATGAAGCGTCTCTTATTCCTCTCCCCCTCCCGCAGTTGTACATTACTTGTTGAAATCTGGGCTTGCTCTATTTCAGCTTCATTCGTGAAGAGGTACACACTTCCTTTTTTTCCGGTGATAGAGGATACAACATCCTGCCTGGAAACTTTTAATCTGGAAGGAAATTGAGTGTGTGTGTGTGGGGTCGGGGGGGGGACTATTCATTTCCATCTCATTCTCACAATTCCCCTGTGTAGCTTCAAGAGAATAAAAAAGTGCCGGAATACATTTCAGGCATTTACTGGAAAATTAGATAAACCAATCCCTTGAATCAAAATTCGAGGGAGGGTGTGAGAGTTTAGAAGGTTTAACCGTGCTCTCCTCCTTGAATGGCGAGCCGGGTGCGAGGTAGGAATATGCTCTCCGCCTTCAAATTATCAATGGGAGAGAAATACCTGGCAGCGGCGGAGAACTTACTTATCCACCGGAGAGCAGGGGGGAAAAAAAAAAACATCACTGGAAGAAATGAAAAGAGGTTATGATTGGGGATCATATTGCGATTGCGACATTTCTGTGACTTATCAGCTGCTAAAATGAGAGAAGGCCACTTTGCACGGAAGAAATGGAGGACTATCGGGGGTATCATTAATGATATTATAGAGCTTTCTTTTTTTTTCTCCCAGTCTTTGACGTCCTGGTGTCTTTCCGGTGCGACACCTTTCAAAAATTCCCCTCAGGTCTGCAGCCCGTCTTCCATTGTCTGCTCTGGCACGACGACCTCTATTTTGCGAGACGTTTGGGCTGAGATTAGAATCTTTTTTTTTCTGGCGCAGGAGAGGCTTTAGGCTTATATCCCTTTCGAGATAAAGTCGAGTCAGCCCCATGTTTGGTCATGCCAGCATGAAGGTTGCGGGACCTGTGTCGGAGAATTGCAATTTTTCACCAGGGCTCTCCAGGTTCACTCTGCAGCTCTGATTCATTCCCATCCCGCCCAGACCCGTCGAATAAAGGCGCTGATTGGTGGACGTTTTCCACTGCCCCCTTTAACCGGGCACTTCTTGCGGGGGGCACATTTTGAACGCCGGCTTTCAGGGCAGGAGGACAAGCGCGAGCAATCGCTTCTCTGCCACAACAGCTGGATTCGACCCCTCGGTGCCGGCCTCCTTGTAGACCTAAACCTTTGCTGACTTTGAACAAGTGGCTCAAATGCGTCGCTTTATTAAAGTACTGACAAACCGAGAACATTTGCCAATTTTTTGGGGAGGGGGAAGGGCCGCGCAGTCCTCGTCTGTCTAAGTAAATGAGTACTGCGTGGAGCTTCGGGTTGAGGGAGGACACTGGGCCTAAGCTGGTGTGACACCCGCAGCCCTTTTTAATGAACGCCACATCGCTCTGAGCACCGTGAGCTCCCACTCGGCTTAGTGGGGACTGCTTCTGAACTGGTGCTGAACCAAAACAGACGACAAGGCACCAGCCCGGGCCTCCGCCGGGCCGCTGCACCTTTCATGCCCCCCGTCCGCAGGAATAATCCTCCATGCCTCACGCCACCGCCGGCAGCCGCGCAGCCGGCGCTCAGGCCAGGGAGGCGACGCATAGTTGGTCTCCACCAGGCAGTGAATAGGGCATCCAAAAAAAAAGACAGTATTCCCCTTGTGTGTCAGGTTTGTGACCCTTACCACTGGAGTTACTGTGCTGAGCGTAGGCTAGTCAACCGAACTTGTTGCGGCTTTTGTGCGTTAGGTTCATTTTATTCAAATACAAATACTGCAGTCTCAGCAGCCAATTAAAAAAATAATAATAATAATCATTTGTGTCACACACCTTTTTTTTTTCTTTCTGTCACTGCAACGGTGACTCCCTCAAAGGTGTGGGGTCCATTTCTAAAGGGAGATCACAGTTCCGATGGTGAATGGGGAAACCTTGGTTCACCTCATCCATCGGCTGTGTATTATTAAACAGGCCGTCATCAAGTCGTGGTGAGAGCGTTTATTCATAGCACTGCATCCGCACCGGCTGAGCCTTTTACAAACAAAATGAATTAGGCTGTTGTGTGTGTGTGCCTGCTGCAGGCCTAAGACTTGAGCCCCAAAACTTCTGGTTCCCCTTTGGAATATACTGACCTCATTAAAGCGCTTAAAACAGCAGGCCGGTCAAATTAGCAGGTGCTATTTATTGGACCGGCGATTGCCGCTCCTGATACATTTCTGTCATTAGGCGGCCTGTCAGGATTTTTTCTTTTTTCTTTTTTTATGGACCTCGGTGCTCAGAGAGACTCCTCTCATCGAACACAAGGTCACGCCTGATTAAATGTTTATCTTCATTTGAGCCCCGAGCCAGGCGCGCTTTCCTCTGCGGAGAGTCATTAATATGACTCCCGCCAATCGCGAAATGTTTACAGGAATGTTCATTAGCTTCCTCCGGGGCCGTCGTTGGAGATGAAAGGTCACGTTTATCCATCTATCTGTTTTTGTGCCTTTTTTTTCCGTCCCGGGCTGGATTCCTGCCGTTTCTCCAGCAGCAGCTACTGAGACCTGGTCAGGTGCAGGGCATCCTGCGGGGACTTTGTTTTTTAACCGAGGTTCAGCTTTATTTATTTGTATCGGTTCTTTCATCCAACCGCCGGCGATACCGTTTTCGGAAACTTCACTCATCCCCAACCCCCAGTGTGGCGGGATGATTTTTGCATTTTTTTTAATGGCACCAACCTGGACCAATTAACGCCCGCCCAGCCCTCGGCACATCGTTTCCACTCCATTGCCGTTCACCGAATCTGCATTCCACGACGTTTTATTTATTTGTTCACCTCATTTGGCCGGTGGAAGTAGAAAACGGGACGATAAGGAATTGGCTGAAATCGGAGGAGTCTCTTTGGATGGCTGACGTCCTCGTAACTTCCCGCGAGCGCGAGGGCTTTACCGATCGCCGGCGTGGTAGCTGACTGCGAAGTGTCGAGGGCCAAAAAAGCTGCGGTGTAGTGAGGCGGGCGTAATGGCAGCCCGCCGGTCTGGGTCCTTCAGGGAGTCCTGCGGGCTATGGGAACCCTTGGGCTCTTTGCCTCTGGATGCACATATCAAGGCGGGGGTCCTCGGCCTCCTCCGAAGGCAGGAGGAGCCACTCAAAATTGCGTGACCTCTATTGTAGCAGATACGGGTCACTCCGCCTCCTGTGGGAAGCCTCTAAATTGAACCCAGCTTGTGTCTTTGATTTCTTTCCAGCTCTCTCTCTCTCTCTCTTCCTCCGCTCTCCCTCCTTTGCTCTTATCTTCCCTGTCTCCCTTTTCCCTCATGTGTTCACTGAGCTGCAAAGCTATTCAGGTACAGACGGAAGAGATTTCTACCTTTTTTTTTCCCCCCTCCGCCAAATTGCTGGGTCAGGCTTTTTTTTTCTCCCCTGTGCGGAACACTTTTGTAATGGAGTTTAACTTTATTTACTAGATAATGGAAAAATGCGTGTCCATAAACGGGTTTTGTGTTCCCTGCCGTAGATGAGTAAATACCTCTGCTCTGCTTTCCATGCGTGGGATTGAATGGCAGGGATTTGATCACAGGCTTCGTTCTGTCATCAAATGACAACTTTGAAGTTCATATCTGATATTTTTATACGCAATTTCCGCTTTTTTCTTTTTTGCACGAGGGTCATTGGAGCCAGGGAAGGTTTCTCAGCGTGCGCGCTCAGTGTCATAGGTGAACAAACATCCCCCGGTTAGAATGTGGCAGAACGATTCGTTTGGGGGAACTTTGTGCATTGTTGAAAAGGCATTTCTGCGCTGTTTCAAATAATTGGCTCTTCAGGAAAAGAAAAAAAAAAAAAAAACGTGTTTGAAAAGAACATATTTTCTGTATTGCCTCGGCCGCAAATGAACAGCCAGCTGCTTTCAAAACATTTGAATGAGGGGAACTTTACTGCAGGAAACGTACCGAGCTGGAAACAAAGAGGGGAAGAAAAGAAACCCAAACTCTGCCCCCCCCCCTCACAGGACGGCAAATCGGAGAAAAACCTGTCATAGAAGGGACATTTAGTAGCACAAGAGTGGACAAAAAGAGATGCATGGACAAAGATTGCAAACCAAATGAATGCCAGCCCGGTTCTTGCCGTACCCTGTGCAATACAAAAAAAAAAATCGCTTTAACATCCTGTCAGAAGCGCCGCGTCCCCAGATTGCAGCTTACAAGAAGGTGGCTGCTTGCAACTGGTAAGCAATGAAATGACTCTCCTCCCAACGATGCGCACGACTTCAGGTATTGTTCGCGACCAGGGTGCCCGGTGCTCGGGGACGGCTGCTCGTACCATCGGATGATTCCGGCCGCCGAGTGAGAGAGGAGCAGGACGCTGCGGGTGAAGTCGTGGCTGTAACTGTGTCGAACTGGAGCAACGGTAGAAAGAAGCAGGGAAGGCTCCGGGTTGTGGCGATGGGGTTTGCGGAAGGGAAATGACGGGGCCTGCTTTCAGTGGCCAGGTCTCCACCTTTCGCTTGTTTGGAAAGTAATAGGTATTGCTATTTTGAGGAGCCTCTTATCAGGCAGACATCTCTTGGCTGCTTCCAGCGGCGGGAAAATAAAAGCTGGCACCCATGGTTCCGGGGCTGGTTTCTAAAGGTGTTTGAGAACATTGTTCTGCCACGCTGGCCATGGCCAGTCTCCAATTGGTGGCACTCGACCGATTATTGATCAGCCAGTCACAAAACTGTCGAATGCATCACATTCCTTGGAAGGTAATGTTTGGCTGAGTTTTTCATCCTCAAATAAAATGCATGAATAGTTTAGGATCAGGATCAGTAGCCCTGATATTCTCATTTTAGGGGAAACCGGAGGTTGCACTGTATTTATTTCCGGGTTCTATTTTTTCTTATGCCATGAAATCTGGGGTATTTTTCCATCGTCTGTACTTACTGACCGGACTGCATAAACCCCCCTTTTTTTTTTTGAACCATTTTTAGACCCTGATGGAGTACCTCCATCCGAACAAACACACTATCTGGGTTTTAACTCCTTGTGGAAATCTAGAATCAAATTGCGTCTTGGCTGGGCTGAGTTCATATTTGGGGAGCTTGCCCTTTCAGCTGTGTGTGCGTGTGTGTTTCTTGTCGGCCATTTTTAGATGTTCTAAGTTGTTTCATAACGCTTCGTGTAGCTTAGTATTTGTTCGGCTCTGCTGCACGTCCCATTTTGTATCTCACCAAGGTTAAACAACAGCGGCGGGCCGGCAGAGGAACACCGTGTATCGTTTTTTATTTTTGTGCAGAGAGTGAAAGCAGCCAGAGAGAGGCTACTTCAACAACATATTCCTCTCAGGAAAGAGGATCCTTTTTTCTTCGAGTATCAAAGGGGCGCACCGCGTCCGCGCGAAAGCCAAAAAAAACAACAACACAGCAGTAGAACATGGAAGGACGGAGTTTAGGTGGGAAGATACATCATCTGGCGGCGGATGGAGGAGGCTGCCCTGACACCGGCTGGATGGTTCACAGGCTTTCTGCAGGAAATCCCTTTGACTCCACGGCAGGCCCAGTAGGAGGCCGGGGCGCATGGGTAATCAGTGCGAGGCCACATGGGTTCCTCTGATTCATGGCATCCTTCCTGCTCAGCCTGCGCGCTTTCTCTTTGGTCCATCTCTCCCTATCTGCGTCTCTCTGGCTTGTTGGACTTTGATCTGGAAAGGTCCTTGAGAATCAAGAGCCGGCAACAACGGCAGGCTGGGACTCTCTGCGGGCCTCCTGCTTGGATCCCAGCCCATCGTGCCCTTTTTCCTATCTGATGGACGGCTCCAGGCATGGCAGCGCCGCCACAGCCCCGCTTGTATTCAGGCCTTCATCTGATTAAACCCCCCCCTCGTTGTCAAAGGGGGGTGGGGGGGGGGGGTGTCGTTGACCTTGTTTGTAAGCAGCGTCATTCAAAAATGCCAGCCTTTTCGCTTTCATTTCTAGCCTTCAAGGTCATTCATCTTTTTTTTGCCCCCCAAAAACGGATGCATTTCTTCCCAATTCTAGGGGGAAACCTGCATTTCATGGAGCCGCCACGTGCTCCGTCTTATATTTTTGAATGGAAGCCACTGCATGTGCAAAGTATTTATACATTTCGCAGAGGAGGGACCTCAGCATTTGGCAGGTTGACATGACTGCGCATGCAGTTATTTTCTTCCTTATAGAAAGCCAACAACTTGAGACATGCTTGAGTCCACTCTCAAATCTTTAGATAAGAATAAGAGAGTCGAATCTGACTCTTTTCTTTGGGAAATAATACCTCGTTATGAAGACACTTTTATTATTTTCAAGCAATAAATACTCATTTAACAACCATAGATTAAACACATTTACAGGTCTGCACCTTTCTTTTGTTTTTGCCTATATTCAATCTACGATTTGGCATTCTACGACGGAATGGTTGAAAAGCATCTTGGTTTGTAACCTGACTCCGGCATAGGTTGTCCTGACCTTCTGGCTGGCACATTTTTCTTTTTGTTTTTTTTCCGTGGAGTCACTGGACCAAAGGTTATTCCCCTTAAGTTCATTGTTTGTTTTTTTCCCCCCTTATCAAAGCTGCTCATTCAGGCAGCACGTAGGATCCCGGGTCCAGCAGGACTCAGATGTCCTTTTGGTCGGGCGTCCTTGAGGCCTTTGTTCATGCGGGCGGTGTGAGAAGTCCCCTTTCTCCTCCAGATGTTTACACATCAATAAAAATTGGCTGAATTTGAAAAAAATAAAGCTGACAAGGACATAATGATCCGTCCCTCAGGTCCCAGATCCAGGACTGAGCCAGTCCTCTAAAACCTTCCTTTTTTTTCCCAAGGATAAAGTTGCAGAATGAGGAAATTCTCCCTAGGTTTGCCTTCTAATGCTGCCTTAAAAGGATTCTGTTGGTTTGAAACCATTTTTTTTCTTTCTTTTCTCTCTCTGAATTCATTTGTACGACAGCAATGACAGAATGTACCTCGTCTGTTGGTTTTTTGCTGTAGTCACCTGAAAGTAATGCACAACCTCCGCGGCGCTCCCTCAAGTCCTGCCACCAAATTATTTTCCGAAAAAAAAAGAAAAGTGTACATCCAATGTAGGGGTGAAATAGTTGTGCAGTAAAAAAAAAAAAAATCCGACAAAATTTTGCAGAAAGTGGACACTTCAATGATGAGTGACAGCAGAGTGAGGTGGTGTTTATTCTCCCTCTTTCATTATATGCTGTACTCATACAATTCTCTATCTCCTGTGAGTGATCTGTGTGGCTCACTTGGCAGCTTTAATAGAGTTGCTGCTGCAGGGAAGTTGATTTGGAGTTACCTGGTGGCAGGTACAAAAAATATATATAAAAATGGGAAAAATACCACACAGTCAAGTAGGATTTCGGCTTCCTCTGTAGATACGTGAGCCCATAACCAAGAGCCAATTGGGAACGGCATTCAGAAGATGGCGTCAACCTTTTGATTGATTTGAAAGAGTTTTAATTATATAAAAACACCCACACCATTTTATTTTTTTTTGCACTTTTTGATATATTTTTTTTATTATCCTGTGCACTACTTGTACCCCGCGGTTAATCCCTCGTACTTGGGAGCTTGTAGAGCAGTGGACCTGAAACGTATTTGAATGAATGGACATTGCAGATAGCCAATGTGTCCGACACAGCACTCTTGCCTTACATGCACTTTGCTCTCCTACTTTCTCTGACCAGGGAAACTGTTTGTCTTCCCTTTTTTTTTTTTGGAGACTGTAACTTTTTGCGAATCCGAAATATCACCAAATGTCAAATAATTCGAAAATTCGTCATTTTTGATCACGTGAAATAGTTGTTTGATCCTCCTGCACGGATTGCGGATGATTTTGGACTAAAACAAAAAGACAACGGCAAAAGTTGAGGTGTCCACGCAGTCAACTCCCCCCCCCAGCCTGTCCTTTAGCAGCACCTTGAAGCAGCATCGAAATTCCGGCGCTGCCTTTTGGAAATCTCTGTTGATGAGGATAACTCCCACCGCGGGATATTTTTTTTCCCAAGTCACGTTTATATACTATAAGTAGAAAGGAGTCAAAGTGCCTTGATGGTATCGAACAATGAAAATACTGCGAAAATGTCCTCTGGACCGGAGGCAAGAAATGCCTCAGCGCAATGCTCCCGCCCCCAAATTGGACACGTCGCCATTTTATCAACCATGGCGACTCTTGGGTTGTATCATGTGAAACCAGTGATGTGCGACACTCGAACAAAACGCACCAATCACACTATTTCTAATTGAGGAGGGGGGGGGGGGGGGGTGTGGGGATATTGGCTCTCGCCCCTTTCGAACGGAAAGCATAGATTTGCTTATTTCCGTCTCTGGAACTGAAACACTCCCTTCAATTGAAGCTTTTTTCCTTTACCGCAAATGGGTCCAATTTCTAATTGGAAGGTTGGCTGAGAAGTGCTCTGTGTGGGCATGTTTGTCTCCGTCTTCTGATGCTTTATACATGTCTCCAGACTTTTAAGAGAAAAAAAAAAAAAAAAAAAGCTTCCAAGTGCAGATCTGATCTTGTTTGAAGTCTGTACTTTGCTGCCTTACCGCTATCTCGGAGAGATTATTGTGCTTTGCTTTAAAGTCAGCCGCACACACACACACACATCTTCATTAAACGCTGGTAGATAAACCATTAATCCATCCAAGCACTATTTTATTTCCATTTATTCTTGTCCACCCACACAGTATAGGCAAACAAAAGCAGAAGTCCTCACTCCTGAGTATTCCCTTGACTGGGGGGGGAAAAAAAAAAAAAAAAAAAAAAAAAAAAAATCTCAAGGCACAGCTCTGATGTTTGATGATTTTTTTTCTCTCTCCCCCTTCGACCTTTGCGGAGAGCGTCTGCAGTGTTGAGTTTCCAAGTATCATGTATAGCGTGTGAATTGATCATAAGAGGAAGAGATGTGTTCCGGTCAGTCCCGTTCCACCGTGTGTGTTTTTAGCTTGGCCTCCATTGCCATTCAAGTCGTGTCGGGGTTAGCTCAATATTATATTAGCGCTGCCATCGCATTTTCCACAAGCTTATGAATAATGTAAAACCTTGCTGTCCCCTTCATATAAATACAGCCCATTATCGCTCTGTATCCTTGGTAGACATTTTTTTTTTTTCCCCACCCACTTGATTAACCTCATGGCGTGCAATGGCCAAACGGCGGTCTAGAGTTGCGGCCACAGGAGATGGACCCCCTTTTAGTGGAGAAAGAGACCTGATTGTGACCTTGTTGGGAGGCGATCAATGGCCTTTATCTCCCCCCATGCATAATAAATCCAACAAAAGGGTTGCTCCACACATTCTTGTAACGCATTGACCTGCACCACCCACATTCATCAACTGGACTCCTCGGGCTAAATAATTTAGATTTGGAGCCTAGACCGCACTTGGTCAGTGGCACCCCAAAAAAACCAAGTCGGACCCAGAGTCGCAGGGAATGGACCTTATTAACTGTATGGAGCAAAACAATATATCCATATCTATATATAGATATGGATATACGGCGGAGGGCGTACAGACATTACCGCTCACCTAACGCCCGTGACGATGCAGCTCCTACCCAGAATCAAATCTTTCATCTCCTGCCTGGCGATTGGTCCAAAGTCTCTCCTCCTCCTCCTCCTCCTCAGACAGACACACCATCTCTGCTGCCACTCTGCTTGCAGATAAGGAGACCACCGCTCTCAGACCGCAGTTTGCCCTGCACGAGACTGGTTTTTCGATTTGAATATACCTTTGGGTTTTTTTTTCAAGCCTTGTTGTGTTGCCACGGGGTTTCCAGTCATAACCTCTCGAATCAACACGAGTGCTTAAACGCCGCTGCTGGCAGAGGAAAATTGCTTTCATTTACAAGAGCAAAGTATAGATTTTTTGCTAAGACTCTTACTGGCAGGTATTACACCTGAAAGCTCACTTTGGTTCCTAAATCAGAGTAATTGAATAAAAGTGAACGGCAAACAACAACATATATTCCGTTTAGTGTCTGGCAGTTTTCAGGAAGGCTGGATTTTGGTTTGATTGAGGGAGTAATTGTTCAAGTTTGCCCCGCGGGCCTTTGTTTTCCTCAAATCTCTCTCGGCCGAATTTGCGAAACATGTCTTGAAATGGATCAAGAAAAGTGGGGGGAAAATCGTGTTTTCTCCCCGCACCACGCTTCACTCTGCCGCTGTTTTTCTCTCTCTCCCCTTGGAAATGTGCACTCTGTATTTGTAAGAAATTGATGTCGCCGATGACTTTCAGTCAAGCAAGGCCCGATTACCATGCACGGCGTGAATACCGCAAGGGGCCGCCCCCCCCCCCCCCCCCCTTGAACCAAATCATATTTCCCAAGATGAAAGCTGATCAAAGCCGTACACCTGGATTGCACAATGGTGAATTTTTGCTGGAGCGGTGAGGAAGGCACCGGGCAATACATAATGTATGGGCCCACGATGTTTATGTAAACATCTGCTTGGGGATGTGTTGTGAGTTATTTATTTTGATTTATTTGGCCCTACCTGCTGGCGCGGCTGATGAAGTGCTGATCCTAATGGCCCAGTCCAGGGTTGCGAAGACTAGCTTCCTTGCTGTTCATCCGTCTCGCGTGTGACGTGAAACTCCTCGAAACCTATATAGTGTTCCATCTATGGTATGCTTTTTTTTTTTTTTGCAGTGCCCTGATAGATTTTGATTATTTATTGTATTTTGGTCCAGTGCATTTACAGATCTGGGATAGCCGGCTAATCTAATTTAACGTCTGAACGCCGTGATGCCTTTGAGTCATGTCCTGCATGCTGTAATTAATGTCACGCAGACCACTCTCTTAAATCACGTTTAGCTCCATAACAAATGCGTAGGCATTGCGCGCCGGTAGGCCTTCGCTGATGTGTCGGAATGGATTTTTTTTTTTTTCTCAATTGGAACTGAAAAAATGGGCATAAATGCAATTCCTCCTCCTCTATATATTATCAATGTTTCTCCACATTGCATCACTATGTATGAGCATCACACGCATGCCGATGGGAGCTGAAGACATCAGACTGTGACAAAGGCTCATGTCTGAATTAAAGTGGGAAAAAAAAAACCCCAGCCATATTGGAATTTGCTTGGTGGTGCGCAAATATAGGCATCAGCGAAGGGATGTACATAAATTGGCGCTGCATAATGAAGCAGGCCTCCGCCGGTGGACCCCCTAAAACCTGGGAGTGCAAGATGCTATCCGCTGCCAGTGTGCTGACGTGATGGCTTTTCCAGTGAGTGAGCAGGGCTGCCAATAGTGTCTGGGCTGGAACGCTCTGAGGGCGGTTGCTCTATAAATACCCCTGTCACAAATCAGCCCTGCAACGCCGGTGGGTGTGTTTCTCACTCCGGCCTTCAGAGGTCTGCGGGGGTCCGGAAAGGTCAGCGTTCCGCTCAATAGCGCGCCGATGTTGATCACGATGGCTGCGGCAGATAGAAAGCATCATTAGAATGAATTATCCAAGGGCTTATGCGAAATTGCCGCACGCAACATCTATCTTACTCCACGTGGGCTGTGTGGACGCTAAATGAATGACTGATTTAGACATTAACCAAACACGCATTTGCACACATTGCCTTGGAAGCGCTGCCCGATGAAATCCTCTGTGTGTCCCTCTCTCCTGCAGATAAATGACTTAATGCCGTTTGACGTGCAGGAGGACCATCAATTAGAGCCAGAACAGGAATAAGAAGGAGTTGGGAGGCTACATACAGGGGAGCGTTCTTAGCTTGTTTTTATGTTAATGTTTCAACTCAAGCTCCCTCCTCCTTCACGAGGCGGATGAAATAAATCAAGAACACAGAATGCGTCTCGTCTTCCAAGAACATCACTTTGCACGCACTTTCTCCTGTGTGCTAATGATGTGTCTACGCTTCCCAAAGCTGTTTCCGAGTTAAATACCTTTAATGATCAAAGTTATTCTCGGAGTTGGGTGAAGGAAAATATCAGATTTTAAACGAAAAGTACTTTTAAGCCTAAAACTGTCAGGGGAGGTTTTTTTTTTATTATTGTGGCTACAGTGAGAACCACCGGGTTGCAAATGGAGTGAAAAGAAAACGACGCAGAACTCGGCCTCCTTCCTGTGGGTAGCCATCCTCCTGACTTTTTTGACTCGGTTCCTAGCCGTTCTCCCAAGAAAAACTCTCGCCCGGAGACTCCGGTGTGGGGGAACCCCCTGATTTAAAAGGCAAACGCGGCTGCTCCATGCCAACGCCGCATCTGCCCGTGATGATGAAGTTTCCAGGGAGCGCATGATAATCCTGAAACGGCATCCTCCTAACTCAGCGAGCCGCGCGGTATGGATATGGATGCGTTGCTGGCAGATTGGAAGGTAGATTTCCCATCTACACCTCCCCGTGGCGGTGGGTGCCTCGGGGGGGCCGCTATGTAAATAACGAATGCCCCTGGGTGTGAAACATGCACAGATAACCTTCAAGACAGGCGCGGATCAGTGGCTTCCCATTAGCCGATAGGATTAAGGTTCAAAAATCTACCGAAAACCTCTCCACAAGGAAACACAAATCTGCGTCAGGACGGACGGGTTGGGTGCAATCACGGGGCACTGCTAATAGTTCAGCAATCTGATGCTGGAAATGACAGCGCCACATATCTCTTCTCCATTTTTTTTTACAGCTAAAAATCCCAAATGAGCAGCCTGACGACATTTGGAATAATTCAACTCAGCAAAGTCGCTGATCGTTTAACAAAATGCAAAAGTCCTGCCTTAGATTTGCTGAGAGCTCTATGACTCACGGAATATTCAAAAAAAAAAAAAGGAGGGGGAGGGGTGACGTGTTGTATCTAGATGACTTTTCGCGACGCGCCAATCCACAGGATATATAGCCGGGGTCCTGACTGCCAATTTCCTTCCAGACTCCGTTTTTAAAAACGGGACAAACAAAGTCAGAGTGAGACCCTCCTGCTCCTGAGCCCTGTTGACAGACCAACTCATTGCGCATATGTTGGCGTCCATAAAAGAGGGAAATAGGTAGGGGAACAAAACCCCTTCTCTCCGTTGTCCCATCTGTCCGCGGAGAACTCCCCCCCGAGCACCCGACGGCCCGCCTCATTTCTCTTACCCACAAGTCAGCTCGCGCTGTGCGACAGAAGACGCCACTCTCTCATCTCCCTCACCACGTCCTATTTACCATCACTTCGGTGTCGACTGACATCATCGAGGGAGCGGTGCTAGTGGAAGACTGGAGGGCGAATGACCCTCCAATTGGAAAAAGTGAGGGGGTCTGGCTTGCGCTCTGATGAAACACTTGGAAGTTGTTAGCTGGGAATCAGGAATCTGGGAAATGAGTGTCCTTGCGTCTTTTCATTTGGGCTGTGTGTGAGAATTGCACCTGGACTAATAACTCATTAGATTTAGCAATTAGCATAAACAGCTGTATTACGATGACCCCATTCGACGGAGACAATGCAACCTTCGTGTTTTATAGGTATATCGACCCATCCCTCAATGCTGTCCATTTGTCCCATTTATCCAAAATATAGCAGCTGCACCGTACTTTGAACCAAAAAAAAGAAAGCATTAAACGTAGCATCGGTCTCAAGGTCAGGGACTGTTGATGTTCCGCCGCTGTGTCTTTGATTCGTACCCCCGTACCCTAGTCTGAGGTGGAATATGAGGAAATAGAGCAATGAGATCCTACGGACACGACAGGTTTGGGCGACATGGCTAAGCCGAGCTCCAGGCCGGTCCTGGAGGGCAGTTAGGTCCAAGCTGAGCTTAGTGAAATAGAGAGAGGTGGGGGGGGGGGGGAATTTAATCCCTCATCCTCAGGCAGTCAC
>JAFBJU010000499.1:3241864-3282626 GCA_016785305.1 Colistium nudipinnis | reverse complement strand
GGGGGGGTGTTCACTGCCCCACCTTTTTAACATTGTTTATTGCTACCCGGCGTGGGAGTCGAAGAGGGTATTGAGGTGGGACTCCATGCGGCGCTAGTGGGTGAGCAAGGTCAGCTCCTTGTTTGATATGCGTATATATATATTTTATGCTGCTCCAGTCAGCTTCTGCGACTCCATGTTGGTGCATCCGTCGTGATAGAACGTTTGACAAGCGAGCGCTTTATCGATTTACGTTATCAATCGTCCATATCTATTGATAAACAGGCTCGGCGACCCGGGGAGAGAGAGGGGATGGGCCATCGTTTTCCTGTTCCGCACGCCTTAATCATTCATGACGCCGCCCGCCGTCTCTACAAGGTGTCTTTGTCTTTGACCGTCCTGATTCCCCTCAGCGGCGAAAACACTGTCAAATTGAATCCAGAAAGGAGGATTTTGAACGGAAAGATAAGGGGGCAGATATGCCTTAATCATCATTTGCTCTTGATTAGAAAATCAATGGCCTTTGATGCCAGAGTGCATGTCTGCCTTTGGAGTTAAGAGTGTGACAATGACAATGTGGACTGGAAAATTGGCCTTTTAAACAGCTGCTATCTCTTTGTTGTTTGGAAAGCGCCATTCTTTAATGCAGTGAAAAGTCTCCTCTATCACATAATGTCTGCCTGTCAAAGAAATGACTTTCTCCCCGTGTGAAAGTTTGCCCGAGAAAAGCCTTTGGAAGCTTGCGAAGGCACAGGGAATTTCTTAGTTTGTAGAGGCTGACTTTGGCAGTGTTTTCCTTGATTCGTGGAACAGATGAGGAATAAAGTTGTCACTCAATTCTCTCTGTGGCAGTTTTTGAGATGTATGCCAAAGAGAGGGAAAAATCTTTGAGGCCTTGCTCGGTTAACCTGTCAGAAAAGGTTTGAAGGCAGCGTGTCCCAAGTTAGGACGAGACTGTAGAACACCTTTTTTCCCCTCTGTGTGCATCTATAACAAAGCAATGTACAGGACATTAAGACTTCTTAAAATGCCTTCTAGTGAGGTTTTTGCTTGTTTGACAGTGAATATTTTTACCTCCAAAACAGCTGGTGAAAACAAACAGTGGCACGTGCCTTAGCTTCAGCCCCCAGCGTACCACAGGTACATTTCATCCTTGTCATAGAGAAAGAGGAAGTCTTGCTCCCTCACCTCTAATTTAACATAAACTCAGCTTAGCAGGCCTCTCACCTCCAGTACAAGTCCAGTCTGTGGCACTCACTGTGTTTTCACCAGCTCTGCATATCGATCCCGCTTTATCCCCCCCCCCGCCCCCCTCGAAATAAGCCTGCCGGAATATGGATGAAGTCTGGTGGGCTGGGGGATGCGCTGCTGATTAATATGCTCTACGTGAGGATATGAGAGGAGAAATTCTCATTTTTTATGTCTTGCGTGAACGCTGATCTCAGTGAGGATTACATTCTTAATGGTTAATAAGGTATGTTCTGTGAACCGGGGATTTGTTTTTGTGGAAACCTCGAAGCACGAGTTGCGTGAGGGTTTGTCCTCACCTGTCACATATGTCTGCACTATAATATATTGATTGCAATTCAAATAGAGGACTGACAGCTTCTAATCAGTGTGGAGGTATTAGCTGTTGCTATCTGGAAATGGAAATGTCAGAATTCAGCCCCCTCATCCGTCCCTGCCTGAACTAACATGAACGCACATCCCCCCGAGATTAGCTGGTGGACTCCGATATGGAATTGTTGAGTAAATACTGGAAAAAAAAAAAAAGGAACCATATGTTTTTATCCCATACAATTGATCGACTGGGAATGTGTGAATGATGTTCCACTGACTTACAACTTGAAGATCAAAAACACAAATGATCGTAATAATAATAATGCATATTTTTTTTTCTCCATTTTTTTTAACGGTGGATGCTCGTTGAATTCAGAATGAGATGTTCTGGTAGTACTGATAATTCTTTGTTTTAGTCAGAAAGTAGTAGAAGAATCTAATGAGTTAACAATGTTCTTTCATACACAAATAGGGTTTAGCGATAACAAACAAACACACACACACGGCACAAGAGTGTTTGAAGAGTTGTGTTTTTGTTGCTGCATTAGATTGTGCGGGATCTTTGGGGAGTGTGTGACTCCGGCCCTGCTTGTGGTTTGGGGGGATAAGAAGTGACCGGTGTGACCGCATGTGTATTGTTGATTGGCGTTTCCCCTCCCAGGCCAACAGCAGGGACAGGGATCATCGTGTGAGGGAGGCTGGACGTACAGGATTTGGCCTGGTGGCAAAACTATTGTTAGATCGATCAATTAATCGCCGGCTATTTTGGTGGACAAATGGGACACAATTTGTCGAATGAATTCCTTCAATGGTGGAAATATAAATGAGTCTGGGCTCGAAATAAATTGCATCAATTAAAAAGTCTATTTAGAACATCTGCCTAATTGCTTTGCAGCACACAAGTCACAGGAAATATAAGCATCTCAAAGCGAAGACCCCCCCACCACAATGAAAGTCTGCCAACAAATGTAAAGATGCCAAATCTCTGTGTGCCGGTAAAAAGCTTGGGCTGTTTTGCCCTTGACTCGGTTCATTTGCTTCGACACGGAATAAAAGCATCCTTTTAATATATGTAAAGCTGATGTTTGTCTGGGCTGCGCAGGTAAATGCTTTCGCAGTTTTGCCCTTGACTTGCCTCGCTTGGTTTTACACTGAATAAAAGCATCATTTCCAGAGATTTAGGTCGTCATAACAACCAATCTCAGCCACAGCTGCAATTGTGGAGAGAGAGGCAGTGGCTCCTCCTCCCTGGGGGAGTATCCACATCCATCAAGCCATATGTCCTTCATTTTTACATAGAATGGGCCTGTTTGCTATTGTGTCCTACAGAACGGATTAGTGATTGGACAGTAAAGATGAGGGGGGACGTCTCCATGTAAGCCACTCCAGTACCCAGGCTGACAAATGTCACCTTTACACCCGCCGTCATTGTGAGGTGAACCCTGAAGAAACCCTCCGCTGAATGTGGAGGCGATGGCGGGGGGGGGGGTGTTTATTTTTAAAAACCGAGGACACTCTATATCATATCTGTCTGTTGCATAAATGAAATGGATAGCAACTGCGCTTGCCCAAGCATGTGACTAATTACCTGTCAATGCTTTTTCGGCTTGATTTGCAGTTTCGCAAGGCTGTCGAGGTATGACCTCAGGCCTCAGCCAGACAATTTCTTTATATATACTGTATGTATATAGGTTAAACCCCCACACAAAGCGTGTGTGTGTATATATGTATATAGCGTTTGTTTTCGCGGAGACGATACCTCGTCACGCCCTCTTCTCGAACCCATGCGGCACACTGCGCTCACCGCGCGGCAGTGTGTTCCACTGGGGCAATCCCGCTGCGTGGAGGTAATGAGCGCAGGTGCGTACGGAAACCACTTGTGGGCGCGCGGCGGGATGCAAGATCAAAACAAACAAAACATTTGGGTCCCGCCCCGGAAGTTTTTTTTCATTCTTCTCGTCCCGTCCCGCCACAATGGCGCCCTCCCCAACGGGCTAGTACATTCAGCTCTGACCGGATGAGCCACTGTGATCTGGCATGTTGGTGGGGGGCCCGGCTTTTGGATCCCACGATCGTGGTATGCAATCAAACACAACCCTATATTTGCCCTTTGTTTCGCAGTGTATACATTATTGAACAGTGGGGGGACAGAAGGGCCCGGAAAGCGCTCCTTGGTCAATGAGCATTCCTTCGCCCCAGGAACGCAAAGCAGCGTATTGGATTTCACTGTTGAAATCCAACAGCACTTGCGTTATGCACTCTTTGTGTTATTCCTGGGCTCCAGCAGTTAATATGAGTTCCTCTGTGAGCGGAGATAAGGCCGTTAATGGCCCTGACACGGCCTCGTCTCGCTCCGCCACGATGGCTCCTAGCGCCCGTTTGCTCACAGGGCCAAAAACAATATGCCGTAAATTGCGCCACGGCGTCTTCAGGTTGATGTGCTGCCCGCGAACGTGATGTGATTGGGTATCGATTCACAGCGCGGCGCCAAAATTGCCTGCCTCGTGGCCCCAGACACCGGCGGTGACAGCTTCAGTACGGGACGGGAGGAGTGGCGTGGCGGGGGTTCTGTGGTTCCTGGAGAAGACACCTTTCCTCGTCCGTCTGATCTCGAGCTTCCTGCGCGATCTCCGGCCCCTCTGTGAGCAAAGGATGAGAGATTAAAGGAGGGGTTACGCGAAGGCACCACAGCCAGAAATCTAACAGCCTCAGAAGCGTTTTTTTGTTGACATTCTGAAATCCCTCTGCAAAAAAGAAAGGCATGTAAGCATCTCCTTTCCCATTAAAATGCCGGGGAGTTTTTTTTTTTTTTTTTAATCTGCCCGTGTTTTAAATAGTAGCGACACGGAAGAAAAAAACGGGCTGGCTTGCTGCCGGTCGTGGTGACACAGTCGCTCCGAATTGGCTCCGATTGAAAACATGTTGAAAGATGAATAATACAAAAGAAAATGCTTGCGTCCTGAATAAATGGCCAATAATGATGTGTCCAGCTCAGGGAAATCCAAAATGGCCTGGTTCTGCCCCCAAAGCATCTTTGCAAAGGAATTGGACAAATGTTCAAAGCTATGCTGTTTCAATAGGGGGCGCCACATTTTTGAATGTATTAATGGCATGGGCATTCTTACGTCCACTTTTGGAAATAGTGAGGAATGCTTGGCCTGGGATCGTTGCCTGCGATGGCCCGCGCTCTCCGAATGTTCCAGGGCTCGCCCATAGCGCGTAAGGTGTGAACATTCCTGAAGCGGAAACTCTGCGAAAAGCTGCTCAGGACACAACGGATCACTCCTCATCAAAATCTACATCCAATACCAGCAATGGAGGGAATTGCTTCTTTGACACATTGGGGTGGACCTTGGCAAAAAAAAAAAAAAAATCCCCTTTGGGCAAAACGGCATTCTGCGCTTTTTTATTTATTTCAGTCAAATACTAACTACAACTGAACGACCCTCTTTATGGTAAATATATCATTTCAAATTTGTGGAGGACATTTAGATATTAGGTTCAAATTTGAAGGAATTTTTCCCCTCTGGCTGCTTTTTTCTCTCTCTTGACGCACAGCAGAACAAAGCGTGATTTAGGAAGGAGGGAGGGCCGCTGTAGTTGATGTATGCGTGTTTTGCTTCATAGGTGAGAAGAATGATGAATGGATGAGGTCCACAGCCACCGTAATGGCACCCTGGTGTACCCTGGCAGAGGGGAAAAGAGGAAGGCTGTACTTGAGAGAATAAAAGTCAGCCTCTTCAATCAGGACTGCCTAAAAGAATTCTTGACAATATATCCTTGTTGTGCTTTCGCGATAAGCCTCGTGCCGGGGAGCGGGGGGGAGAGAACCCAGGCTGTCGGGGGGGCCGTCCAATGAGGCGGAAGTAAGGGATTTTGCGGGGGGGAAAAAAATTGCAGAAATAAAAAGTCTCTTCGCCAGACCACAAATGCCTTCAGGAAAGTGGGCCGCCGCCGTGGGTGAAATGCACAGGAGGAGTTTGGCTGGTTGGCTCCACCACAAGATGCTTTTAATGGAGGAGACTTTGAAATACTGTCGTGTGATTGGTCGTTTTTTCTCACATGTTTCTGCCTGGCCTAGGAAAGCAATTTTTCGGCTGCCCGTATATTCTATATATACAGTGTCTTCCCCATCCTCCGTTGTCGTTTTTTAAGGACCCCTGGTTTTGTGTAGGCCAGGATGGGTAAACTAAGCTCTGTGTGCGTGTGTGTGTGCGTTGGGGTGCGTGTGTGTGTGTGCGTGCGTGCGTTGGGGTGTGTGCGTGCGTGTGTGCGTGCGTGCGTGCGTGCATGGGGCTTTGTGTGTGTGCTTTGGGGTGCGTGTGTGTGTGTGCGTGCGTATGTGCGTGCGTGCGTGCATGGGGGTGTGTGTGTGTGCGTGCTTTGGGGTGCGTGTGTGTGTGCGTGCATGTCTGCGTTTGTGCGTGCGTGTCTGTGTATGTGTGTGTCTGTGTGCCGGTGTGTGTTCGTGTGTGTGCGTGGGTGTGTGTGTGCGTGCGTGTCTTTGTGCGTGTATGTGTCTGTGCGTGCGTGTTTGTGTGCGTTTGTGTGCGGCATGTGGGTGTGGGTGCGTGTGGGAGTGTGTGTATGTGTCTGTATGTGCGTGTCTTTTGCGTGTGTGTCTGTGTGTGTGTGCGTGTGTGTGTGGGAGTGTGTGTATGTGTCTGTGCGTGTCTGTGTACGTGTGTGTGTGTGTGCGTGTGGGAGTGTTCGTGTGGGAGTGTGTGTATGTGTCTGTGCGTGTGTGTCTGTGTGCGTGTGTGTGTCTGTGCGTGTGAGTGCGAGTGCGAGTGCGTGTGTGTCTTTGCGTGTGTCTCTGTGTGCGTGTGTGTGTCCGTGTGTGTCCGTGTGTGTGCGTGTGTGTGTGTGTGCGTGTGTGTCTGTGTGCGTGTGTGGGTGCGTGTGTGGGTGTGTCTGTGCGTGTGTGTCTGTGCCTGTGTGTCCGTGTGTGTGCGTGCGCGTGTGTGTCTGTGTGTCTGTGCGTGTGCGTGCGTGTGTGTCTGTGCGTGTGTCTCTGTGTGCGTGTGTGTCCGTGCGTGTCCGTGCGTGTGCGTGCACGTGTCTGTGTCTGTGTCTCTGTGTGTCTGTGTGCGTATGTGTGCGTGTGTCTGTGCGTGTGTGTCTGTGCGTGTGTGTCCGTGCGTGTGCGTGCGCGTGTCTGTGTGTGTCTGTGTTCGTGTGTGTGTGCGTGTGTGTCTGTGCGTGTGTGTCCGTGCGTGCGCGTGTCTGTGTGTGTGCGTGTGTGTGCGCGTGTGTGGGTCTGTCTGTGCGCGTGTGTCTGTGTTCGTGTGTGTGTGCGTGTGTGGGTGCGTGCGTGTCTGTGTTCGTGTGTGTGCGTGTGTGGGTGCGTGCGTGTGTCTGTGTTTGTGTGTGCGCGTGCGTGTGCGTGCGCGTGTGTCCAGGCCTCTTTCTGTCTCCCTGTGTGTTTGCTTTTGTCCTGTCAGGTCATTTCTTGCAGGAATTATGACTCCCCTCCCCAGTCGCCCGCTCCTGTTTTGGCTCATTTGCCGATATTCTCCGTCTGTCACTGGTGCGTGCGCCTACTCTGCATGTCGGCCAGAAATATTGACATTGTGAAAGCATGGCCGCTCTGAAGCCGTGAGCGGCCTCTGCGCGTCAGGTGTGGCGCGTACGGGGCAAATTCCTCCCCTGGCCCGACGTGGCTCCCCCCGGTCATAGAAGAGGCACTTAGAGTGGGAGAAGAGGCCGGAGCGGACCCAGCCCTTTTCGTGCATGGCTTGCGCGGAAATATCCACCGGCTCTTTAGTGTGCCCCTCCCGGGGGGCCGGGTCCTTGTCTGTCCGGGTTTCTATTGTTGCAACTCACTGGCAGCCTCGCTCCCCAGAAAACCGGGCCGAAGACGGCATCCATTCTGACAGATGGCTATCTCTTCATTTAGCGTCGGACCTACGGAAGAAATCACTTTTTGCGAGAAAAGTCTCGACGATATTCCCAACTGCGTCGAGTAATATCATAAATAATCCGCTTTATGGAAATTGGGAGGCTTCTTGGGAATTGAGATTCGGAATGAGTACCTCCATATCGTGTGAGTCAGGTTAGCTTAGCATAAAGTGTCCAAAGTGGCAAGCTGGGACATAAAATAACGATCCAAATAACAACTCTGTTCTTTTGCCGTCGTTTCTTTAGCTGTGTGTGAGATTTTGCTGCAGTTGGGCCCGTTTGTCTATATGTTTTCACTTTTATCACTTTGCCGAAGATGATGCATTTGATGCGGCGAGGATGCAATTAAAATTTGATGTGCTAAGTATGCAATTAATAACATTATTGAAGGGCCCGGTGCGAGAAATCACGATAATGTCCGGGCTCTGCCAAACAAAGATCACAGAGTAAAAGAAACAAACAAGTCATCAATAGGTTTATGGTGTCAACATTTCATTGGAAAAAGCCACACATTGTAAATATGCACTCAAATATCTGCTGTGAAAACCGCTTTTTTTTTTTTTCTTCAATATTTTACAAAACAACGGGTGTTTGGCAGTGACAAAATGGAGTAAAAGGATTTGTTTGAGTGAGGGGTTTGGGGAAAATATTATCACAGGATATACCAATCCAAAAACAGAAATGTATCCAAAATAAAACGGGTGAATTTCGAGTAAAAAAAAACAAACCCTCACGCTCACAATAATACACATTATCTTCCTATGAATAGCGGAATCCGACTGTTGCGGTGGCAAAAAATAAACATTTTGCACATCGATCCCACCACAACAACCTAATTATAGTGTGAATTTAAGCTAAGCACAGATGTTAAGGTTTATTTACCATAACTTCAATGTTCAGGGGACAAACGAATAAAGAAATCTCCAATAAAACTGAGTTCCCAGGCAGAAAATGAGCCGCGGCCATAAACCCTGAGCGCAGCTGCACGATCGCACCAAGCGAGGACATGTTCCCGTCTGGCCTGATGAGAAACATCGAGATAAAAGTGCACTGCATGGAGCTCGATAGAAAGCGGGACACTCGATCCATTTTTGTTTTTGCTCATAGGACGTGGGTCAACGAAGGGATCTTGAGACCAACAACCGACGCTAAATAAACGTGATTTTGGAGGCGACGGAGAATATGGACGGCTTTGTCGGCGTGACTCGAGCGGCACCTGTTGTGTTCCATTCGAAAGCGCGTTTTTTTATTCCACTTTAATCATCTGCAGCCTCGACACCCCAAGCGCATGCTCGACATCGGTAACTCTTTCATCTCAAATGTCACAATGCAAAATCCCATGTCAGTGAAGCTGCATTGAACCTGTTCTTAACGTACACACGCTTTTTCTTCTTTTTTTCCCTATCCATTCATATTTTGCTCTGAAAGCAGACATTTTCAATTTGTAGATGCAAAAATATGGCAAAGCTGATCTTTTGATGACGAGCGTCTAATTTGGAATTAGCATATCCCAGGGAAGTGTACCGTAATTTGTCTTTGATGATTGGTTCGTCTGTGATAGAAGGGGGGCGGTGGGGAGGAGGGGGGGGGGGGGGGGGGGGGGGGGGGGGGGGGGGGCCTGAGCTCCCCACTGCCCTGTCTCTCGCTTTTTTCTTGCCTCGGCGCCGGAGAATCTTTTGAAATGTGCTTTGACCATCAGAGCGGGGAGAAAGCACTAATATTTGAGTGACCTGAAATGAAAAGGGATTAGGTGCAAAAAAAAAAAAAAGCCCCTCCGCAAAAGGGCTATCTCGGTTTACAGGTGATGTTTTGCTTGTTTCTTTTTTTTTTTCTCATCCTTTCATAAAAAAAAAAGAAGGCGCCTTGGATGGAATCAAAAAGAGGCGCTGTGTTCCAAAGTGTAAAGCTCCGGGCTTTGAAGCCTTTGCAATGTTTTGTCGAGAGAGGCGCTGGAACAGCATGTCTGCATTCAGAGCATCCGTGAGTCCCTGTCATCAGCGTCCCTTGCCGTCCTCCTCCTCTTGCGCTCACGTTTGATTTTTTTTTTTTTTTTCGCCACCGAGCAGATACAAATGCTCGATAATGAATGAGCGGAAGACTCAGACTGCAGAAAACGGGACTGTTGCAATTTCACAGCCAAGAGCCGCATAGATTGCTTTTGTTTTATGGTGTGTGTGTGTGTGTGTGTGTGGGGGGGGGGGGGGGTATAGGTGTCATTATTTGCACAATTAGTTGTAATTATGGTATACGCATGTATCTTGCGGCAGGGAGAACAGGGGGGGGAATGGAGATTGTTTTTCTGCAGGAAGTGCCGCTTGTTTTGGCTGACGGCAATTAGCGGGTGATTCCTGCCAGATCTGCCTGGCCCAGGCGGTTAATGAGGGGCGGAGAACACGGGGCGGGACCCCCGGTGCACGCTGTTGGCGGGCGGGCTGGGTCGCCCGGCGTCGTTGTCTGGTCGAGCGTCCCCCTCCGCCTGGCTGACATAGACACTATGACGGGGTTACAATTGTCTTGGGTAGTGGAAGACGTGGCGGACAGATGCAGAAGCTTCCGCGGTGCCTCCCCAACCCTTGGCATTTTCTTTTTCTTTCTTTTTTTGAAGTATTTCTTTGCGAATTTGCGCTTGAACTTCTCCAAAGTGCCCAGGATTGATTTGAATGTCTCTCTTGCCTTCCTCTTTCAGTGCTAATGTGTTGCCTCAGAGTATCCTGTGTACCAAGGGTTGTCCGCCGTCTAATGTGGATTTCGTGCTCTGGCAGCTAGTTTTGTTATTTGCCAAAAAAAAACACATTTTCCTTTCTGTGTGCCGTTCGGGGCTAAACGTGACACCGGACCTCATAGATGCTCCTCATTGCCTCTTTGAGGTCGAGGTGTTCTCAAAGCAAAGGTTCTTGTGCTGGAGACGTGATGGAGTTTGAAAACTTCTGTGTTATTCCATCTTTTTTGGCATTTGACTCCTGCCTGGGAAATGTGTTTCTCTCTGAACGCCAGGGCCCCGAGTCATCTCGGAGTCCTCCGTGAAATATGAAGATTGACCCCGTTGGTCACCTATGGCTCCCGGATCACATGTTAAACGTCCAGACTGAAAGTCTCACAAAACTTTTATGGAAGTTCAAAATATTGCAAAAACGCCAGGGGCAGCACATTTGAATAATGTTTTTTATTTGGCCCATTTCTTATTCCCTCCAGTCGGACAAATGCATTTTTCGCATCCAAAAAGTGCGCCGACTTCAATCGATGAATCCTTTCTGCCATTTGTGTCGTGGTTCTTGATTTGGCAAGGACCAATGCATCTGCCGCAGACCAAGAAAAAGAAATCAAAACACAATCGTTGCCGTATCTCCAGACTGCGGGCCAGCGCGGGAGCCGCAAAGCCCCGAAAAGCATAAAAGCCTGAGTGATGTGTTCGCATTGTGTCGGTGTCTTGTTTGGTCTACCTAATTTTGCTGAGAGGTTTTAAAATGAGCAAACACTTAATTTACGGTCTTGGCACGCTTCGGGGATGGTCAAAAGATGCCTGGCATTCTTTGGGAGGGGGGCTGGAATAAGTGCCTCTGTGATTCGGTAAAGCCTGAAATAGCCCACCGCCACTTAAGGAAACTGAGCCTCTCGGGTTTGCGCGCTGCCCTGGATCGGTGCTTACTACAGCATTGTGTCACATTAATATTTGAGTGCTACATATTGTCAAGTAGATGTAGGACTTAAACAGCACTTACAGTGAAGTGTACTTACATCAACTCCTTGTTTATTTCTTCCAGAGACATCCACGCAGACGCCATAATGGCTTTCCTGTTTATGTTGAACTTGACCTCTGACCCCTGACCTCCTGCATAAGCTTGGTAATCATTTCATTTTTTTATTTGCTGCATTCTGATTGATTTCAGCCTCCCCCGTTCGTTTTTTTTGCCATTATGTTTCCTCATCATCGGCATTACCCCTCTGTTGCCTGGCGCTTCTGTCTCCTTGACTTATTTTCTTTTTCTTTTCAGACAATTGCGATTCAGGTCAGCTTGTGTCATTATAGCCGTTGTGTTACGTGTGTTGAGTTGTGCTCCGTTATTTCCAGTGTCCTTGAACACGACTCCAACATCTTTAACCTGCTTTTTTTATTTTTATTTTTAATATTCACTCATTTATTATCATCAACGTCACATGACACACCACCCAACCATCCTTTCATTGTTTTCCCTTTTCTACAGAGGATTACCGCAAATCCTCTGTCACCATCTCTCTCTCCCTCTCCTTCCTTTCTCTTCCTCTGCGTGTGGGTGGAGGTAATGTGTGAAAGTGACAACTCGCAGAGAGACTTAAGCCGAAAGAAAAGGAAATATGGCACCGCCATGCATTGCGGGATCACATCCCTCGTGTGTCTCATGCTATTATTTCCTGAAATATCAACCCAACGCCCACCAGGGGGACGGAGCCCAGCCCTTTGTTCGGGGCAGAGACCCCCTCCCGATTCGGCAGGGGGCCCGGGGAGGCCGCGGAGTGGCGGGGCCAGGGTAGACGTGAGGACAGCTGGCAGCGGGAGGGAGAAGGAAGTCGCAAGGTTGCAACCCAGAGCGCTAGACTTGCTTGTCTCAGCAGAGTAAACACGGTCTGCACACGGTAATGACTAACAGAGACGGACGTGCACAGAAACACTTTCGGGGCCTCGTCAGATCCCACACAGCCGGCAGATTCCGACCCATCAGGGAGAGACCCCGCCCCTCTGTGTGGTCAGGGGATGGGATTCGAACTCGGAGGTTTCCGGCCAGGAAAACAAGATGGCGGCGCAGGAGGGAGGCTGGATTATTGGCGAGATAATTGCGGTTGATGCGCTGTCCGTCGGGCTTCTCGGGGCTCCGATCAGAAGCGGTGGAAATGTGGCATAACAACAGGAAATGATGAGTGATTGGGAGCATCTTGAGATCTGACCCCCAGTTGTTTTGACTGATTTCCTTTTAATTGCTTGCCGTCACCCACTTGACACCATCAAAGCTTCCCCGCTGGAGGTGAGGCGGATGAAATGTCTCTATGGTAGGACCGGCGCGATAAGACGCCTCGGAAAAAAATCGCAATCTCAAGCCGGTCTCGGGATTATTGTCCTGGCGTTAATGAACTCATTTCCAGGATGCCGTTTAATTGCTTTATAGTGTTGCAAAGCGAAACCGATTATTGGAGGGATTTCTTTGGTTTATATATATGCCTCGTATGTGGGGGGGGGAAAAAAAGAGTTAAAAATCTCGGTATTCGTTTTTCTTTATCTATCTTCACTCGCACAAAAGACTTTTAGCGGCGTGGTGCAAATTCGAAAGAATCGAAACCATCTGTTCCATTTTTTTTGTACCTCAGCCCCAACTTAGTGTTTATAGTGCCCATAGGCAAATTTGCCTCGGAATGCACACAGACTCAAATATAGGATACAGAAAGCGTGATAAAACATCAATATGTCGGACATATGCTGAATCCTATTTCATTATACGACATTTGGAACAAACCAAAGGGGAGGCGAAGTCTCCTCACGAGGTCCCTGCTATTTTGGGCATCGAATCCATATGACAACGGTGCAGTTGTTAGTGAAGCATGAACGAAAGGCCGGAGCTCCATCCTTAGTCCACTCCATCCAGAGGGCCTCCAATTAAAAAGCCTCTCTGCAGCCCCCGTGCCTGGTGAAACACACAATCGCTGACAAATTTCTCTTTGGGTTGCATTTTATTCATCCAGCAGAGTTTTAGTTTTTTTTTCCATTTGTTTTACTCTTCTTTACTAAAGCCTTTTTCATCCAGGGGGCCAGAGTTGCTGCTGGAGTGCGGGAAAATACATTTAAAGCCTTAAAATGTGTCTTTGAAAGTGATTTAAGCTTGACGGCCAAAGGGGCAAAAGTCAGTTTGCCCCCCCCGCCCAGCTGTAGTGTGTATCAAAATAAAATCTTCCATGAGATTGAGGGTGCGTTTGCCGTGCGGATTCGTCATCCTGCCTCATGAAACGTTGCCACCCGGAGGAGGCTGAGGACAGAGTTGTGATACAATATTTTTGCATGTTGAGAAGAAGCCGAGGAGTTTTTGTTGCGATGCGCCTGGTGGTGCGCGAGACGGCGCGAGCGGCAGATTATTGTTAGCATAGCGGGAAAAGATCCCCCCAGGAGATTTGTCCCCGGGACCATGCCTCGACCCGCTGTCTGTGCCAACTCTGGGCCGAAGGGGAGTTGATGACGGCCCCCTGTGCACTGATTCAACGTCTGATAATGAGGGATAAAAGTGCTCCTTCAGGTCAATCCACAAGTCAGGTTTAGGGCGGTAAGCGGCAGACAGCCCCTCAACAAGCCAAGATTTTTTTAGATGACGCTGAACATTTTTATCCTTAAGAGTCTGTTTAACGCGTGTTAAGGCCGAGCCTGGGAGACCACATCCAAGAAATGCCTCCCCCCCGGGTGCGGTGTAGACTTAAGAAGAGGCTCATCGTGTCCAATCGCGCGTCCACCTCAAGGACCTGTAACTCCCCCCCGACCAATGGCGGTGGGTCAGCGCCACAATCGGCCGGTGGTCCTTGGCCCCCGTTGACCCGTTTTTGTTAGCCGCTGTATTTCACTCTCCGATTAGGTGTCACTCAATTAAAAGCACATTTCTGCCGGGAGAGAGAGCCCGGCCTCCCTCGTTGCCATGGATGCTGTGCGGCAAATAAAAAAAAAAAGATAGCAGAGCTGTGTAACGTGTGTCCCAGAGCCCCGGAATGAAATATCCGCACTGTTACAGCAGAAATACACACACCGCCTCTCCAACGTTCCCACCCAATCAATGAGACCTGAGAGGCTTTTTTTTTTTCTTTCCAGGCTGAAAAATTAAAAAGGATGTTGCCGGGTAAGTGGCAGAGGACTGGCCCGCTTTACAGTCAGCTCTGAGAAGCGCTAGGATTAATAGACCTCTCCTAATATGCCTGGCATTGGTGGTCCCTGAACACTCTGATCAGGTGAGGCCCAGCGAAGCAAAGATCATTTATAAGGGCTTCATTATTTTACCTTCAGATTCCTCTGTCTGGCATTGATTTAATAAACACTGATTTATCGCCTCGTCGAAGAGAAGTGCCATTTTTCATTTCCCAGATTTGCTATCTTTGTTATCGCCGGGATCTGTCGAGCTCTGGCATCCTCGGCTGTGTACGGGAAGCGGGGGAGGGAGGGGGAGGGGCGCGCAGGGAGCAAGATATTCCCTTTAATGTTTACCCAGAGATCCTTTAAGAAGGAGAAGCGGGAAAAAAAAACGTTTTTTTCCCCCCTCTGGCCGGGCGACACAGGACCCTGCAAAAGCGCTCTGTATCCCAAAAGTTCTGCCGAAAGGCCGCTGATGATCCGGGAAAGGACGCCACTTCCTGTGACATCAGCGGCCAGGTCCGACCAGGCGCTTGGCCACGAGTCACGTCTTTGTTTTTGGCAAGTTGGACGGAGCCGTAACCTGAAGTCGTCACATCTTCTTTATGATTAAGGGGAAGCGTCTCTTTGTCAGCGAGAAGCTTGCTTTCTTTTTTCCCAGCATGCTCCTGTGAAGTGTTCAAGGCGGCCTGTGGTCAGATTAGGCGTGCGCGGCCGGCGCAGCGAATGGAGATGAAAATGAAATGGAATGATCAATTTGCCCCGCATTAATCCCCTCCGTCTCCCGGCTGCATCCCATCGATTTTCTTGTTCAGCTTCCCTGATAACAAGAATCATTTAAAGGTCACATTTTGATGTCTGTCAAAAAAGAAAAAAGAAAAAACAAAACTTCTTCATGCATTGTGAGTGGCCTTTGGAGGCCCACGCGGTCTCTTGGCGCGTGGGACCGATTTTAGGGCAAACGCAGCACTCCCAGCGAACTCCTGAGAAGGATCATTCTTAGAAAGGGCCCCGCTCTCTGGAGTTTTGCCTTTGAGGTAATAATTACGATGTACACCAAAATTGTTTCCATCCAAGCATGCGTTTTTAATTTATGGGAGGACTGCAGAGCTGGCAGAAACTCACCGGTGATGCATTTGCTTAAAATAGCCCGGTGCAGGCTATCCTGATGGACATCCAAAAAATACTCCTTAACGAGAGAGGGGTGTCGCTGCGCTCTTTGCCCACCAGACACCCACATTTCATATTTATGAACAGAACGATACATTGTTTCCTTTTGTCCCCCAATGTCAGCGCCGGCCACGCGCAAACACAACGACTGTGCAGAGATCTGCAGCTCCCCTGGTTTCCGCATCCGGCGCTGACCTTTGGTTGCACCAGCTCCAGGATATAGAGCCGTGCATTATGGTCCACTGCCTCGGGCACTTAGGATTCTGGGCGATGTCTTCGGGGAGACTCTGATCAAACTCGCCCGTGAGTTAAAAAGTTCCCCCCCCCCCCCCCAAAATCACAGCTATCAAAGCATCCGCACTTCTGTTTGTACGGTTCTGTATAAAAGATGATTCATTCCCATCTTCTTTTATGAAGTATAAAAGTGTATTTTTCCAGTGGCCAATTATAGTGGATGAGAAATTGAAATATGTTCAAAGTATACATATATTTTATTTCATTGGAAATCACTGCACGATAAAATGCCACATTACGTCTATGCCCTAACGTTCCTCTACTTTTTAATACCACAGGCCCACGTGCGATAGCGGTAAAAAAAAAAAAAAGCGGTAGAATGAGAACATGAACGCGATACATATTCGCAGGTTGTGGAGGAATATATATATATATATAGTGGGTGGAGTTGGTGCAAGCTTGGGTAATGGCCAATCAAATCAGCCCCTCGCACCTCCATTAAAATCAGCAGACAGTTTAATGGGCAGAGAGGAGCATGCAGGCTGCATTCTCCGAGGAGACGCTGCCTTTCTGTGGAGGTGCACCCTCGCCGTGCGGCCCAATACATGTATGACACGTTCAAGGGCAACCACCGTTGTTGTTTTTTGCATTCACGTCACAGCTCTCCCGCTGTGGCAAAGGCATTCATTATATATTGTAATTATATTATTTTCTATTATCATTATTATATTTTCATGTTTTTTTAGAAGATAATGATTTCTCCAATTTAAATTTTTGGAGAAGCAAAATACACATCCAATTATTGCACTGTTTAAGAAAACTAAATGGGAAAAAAAATGTTTTGTGGAGAAGCACAATAGTTTGAAATATCTATTTTTCACATTCTGCTGTTGGGGTCAGATGATTTAATAAATTGAGGGATGCAACAAACTTTTTTTCTTTCATTAGCCATTAAGCTGTCAGTTGTTGACTTGAGTTTGTTTTGTAGGAGATGGTAAAAAAAAAGAAAAAAGGATGTGAAAATCCTGACAGACATGTTTGTCATTTGTCCAAAACCAAAAGATATTTAGTTTACAATTAAAAAAGCAAAACATGATCACATTGGAAAAGCTGTATCTTGTCCATTTAGTTCTGGCATCTTTATTGAAAAAGATGATTCATTGATTTTCAAAATATTAAGCAATTCATCTTTTTAATTTCAGTCTCACTTTCTTTTCAGTCAGTTAATTGATTTTTTTTTTTGTAGCTCAAAATTAATCAAGCAAAGCGCATAAGTGTAAAAAGCATCAATTCGAACTTTATGACATCTGATAGGCATTTTGGTCTATAGGTGATGAAAGTAATTAGAGTGAAAGAGGTAAAGCCGACTTATATGAAAGGCTTTCCGTCATAGACCGTGAAGGTCTATTGGTTCAATGCAAAAAAAAAGGGAGCCCAGTTTCATGCCGTGGCAACTCTGAGGTTATGAGAAAAGAAAATATGTTATTTCTTTATTTTCCCACAGTTTAAGGAAAAACCCGCAGTATAATGGAGCTTTATAAATACTTGATGAGTGCCCCCCTTTTAGTTTGTGTTTTCGCTCTGCTACCTGTGTGAGCCCGTGCTGTTTATATCTTTTTTTTAAGATTACATTTTTTCCTCCCCCTAGTTGTTGTACCGGGGCCCCAAATAGAGGTTGAGGAGAGCTGACTGAGTTTAGGGGAAGAGGAGCAGCCAGGCCCTTCCACTCACTGTGCCTGGGTCAATATAAAACCTCATTACTGGGGTGTCATAGAAAATTTGTGCACTTTCTGCTCCATCTAGCAGCAATTTTGCTGGATAAGCACTGCTCGCGTTCGGCCCCGTTTTAAGCATTCCCACTAAAGAAAGGCTGGCCAACAGGAAGCCATCGCCTCCCCACCGGTCCCCCCCCCCCCCCGCTCTCACATGTGCAGCCGCGCGTCTGTGTGTACATACATGTGCCCGAGTGCACGCGTGCCGCAGACGCGCATCTCATCGCTCTTTATCGTGTCCATGGTTTATGCAGGTTGCATCCAGAGTGAATGCGGAGCCACGCAGCTTATGAAGTGCGGAGCGTGACAGGCTGGTGCCCCACATTCCCATCTCCGCTGGTGTCTCTCTCTCTCTCTTTTTTTTTTTCCCTTCTCTCGCCCCTATGCATTTTGACAACTGCGAGTTAAGTCATGCAAATTATACGTGGAAGGTTTTTTTTTTTTCTTCCCCGACATAAATTCAAGTTTGACAAAATTAATCCACGAGTAAGCCGCGGTTCTGCTTGTTATTCAGATTAACCAGTAGGCAAGCTCTTAACTTAACAGCTGGATTTTTTTTTCTTTTTTTCTTCCTCATTATTTTTTCGGGGCCTTTTCCAGCCAAAAATCGACATTTTGCTCACGCTGCCTCTCGTGTCTTCCCTGATGTCAAAAACAAACAAATCCAGTTTCTTTCCTGTCCCTTGGCTGCCCGATGGGACACAGGCAAGCTATTCGCATGTTGTTGGAATGATTTTTTTTTTTTTCCCTCATCTGTGGGAAATTGAATTTTTTCGAAAGGGAACAGAATGACATGTTAATAAATATGGATGTGTGCCTTCTGGACCAGCCCCTGCCAGGTTGGCCCCCTTGCTGCGGGGTGGAACCTTGTCATTTTCAGAGAGCGGAGACAGGAAAAGAATCAAAGGGGAAATGAAAAAAGCCTAAAAGTGCTGTTGGTCCATCCTGGAAAGTGTTTTTCCCTTTTTTTTTTTTTCCTCCTTTGTGCAGCAGCAGACGTAGTGGCTGAACAGAATGTACACAACAAAGATCCTGAATAAAACATGATCAGATAAAAGCCAAACATGCAGAAAATACCGGAAAGGTCAGAAAGCACCCTGCTCATAATTATGGATGGAGAATTTGCCAGGAAGGCGCTAATTAAACCACAGACAAATCCCCAGTCTCGACCTCCCTTGTCCCTGCAACTTCACCATAATCGCCGGCATATTAATCATCGGGGAGGGAAGGCGGCTGCGGCGGTAACGCACACACACACACACACAGTTGAGCTGGGAAACAGACACGAAAAGCGGGGCCCAGATGGGATGGAGCTAGCCGGGCAAAGTTGGATTGAGCTGAAGGGGGCGGGGCTTCCTGCCGGTGTAAAGACTGAGTGCAATCAGCGTCTCTTAATTGAAGTCACGCCGGGCCCTCTTTTGGCTCAGAGTGACAGGAAACGCCGACGCGGGTTGTGTGCCGCTGCTCGGATCCGGGTTCGCGCCGCCGACCACCTGCAGAGGACAGGCTGTACATCTGTGTGCGTGCGCTGCTCACCTCCAATGGAGCGTCTCTAGGTGTCTTTCCTGTTTGAGGCGGGGTGCGGTGATGAGCCCACGGTGTATTCCACCACACGTGGAGAGAACTGTTTTTAGTTTTGACAAATATATCCAGACCAAGGCGCGTGTTCATCATTTTTTTTCTTCCTGCGCTCTCTGGCTCACGCCGCATCTGCACGCGCACAGGACGCGTTGGCTCCGGGCCGCTGTCGGGGAGAGCGTTTTACAGTTCCCCGGGATCCAGATGGCTAACTGTACACGACCTCCGGCACCGAATGATAAATAGCCAAAAAAAGCCCATTTCATCCATCGCCCAGCTTACCTCTTGGCTGCACACTCGTATCCCCGCCCAAAGTGTGCTGTATGGAGGCACCCAGACGCTTTCATATAGCATGATCCTCTTTGAACGGCTCTGCGCGGTTGTGCTCCGGGGCCGCCGACAGGACCAAATAGCCTCCGTGCAGATCAGCATCCCCTGTAAGATTGTAATTGTGGAGGAATAGGATTTATGCGGCGCGAAACAATAAAATGCCTACGGGGGTCTGTAAAGGGGCTCCACTCTGGATGTTTTACCTCCTTCGGATGAAGGGGTATGGAACAGGTGCGTTCCCGTGAGGCGCGCCCGCTGCCAACAGCGGCGTTTGGAGGAATTCACAGTTAAGCGCGCCGCACCGCACCCGAGGGTGCGCCCTATAAAAGCAAACCATCCGGTGAATGAGCTCTAACGCAAGACAACACCAGCATTTCGTTGTTGTTGTTGTTGTTGTGCCGCGGTGCCAGCGGGCGCGCTCTCTCCGGTGGAGCCCGCGGAGGGGGGGGGGGGCCCAGTGGCTGGAGCCGCCACAGAGAGTCTGCGGCCTTCACAGTTAATCATAACACCGACTCACTCTCGCCTGATTGTATTGGCGGCTCCAGGGATCTGCCATAATTGGATCCTTGTAAGTGGGATGGAGGAGCTAAACAACCAGATTGCTGTTTGTTTATACCTTTTTTCACATATTAGTAACGTGCCAAGACTTCTCAAGCACTCTGGGACTTGTCTCACCGCTCGCCCGCTCTAATTAGCTATTCATTCTTAACATACGCCTCAATTGTGGCCCTATCCAGCTATTTGTGATTAACTCCGCTTTAATTAGAGTTGCTCATGCGGTCTTTGGCTCGGCACCCACGTGTCGCGGGCACTCGAACAACCACCCGGCTCCCTGCGTGGGCTGGTGTGACGGTTGCCCCCTTGATGGACAGGCAACTTGTTTTTTGCTTTTTCTGCCTTGGCCATTTCCGCTATTGTGAAAATCACAGGCAAATAAACAAGCCACCCATTCATCGGTGGTGGAATAAAACATTTTCATGGCCAACCAAGCCGGGGGAGCTCTTTGTAGCGGGCTGCCGTTCAAATGCGTGCGACCGTGTCCGCCGGCGACGTGCGACACAACTCGGCGGACGTTTGACGCCTGTCTGGAGTGGGATTATTGATGAATTATAAGACGACCCGTACCAGCTTCTACTGTTTTTCCCCCCAAATACCAAGGCTCCTAATGTGACTCCGTGATGGATTGTGTTGTGTACTGCGAGTCAGAAAAGGCGCACGCGCACACTGAGCCGCTTGGAGCAATTTCTCACCTCCGCAATACTCCGACAGCCTAACCTCATCAACCGGGACGGTGTATCTCTCTGATCCGGTTCTGTTTTTTTTTTGGGCCCAAGCGGCATTTGTCAGACGGCTTACCCCAGGGAGCATACGTGCCACCAGCGAAAGTGTACCTTGCCAAAGAATGTCTCAAAGTGCACACCACCCAGACCCTGTGATATATGTGGATACAGACATGAAACCTGAGTAGGAAGCCATTCCGATTGGGGGGCACTACATCTCCAAAAGCCAGTAATTAAGGATGAACCGCCGAGTGGAGTTTGTGGGGACCGCCGTGCGGGGAAAGGGGGCATTTAGTCACGTAGCCCCAAGTTCCCCCCGCAGATAAAGCTCATTTTCTCTAGCAGTGGGGTAGAAAGAGAGCAGAACACAGCCCATTTGGTTTTGGCCTCACATGGGGCCCACAGGGGTAGCCAGCATTTTATTTAAGGTCACCGGGAATAAATGGGATTCAGGCTGTGTCTGGCAGGTTGCAGTGGACGGGGCCCAGGCTGGGGCCTTCCACCCCTGCTGCCCCCCCCGGGCGCTCTCTCCATCTCTTTCTTTTTTCTTGCCCCCCTTGCCTTCCATTTCACTGTCTGGAGCCCTCCACTAAATACCTCACAACTCTCCCACTACCCATACCGCCACTGTGTCAAAGGGTAATAGCATGTTAAAATCCCCCTCCGGTTGTTCAGAAGGGCGAATGCAGGGAAAAAAAAAAAAGGAAAAAAGGATCCCGATAGAAAAGCTCTTAATTCCATTTAGCTCCGTGATGAGAAACAAAGGAAGAGGGAGGTCCTGCATTGTCGGGTCTGCGGCATGTAATACATGAAACAATGGCCCGCCACGGGAGACCACAGCCAATGACACTCTTCGGTTGAAAAAAAAAAAAGGGGGGGGGCCACAGAGACGGATCTGGCTGCCAGTCAAGCTTTGTATCGGTGACTGAGCTTTCCAGGAAATACGAGAGGCCGGACGGCTGTCCCGTCACAGCGTGACTCAGAGTGAGAAGGATCGGAGCTCGCGCTGAAGCCAAGCTGCTCTGCAGAGCTGTGAATATGTGAGTGGGCCGTGGGTGTGAAGGGGGGCACGGGGGTTCTTCCATGAGACCTCCTGTCCAGGTGCTAAACGGGGGCCCCATTGCGACGCTCATATCTGTCCCGTGCTCGGCCTAATTACTTCTCACCGTTTTCCAACTTGTTTCGTGAATGTCCAGTGTGTGACAAACGCGAATGGTGTAATTGATAAACAAAAAAAGCAGATCCGCGAAACCTTGATCCCTACCCGAAATATATAAACGGTATTTTCGACGCTGTTATTGGATGCTAGATTTCAGTACTTTGAATTGAATACAAACTACTACCATAATAACGATACATAATACCCAGGATGCAGCTCTTACTTTGACATGACCGTAATCCTTTCATTACAAAGCTGATAGAACACCTCTGGGCTGGAGAAGTGCATTCTGGGAGAGCAAGAGTTTGATTTTAGACAGATCCGTCCGTGTATTGTCCTGCACATTGTTTCTCATCCATTCTGCGATAGTTGTACATCTTTCGTCCAATGTTTATGGAGCGGAGTGAACAGATTTCTACCAACTTCCTAATGACCCTGAAATTGATCAACAATAATGCAAACCTTTTTCAAAAGTGTCCCCGCCAGCTGTCCCATTGTTTCCACCTGGCTGTGGCTGAGCTTGGTCCACGAGCCTCTTTTTGAGAAATGAAAACAATGATTTTTTTTTTCTTCCCGCACCGGTCCCACATGAGGCCATGAATAGTCAATGGTGGGAAGCAATTACCGACAGTCTCAATGCCCCGTTTATGGGTATTACTTACCGGCTTTGTACTTCAAAGGTGACGAGTGGCGCATTGTGCGAGGCCTTAAAGGTCTTAACGCGCTCTTTGATAGCTTTGGTGTTCAGTGCGGCGTGAAGGAAGTTATGCCCACCATAGGTTATGTATTACAACTGATCATTGTATCCGGTGTCAATTAATCAGCCGATTATTTCTTTGATGACAATCCTACCAACCCCCCGCACGCGGTTTCCCCGGTGACGCTTTAAGGACGTACCTAAAGTCGTGCAGTTCCCCACAGTACCAGGCAGTAACGATATTTGCTTGAAAAAAAAAAAAGAAGCCACTGAATGTTTTAAACCCGGATTTTGATTGACGCCTCCAATCATTATTCAGCCCTAATTTGCATAGCTTGTATTTTTGTGTCTCTTTAGCAAAACCCATATCACAACGCATTTTAAAAAACCGCCAATTTCTTTATTTTTTTTCCAACATATGCATGGAAATTAGGCTGGAATGTGATTATGCAGATTGAGAGAGGAGTCACGGGGACCAAATGTCAGATGTCAGGTATGCATTTTCAGACTCCCCGTGGGACGGAGATGATTATCATGGTAATTATTCAGCATTTGAACAATTGCCTTTTTTTTTCTTTCCTCTTCCTGTGCAAGATTGGAAAGCACATGCAGCAGCCCGGGGACCTGCAGGTTGTGGCGTTTGTGTGCCGCCACAAACACGATTGTGTTTGTCAGAGGAGACGTGGAAGTGAGGCGGCGGCTAGAAAAAGAAGAAAAAAAAAAAAAAGTGTTGACGGGAGTGTGATGTCTGCAAAATTCCGCTGAGATAAACTTTGCCGAGGGAGGAAGGAGTTGCCTCTCTCCCTTCCCTCGCCTCCTTTCCTTGGCTCCTCTTTGCATTAAAGAGATTGGGCTGGAAATGGAGCAGATATCACTCATCTTTATCTCCCAGCTGGGGGAGGGCTGGCTGGGGCCCAGGCTTTTCCGCTCTTTATGTTTTTTCTTCCCCCTCTCTTTTTGTTTTCCCTCCACGTTCCGCGCATCCTTTTATGCACTCTGTATATATTCCGGGGCCAGCTTTCTGGTTTAATATGCATGATGAATTTTATTCCTGCGTTCATCCCCATTATCCGTTGGACTGAACACCCCCCTTACCCAGAGTCCTCTCCGCTGAGGGTGTGGATGGCCGGCGAGGAGCGGGGGGCTGGTCATTACCCCCGTGACTGGAGAGCGACCCCACACGCGCGCACACCCTTCACGCTCAGCGTCGTCCTTGGTCGTCCCTTTCGGTCCCGATGAACTCTGCGGAGCCTCCCTCGCGGCTGCCCACACTTTACGTCCCCACAGCATGAACCGCCCAGGACCTGGGTGGATCATAGGTTTGAACTCGGAAGGATCACTCGTCAGATGTTTTCTGCTGAGGGCGTTCAAAATTGCGAGCCGCTTGAGCCGGTTCTGAGGCTCTAACCTGGAGCTCGGCCTTGACCCGCAGGTCGGGCAACGTAGAAGGAGGACGCCGCAGAAACAGACGGCTTAAAAGGGGACAGACCGAAGCCGCCTCCCTGCTCCAGATGCATGGTGTGCCCAGGTCTGGCCGAAAGCTAGAAAAAAAAAAACTCGTCGAGCGGGGTCGAGCCAGGACAAGCCGAGCATGTAAACAGTCAAACCGGCCGTCTAACAAGCCCGACTCATACGTTTACATTCTTCCCCCATTCCCTCTGGTGTCCATTATACATGAAGCCGGCTTATGAAAAAGTCATAAATACCAGAATTAATCCAGGGGCGGGAAAACAACACGAGCTGGAAACTGTATTTTGGAACGCGGCCCTAGTCCATAGCACCAGATTTTGGACTCTGGGGCCTCGCGCTGCGTTTTGTGAGGGATCCTCCATAGGAACCAAACATCTCTGCCCTGTTTGGCCCATGAGCAATTTTATTTGAACAAAGCAATGCCAATGTCATATATTTCCCAGGGTTCTGGCAGAAAACGAACAGTCCTCTGGCAAGCGAGCGGTTCCAATGTCACCGGGCAAGGTGTTCCCGCCGGAACATTTGCAAGCCCACATTTCATCGATAGCATCCCGTAGCCCCGTGCGGCGCGGCGCTAATGAAGCCGCGCGGAAAAAAGGATGGCTTTCCAGATGTGCAGTCTTGTCTCCGAGCATTATGAGCCGCTGTGCAGGGTTTTTTTGGTCTGTTGCCTTGAATAAACCCCGTGGGCCAGTTCGCGTCCCCCGTCTCCTGGCCCCTCGGACACTTGGCCGCACTTCTCCCGAAACCTCTCGGATGCTATTTCGGTCCAGACGCGGTCTGAGGTGCATGGGTTCAGGCGGAGGTCCCCTCTGTTTGGGGCGCAGCCTGTTCTGCCTCGTCCCGACTGCTCCCCTCGGGCGCTGAGCGTGGGTTGAGATTTTGAATACGAGACATTTCACTCCGCGCGACAACGCCGGTGTCTTTCTGTTTTGCTGAGCACGTTTTCTGCCCAATTTCGGCGCATCAGAAAGCAATTTTGCTTTTTTTTTTCTCAATATATTTACTTCCAGGGTTCTGTTGCATTGAGTTATGGGGGCCATAGCCGCATTTAATTTCTGCCTTTGCTTTATTGAATGTCCTTTGGGGTGTGGGGTAAACGTGAAATTGTGCACACCCCAGAGCCTTTTGGAGATTGTGCGTACAAAGACCTATTGGTTGTGTATCTCCCTCCGCCTCGCCCCGTAAAAAGCGGAGAGGCCGCTGAAGTTTCTAATTTATTCCGGCGAAACGTCGCTACCTCTGTTAATCATGCAGAGTGGGCTGAGAGGCCCAGATCAGCGGCGACTGGCGCGCGCACGCACACAGGCCTTATTTATTGAGGTTCTTTGTTTTTGTATTCTGAGGTTGTATAATGCATTCAAATGAGGGAGCAACAAGCCAAAGTCACAGAAAGTTGCTGAGGGAGTACGTCAGGCGCGCTGGCGAATGCTTTTTTTCCTGCCTCCTCCCACTGCCATCAATAGATCTCATTCAGTGGAGGATTTTTCTTTCAGCCAGCGTTGCATTGTGGGACGACGGCGGCCGCTCCACCGCGCAGAAAGACAAGAAGCTCGTCAAGGTCAGAGCGGCGCGCTAATTAGCGTTCACCACTGAACCGCTGGCTTGACTGCTGTGACCTTCAACCTCCGAGGCTTGGCGGCGTAAGGCGCGTGCGTTTGCCCCTTTTGCCCTTCCACTGCGGAGGTCAGCCAGTACGATACACACCTCCTCCATAATGCCCCAGACTTGACTCAGATGGGGCACTCCTATGTAAGGAGCAGAAGGGGGGAGATGGGGGGGGGCTTTGTGGGCTTGTTATAGCATGTGATCGCAGGAGACAGGAGAGGGCAAACCGGAGAGAGAACTTGAAGAGGAGAGCGCCCCCCCGTGGAGGGGGGGGGGCAATCCCGGCGACGGCCACACCAAGACGCAAACAACGACGGCGAGAGAGAGAACGCCATGGCAAAAGTTCAGCCCTATCGAGGGGGGCAATTTGGGGCCCCTTCGCTCGGGAACCGCAATTTCCTCGCAGCTCTGTCTCTGAGCGATATTACTGTGGAATCGTTCGACTAATTCAGCGCCCTGGACTTCTTTGGCTTTTCTGCCGCGCGGTGGGGGGGACAAACAAACCCCCCAAAAATGGTGCTTCTAATGGCCGGGCCGTAGAATGTCAGCCGGGTTGCGTGACTCGCGCAATTATTCGCCATCAGCGGTTGGCGGGAGAAGGGCAGGCCTTCCGACACCTGCCGAGCGTGTCACGCCATCCGCGCGCTATCTGGACGCGTTCCCTCTTCCTCACTTTTTCCTGACCCGGAATCCAGTACTTCGGGCACACAGCCTGTGCAGCACATTAAGAAGAAGTGCTCGGCGCTACATAGTAACAGCCGGCCGGAGATATTGATCCAATTTGGCGTCGTGCTTGGCGGGAGTTCATTTTATTTTCGTGCCCTGTCACATTTGGTTGTTATTTCAAGAAGACCAAAAAAAAACCCGTCCCCCCGTTGACTTGTGTGGTTATGAAATGCGGCTGATCGCGTGAATCGCGTCTCTGCTCGGAGCAGTGAAGGAGATATGTTAACAAGATGCCGCTCGGCCCTGACCCAGACCGCTGAAAGACGGGCGCCTCCCTTCGTTGTTGCTGATTATGTATTGATGCTCTCAGCCTGAGATTTGCAGGGATCAAAATGCATCTGTTTCGGCACGGAGGGGGAGGGGGGGAGGGGGGGGTCTCTTTGGCTGAGCATCACTTCCTGTTTGGACAAAGTCTGGCTTTTTCTCTCTCCACGCTCTCATCGTTTCCCTCTTCTCCTCCGTTTTTTTTGCCTCTGGCGCATTTAAACCTCCATACCCTATGAATCACCAGTCTTTCTCTGAAACTCGGAGCAGTTCACTCGCCGGTCAAAGGGCATTTTCGGCTTTATGAACCAAATCCAGGGAATTAAGTCAGCGGGTCCTGTGTGGGACGCCGTCTTCTCTCTAACTACTTTAATTGCTTATTATCCTTTTTTCGCGAGGAGTCTTTATTTGTAGCCTTCTCCCCGTGACCTGGAAAAAGCTCTCTGACTGGATGTCCCATGCGTATGTAGCCCATGCATTGAAATGTCCACTGTAGGCGTAATAATATCAATGTTTGCAGCCCACGTTAACGTACCAAAAAATATGGATTTATTTAGTTGACTCTCAAACCAATTACACCCCGACAAAAGCTAGTCATGCTCTATTCCTCAGGCTTTCAAATGAAAACCTTTGAAAGCATGCTGACCTTGCCCATGAAAACGTAGGTTCTAGCCCCACGTACGGCATTTGCTGCATTTCACGGGGTCACGGGTGCACAAACAAACGTGTCTTCCGGCCAAATGCAGCTGAGACGTCATCGAAGGTCCGATTCCCCTCGCCGGCCCGGCCCGGTGTAAGAAAGAGGGCTTTGAACTCACGGTGTCCTGGTGGCGTCCCTTTAATGCCGTGCATTCTAGTAAAAGCCGGGGATGAGCCTTTCAGCACTTCCGCCCACTGCTTTTAGCGAGACCCGCTCATGAGAAAGTGGTCCATCCAGTTTTAGGCAGGTCGACAGAATCATCTGGCGGCACCGTTTGAAAGATGTGAATCCCGCAAAACCACACAGGGGACTGGATTCATCCTCTTATGGCACCAATTGATCGGTTCGGCTTACAAGTCAAAACAAAGACAGGAATATGTTTAGTCTAGACTCCAGTGGTACCATCAGGCATTTTTATTTACCGGAGAACACAATATGAGATTATCCCTATGTGGCTATTTATTAATTGTATTCCTCATTACGCACCAAAAGTGCAAATTCAGAAGGCGGTGTATTGTTTGTTGGAACAATACCTGGGAAAAAAAACAACAACAACATTCAATAAAGATTCATCATCTTGGATTTGCTCTATAGGAAGAAAAGATAAAGTTTGTGCCTGCTTAGGGAAGCAGTAAGTGAACCAGCCGCTTTTAGTGCAGTCAGCGATTGCAGGCTGCTTGAGCTCCACATTGCATTTTTAATCTCTTTGTTAGGTGAGGATGGAGCGCGGATCACTGCTGCCCTGCTCATTATTCCAAACGGTTGTTTGAAGGTCTTGTGGGTTTTTTTTTCTTGGGTGCCTGGGGTGAAGCATGCTCTTGTGATAGCGTGACATGGTGAGGCGGGAATGAACAATTTGGTTGTCACAGAGAGGGTAGATGGTCCAAAAAACCCCTCGGTAAACAGTGGATCATATTTATTCCTTTGACGGAGCTCTTGTTATGCCAGCTATGTGGGAATGAAATTTTAATCCGCACTATTTTGGCGGTATTTACTGTACAACCACTCTCCTTGACCTCTCCGTGGAAGCTGCCGGAACACGGCCAGCATTTGTTTTGTTCTGGAGGCGCCATGAATTGATCTCGGAGACCGAATAGAGGGGGGGGGGGGGGGGCCGGCGGGGGGGGGGGGGGGGGGGGGGGGGGGGGGGAACCGCGGCGGAAGAGATTTGTTGCGAAAGGGACCGTGACTTCCTGGCCTCGCAGGGTTTGGCCAGGTGGAGGAAGAAAAGCTCCTATCTGTCTTGGTGGTTATATCAAGGTCACGGATGGATGGCCCAGCTAATCTCCTTCCGCCCATATGCGGTGCGGAGTGAAAAGAGAAGGCACGCCCGCCGTGCATTAAGACCCTCTCCAGCCCAAAGACGCAACACCGTGTCGGCTGCACACGAGCAAAGATGATAAACTGCGGCGGGAAAAAAGAATCCCTACGTGATGTACCGTACACATCCGCACGCAGACACCAGCTGCTAAATCAAATAGGAGATCATCTATGCATATTCAAATGCGCTGCCAAACGATTTCGTCTTGGGCATCTGCTACATTATGCATGGGAACAGCATTTCCAGCCCATCTTTCTATCCAAACAGCGTATCCTTGCAAGTGTTCAATATTGTCCCGGCCATATTCGGGGGGCACGATCCTTTGACGAGGATAGACTGGCGTCGACGGAGATTGGGTTAAAAGGCTCTGCGTCTGGAAGAAAATAAAGATTTGGCTCCTGGTCTCCCCGCGCAAGGTTTTATCCCCATTGTTCATTAGACTTCTGAAGGAATAATTAACAAGGCTTTAAAACACAGCGTTTATGGATCACCTGCTGTCCCCCAATATCATTTTTGTGATTGCGCAGCAGAATGCGGCCGGAAAGCATCGACGCTAACGTCTGGCACCCGAATGCCTGGCAGGATCAGTAACTCTCCCGTTAAAGCTCTCCACGCTGAGCTCACCACCTTGTGTTTCGCCTATATATATATATATATACTTCTATTCCGACACCGAACTTCTCCATGGGCTCCGAGATCAGAATCAGCGGCCCAGGTGCACTAATGCAAGGTGCGCGTAGATGGCGTTTTACGAAGCCGACATGGTTCATCCCCAGACCGAAAAAAGGGACACGCGTCTACGTCTTCATTTTCAAGTTTCAGATTAGACCCAGAACATTAGGCCTTATCCCCAGACAGGAGCTGTGAAGTTTTTTTTTCCCTCAGCAGCCCCGCACCTCTTCGCCCTGCAATCACAGCGGCTCCTCCTCCTCCAAACCAAAAAAAGAAAAAACGCACAGATATATTTGTCATGTCTGGGTGCTGCCAAATCAGGGGGTAAATATTATCATCCGACGAGCAAACAAACAAGTCTTTTTGTGTGCTAGATAAAAGGTGGAGCGTGTGGTGAGGTTAATGGGAGCCGGCTATTAGCATTGTCACTCAGTCTGCCAGGTCTGACGGTGCAGCTCACTCTGAGGGGCCTCTCCTCCCCTCGTCCACCTGCTTATCACCCAGATAAATGAACGGGGGCAGACAGGAGGAGGGGGGGGGGCCATCCTCAGCCATCACAGGAGCACCAGGCCTCAGATCAGCGCTCTGTTGACTCGCGCTAATAGCCTGGGGCCACGCCGCGTGTCAGATTTTTGTCGTTTTTTAGTTTTTGGGCGGTCGGGTTTTTGTCGTTTTTTAGTTTTTGGGCGGGGGGGGGGGGGGGGGGTCTCTCAGATTGACAGGAGGGTAAGCAGTTGGTAATTAAACACGGCCGCATGTTTGTCGGAGGTGAGGATGACGGCTGCATCTCAAAAAGTTGACAACGTTTACAGCTCCCCTACACTCGGTGATCAAAAAAGTCCGGTCCACGAGTCTGAAACCAATTTTTGGACCTTTGACCCATCGCAAAGCCTGTTCCTCGTTATTTCTTACTCGTCAGCCGGATCAGACAAATGAAAGGTCAGTTGAGGAGTTGTAGAGGAGCTGGATTTTTTCTTTTTTCATGCTAGCTGACCCTGTGTGACCCTGTGTGCTCTATAGTTAAGCTTAATATTCCCCGTAAAGACACCAGAGCCATATTTGTGCTCTCGTCTTGACTCTTGGCATTAGACTTTCGATTTCCTTCCTCGCCAACAAGAAATGTATATATTTTTGACATTCTCACAGGGAAGGATGCAGGCAAATTTGGATGGGGGACTGGTGGTCCCAAACTTGGGTGGGACTTGAAGTGGAGAGCGTGTGAGGCTTTCACTTGGCTTTTATTGGGCCCCGATTGCCTTGTGGGTGCTCTCTGTTTAATTGAACACTCATTAGAGAGTACACTGTTATACCCCCACAGTTTATAGTGACATTCGCCCAAATGTAACATAATTAGCTTCTCGGCAAAATGGCGGTCTGAATGCATCCAGATCGGCCCTATTACTGCGTGCAGTTTGTGCTCTCGCTGGCTGGTCATAAAAGAAATCATTTTGGGGGGGGGTGATACTGGCTGGCACCCAGGGCATATGACTGGAACAGGAAGATAACAGGCGCGGCTAAAAGGGAACAGTAATTGAATTCCAGAGAATCCTGACGCACATTACACCCAACCCAGAGACAAGAGAAAGCTTTTTTTTTTTTTGCTCGATGAAGCCCAGGGCATATGACTGGAACAGGAAGATAACAGGCGCGGCTAAAAGGGAACAGTAATTGAATTCCAGAGAATCCTGACGCACATTACACCCAACCCAGAGACAAGAGAAAGCTTTTTTTTTTTTTTTTTTGCTCGATGAAGGAAACCGGAGGGTAGAGAGAGGTGAGCCTTCGCACTACACCGGCCCCGCCTCCCGTTAGTGCCACTCGGCAATGCTGGAGCCACTGCTGTGTTAACACTTTCTGTCCTCGCGGGACGGTGGCGAGCCCCCCCCCCCCCCCCCCCCCCCCCCCCCCCCCCCCCCCCGCCTCCAGTTGGCTGAGAGCGGGCGAAAGCGCTCCGCTGTGTTGAGTTTATGTTTTGGGGGTCAGACGACTGCCAACGATTGTCTTTTCTGCCGCTGAACATTTAATAGAAGCAAACTATCCATGAAAGACACCAGCCGGACGCTTTTTATAAACGGAAAAAAATGTCCCCGAGGGGAGGGGGGGGGGGGGGTCCCAGTATACAGTTTAAACCATCACCATATTGAGTCAATGGAACATGTATTATGTATTCTGGTAAACAAGGGATGACGTCAAATATGTATAAATGCTAATTGCTTTATATGTTGGATGGACTTATGTGTGTGTGCGTGGAGGTGTGCGCGTGCCCGTGTGTGTGTGCGAGGGCGTGGGTGCGTGCGAGTGCGCGTGGATTTTTTGCCCCCCAACATATATTAAATATATTATAATAAATATCGGATTTACTTTAGAGTTTTGTTTTCCCAAGCTGCACCCTCGGCCGTGTCAGCGCTCCGGAGAGAGGAGGGAGGGAAGAGATGTAAAAAGGATATCCAGACGGTTTCTGGTACTTAAAGAAAAAGGCAAATATATCTTCTGGCGGATATGAAAACAAAGGAAAACCCAAGGTAAAAATATGGCACGTTTCACGATTCAAGCCACGGCAGCAACATCCCAGAAAGCCGTAATGTTTTAAGAGCTCAAAATAAATTCCGCAGCAGTTATACATTAGCCGGCTTATCAGAGAGTTATGCATCGCATCAGCATTTGTTGCGTCTGCTTTGTTTACACCGACCGAAGCATCACCTCAGAGACTTTGTTTGAAATTCAATATCGGCATGCATTCAAAAAAAGAAAACGTTCAGGAGACATCAAACACGCCGCGAGTGGCCGTGATGACAAATGCTCCGAATGTAGACGTATCGCAAAAAGACCGAAGGAAGAGACCATGAGGCCAAAAAAAAGGAATCAAAAGTAGACATTTCAACGGCGGAGAGGAGGAGAGACGGAATGCGTCAGCCAGGGGCTCCTGCTGGATTTCTCCGGATTTCATTTAGCTTCGCCGTGACGTTTTGGAATCGGCCCGGGTCAAATTCGACTCTTTAAAAAACAAAACTGCCTTTGATGGAGCGGGAAAGAAAAGGAAAAAAAGAAAGGTGGGAGAAGGTTAAAGAAATGAGGGTCTCGGGCCGCAAAACGGTGCGATCAAAGCCACTGACCCCGTCGTTTACCGGCCGCCTCTCCTCATCCTGCGTGATAAGTTGAAGTGACTATCGGGAGCAGAAAAAAAAAAGGTTCCTCTGCCCCCGTTCGAAGGTTTTTCCTCAGAGCGAAGGGGACGGTGTGGATTTGGAGGTGGGCCGGTTCCCGGGGAGCTTGAGCTCTCTGTGGTGCCGACAGTCTTTACATTTCGAGAGGGAGCGGATCAGGGAGGTGTGTGTGTGTGTGGTGGGGGGGGGGGGGGGGGGGGGGGTGGTTTCCTGGGTTTGGGGGGGCCTCCGGGTATCTGCGGCGTATTGATGTGGCGCACCGTCGCGTAACACACCCACGCTTTCCCATTTTTGTCCTAAATGTTCTGTGCTTCAAAAAACGCATCATTTTATTTTTATTTTTTAATTCTTTCTCTGTTTTTTTTTTTATTTGTGCTGCTCCTCTGTTCTTCTGATAAATATCAGGTGGCTGAAGCGTGGAGAACAAGGAAAAAGACGCCGGTTAGCGTTTCTTCAGACATTCTTCAGCCCTGGGTCCCGGGATCTTTTAAGCCCCTCTACGAACGACTTTCATTCAGACCTACGGAACAGGGGTGAACTAGAGAGAGGTCTAGTCGGGAAAAAACAGCTCCCTCTTGAACCGACCGATAAAAATACAAATTTGCATAAAGCATTTCATTCATCCCGGACCCCGTTCATGAGTCCGGTTAAAGCGCCGCGGGGTCCCTGGAAGGCGACCCTTGACAAGATGTGCCTCTCTTCATATTTATTGGAGTCCGTCCTTAGAATCATAGCACCTGTCCCGGTCCTGCGTGGAGCCCCCCCCCCATTAAAAAACAAAAGAAAATAAAACACGTAGTCCCCCGGGATTAGTGTCGGCATCTTATGCGGATTGGCGCGCTGTCAAAAAAAAAAAGAGGAACCCAAACTGGAGCAGGGGTAAAACAAAACTGCCTTTGATGGAGCGGGAAAGAAAAGGAAAAAAAGAAAGGTGACCAGCCACTGACCCCGTCGTTTACCGGCCGCCTCTCCTCATCCTGCGTGATAAGTTGAAGTGACTATCGGGAGCAGAGGAGGAAAAAAAAAAAAAAAAAAAAAAAGGTTCCTCTGCCCCCGTTCGAAGGTTTTTCCTCAGAGCGAAGGGGACGGTGTGGATTTGGAGGTGGGCCGGTTCCCGGGGGGGTTGGGCTCTCTGTGGTGCCGACAGTCTTTACATTTCGAGAGGGAGCGGATCAGGGAGGTGTGTGGGTGTGTGGGGGGGGGGGGGGGGTGCCCCGGGGTTTGGGGGGGCCTCCGGGTATCTGCGGCGTATTGATGTGGCGCACCGTCGCGTAACACACCCACGCTTTCCCATTTTTGTCCTAAATGGGCTGTGCTTCAAAAAACGCATCATTTTATTTTTATTTTTTAATTCTTTCTCTGTTTTTTATTTTATTTGTGCTGCTCCTCTGTTCTTCTGATAAATATCAGGTGGCTGAAGCGTGGAGAACAAGGAAAAAGACGCCGGTTAGCGTTTCTTCAGACATTCTTCAGCCCTGGGTCCCGGGATCTTTTAAGCCCCTCTACGAACGACTTTCATTCAGACCTACGGAACAGGGGTGAACTAGAGAGAGGTCTAGTCGGGAAAAAACAGCTCCCTCTTGAACCGACCGATAAAAATACAAATTTGCATAAAGCATTTCATTCATCCCGGACCCCGTTCATGAGTCCGGTTAAAGCGCCGCGGGGTCCCTGGAATGCGACCCTTGACAAGATGTGCCGCTCTTCATATTTATTGGAGTCCGTCCTTAGAATCATAGCACCTGTCCCGGTCCTGCGTGGAGCCCCCCCCCCCATTAAAAAACAAAAGAAAAGAAAACACGTAGTCCCCCGGGATTAGTGTCGGCATCTTATGCGGATTGGCGCGCTGTCAAAAAAAAAAAGAGGAACCCAAACTGGAGCAGGGGTAAACAGGGTCTGGCAGAGATTAGAGCCTCGGATATAATAAGGCTGGTTTCCACTCTAATTGTGACACCCGGGCAAAGCTTTGCAATTACGGTGCAACGAGCGGCGCCTCCTAAGTCCACACACCAGAGGACTGTTGTCAGAAAGCCTCAACAACTTTAAGCCATAGTATCAGATTATGTCACTATTAATTAGGCGCCGGATGAGAACAACCACCGCGCCCCCCCCTTCCCATGTTGCTAAGCAGGCAAGTAAACTTAGATCAATAATTACACAAGGACTGTCCCGGCTCCTCCACGGCTCTGTCACCAAATTTCACACTAATTGGCCACACCAGCTGAGAAAGGAGAAAAAAAAAGCCAGAAACAGACTTTCATGGAGTCGCAGCATGTCTCTGCATGGTCTTGGGGGGCGGGGGAAGAGAAGGGGGGGGGGCCGCTACCCTTGAAACGACTGGCACCCGTGTATGGACCCAGACGCAAGTGCGCGTAGAACGCACCCTCTCAATCGGGCCAAGTGGCGCGTTGTGCCAGTGGAGAATAGTCGGCATTGAGGCGCCCGGCGTCATTGCGCAATATGCGCAATATTTTCTCCCGGTGGGCCTTTGTGGCAGCGTGTCTCTGAAGGTCCCGATTCCCCTCTCGATACTCCCGCCGGGAGGGCGCCAACCAGGGAGCGCTGGGGGTCGGATCCGCGTTGGCGTCTTGGCCTTAATTCTCCTCTGTGTGCGGAGGTGCCCCAAACGCCTGACCCAGTGGAGGGGGGCACTGTGGAAACAAAAGAGCTGCAAAAAGCGCAGTGGGGAAAGAGAGAGAGAGAAAAAAAAGCACCTCTGAGACAACGCGTCTCTCAACTGTCTCTCAAGACGTCCCCTGCGTGAATTTACACAATCGGACGAGTAATATGTAGACATATACCGTTGCTCACTGGGATGGATGTCATGCATATTAAGTGGGCGCGCGTCCGTCTGGGGGAAGGTGCTGCACCGGCGATTCACCGAGTGACATCCAACGGCTTGTTTGAAAGAGGGCTGTCGCCGGGCAGATTTAGGGCCGCCGGCCACGGGTCGGATGTCTTTTTTCAGGCGGGTAAACGGATCCAAAAGCTGGCGTCCGGCCCCCGTCTGTGATGTGTGAGGCGTCTTCAGATCTCGGGGGCATTTTCTGGCGGGCACTCCGTCACCTCGGGTCTCGCGAGGCCTGAAGAGTTCCCGTTTGGACGCGTGTCTCTGAGAGTGAGAGACCTCGCATTTTTGGACGAGTGGTGGCCACCCCCGACTACCACTTGAGCAGCAGGAGAGAGAAGCAAAACAAAATAGACTCGGGATCTGGTGCCCAGGGTCCCGTCCCCCCCCCCCCCCCAGGGTCCCCCCCCCCCCCCCCAGCCGGAGAGAGAGTACCTGTGTGGCGGTCAGAGGAGCAGACGTCTCTGCTGCCCAAATGGAATCTGGGCCCAAGTTTGTGGTGGAAACCCAAAGTCCCGCAACGGTGGCTAATTGCTTTGCTGTAAGGTCACGGCCGAGGGTGCGCGGAGCGGTCCGGCCTCCCGCTGACGGTCCTCCGCGCACGGGCCCCCTTTTTACCGCCACACTTTAGCGCCTGCTGGGCGGCTTGCTCCGGTGCCTATTACTTTGAGTGCTGAGCTATCCAAAAAAAAAGTCTGATTTGTTATTGATAAAGTCATGTTGAAAATGCTCATAAAAGGAAACAAAGGCCGTTTGCGTGTTTGCGCGGTCGGATGCGGACCCTTTGGTTTGTTTTTTTCCTCGCCGCGTGGCTTTTATCGTCCTGAAAGCCGTCCGCACTTAAAAAGAAAAGTGAACAGTAAAAAGGCCCAATTATTTTTGCCAACTATTATTATATTTTAATTCCACGCCCTCGGCCCGAGTGTTTTAGTGTGCAGCCCCGGCCCAAAGGCGAGGAGGAGGAGGAGGGGGAGGAGGAAGAGGGGGAGGAGGAAGAGGAAGAGGGGGAGGAGAGGAGGAGGAAGAGACGGAGGAGGAGGAGGAAGAGGAGGAGGAGGAGGAGAAGGAGGAGGAGGAGGAGGAAGAGGAGGAAGAGGAGGAGGAAGAGACGGAGGAGGAGGAGGAAGAGGAGGAGGAGGAGGAGAAGGAGGAGGAGGAGGAGGAAGAGGAGGAAGAGGAGGAGGAAGAGACGGAGGAGGAGGAGGAAGAGGAGGAGGAGGAGGAGGAGAGATTTTGGGGGGGATTTTATTTTCTCTTCCAGCCAAAAATCCTGCTGCCGTCATCACTTCATTCGTCACCTGACCGTCTCCTCCTCCTCCTCCGTCTCTCCATCACCCACCGCCTTCCTCTCTCTCTCTCTCTCCTATCTCTCTCTCTCTCTCGCTCTGTCTCTCCCACCCTCTGTCTCTCTCTCTCCCTCTCTCTCTCTCTCACACTCTCCCTCCCCCCCCTCTCTCTCTCTCTCTCTCTCTCTCTCTCCGTCTCTCTCTTTGCTCCGGGTATATGACCTTGACGCTTCTTCTTCCCGCGTTTGCTCGGACGCACGGAAGTCTCTGTTTCTTTTTCTCTCCCGCCCCATCCCTCTGTTTTCATTAGCGGTCTCAGTGAGCCTGCCTGGGGACGGCCCGGTGCTGTACTCGCGTTACAGGCCTATTGACTTCGGAGAAGAGAGAGAGAGAGAGAGAGAGAGGGAGAGAGAGGGAGAGGGAGAGAGAGGGAGAGAGAGAGAGAGAGAGAGAGAGAGAGAGAGCGAGACCGCGGACAGGATTCACCGTGCATGAACCTCACGATAGCAGTTTTATCTGCTCCTCCTTTTCAATGGAGACGAGCAGATAAAAGCGCCCGCCACTTTTCTCAAACTCACTTCGGGCATGTCAGAAATCAGATACACGGGCGGGGCTAATTAATATTTGGAGATATGGCCCCCGAGTCACACGCTGACACTGTTAATAAATGGCATGGAGTCCACGCCAAGTGCGCCAATTTCAGACTTTGACAAAGATGCTTATTTAAGGCCCTTGTTTTTTTTTTGTTTTTTTTTGCTCGGTAAAAGTCATTTTTCAACAGTCATTACTGCGCCGTACCTGGAATTACCACGGGGTAATTACTTTCAAAGTGATGCATTTCTCTTTTTTTGTAGTGTTGAAAAATTGCCACAACTTCGAAAAGGTGATTAAATATCGGGGGGGGGAGGGGGGTGGAATTGTTGTTTCCGCAAATTCTCCTTTTTCTCTTCCATTCGTGATGCGTCTTTATCGTCATGGCGATGGCCAAAGGGAAAGGGAGCCCTCACCGACTTCTGCGGATTCGTCTGGCGCCATATTGGCCGTTAGCCTTCCGTCACCTTTTGTAGATTCGTTGTGAGCAACTTAAAATCCGGCTGTTGGATCCAGGAAGGGCTTTATTTATTAATTTCCGATTCGGATGGGCTTTTGAAAACAATCGCGAAGGGGTTTTTGGCCGGAAGTGAGAGCTCTCGGAGGTGGAGGGTGTTTTTTTTTATCGCGCTTGTATCCCAGTAATGAAGCAGGACTGGCCCGGAAAAATCCAGCGTCTGCTCTGCTCTCTCTCTTTTTCTTCTCTTCGAATAAGGACGGGGTGTCTCTGTTCATATCTGCAGCTGTGCAATCGCAGCTTTGAACTCTGCCACTGTGGCGTCATCGTCATCAAAAATGGAAGACATTTTGGAAGAGGGGGGCTTGAATGCGGCAGCGCCCCGCGCTCCGTGTTGACAGGTACGCCGTTTTGGACCCACACATTCCACATTTTTCTTTCTGCGGTCCCGCGTGTCCGTGGCCACGCACCTGATGGGTTGGCAGACAGGCGGCAATCAGTTAAATGACAGGCAGACAGGCTCGGAGCACACAGCTGCACATTTGCAGGGGCTAAGCCAATTGCGCGACAATCAGAGGCTGCCATTTTAGCTTTCCCTCCCCCTGCAGAGAGCAGATTCGGGGGAATCAGTTGGCCCTCAGGCATCATAATTATGCTGGGCAGAGAAAAGTTGTTTTGTTCCCCAATTGTTTTGACTTCCTTGCGTATCGCTTCATCATCTGAGGAAAGTGGGGGAGGTAATATATAGAGAGAGAGAGAGGTGTGTGCGTCTGTCGAGGATCAACATTAGGGCTTGAAAGCAATCTGAAAGTTAGATTGGAAAATTCCTCCATTTGCACCCAATTGGTCGGGATGCAAATAAGTCTAATCTCTTTCAGCTAAATGCCGCTTCTATTTTTGCATGGAAAGCCAACGCAAAAACGCCCGCGACATGGAAGCACGCCACGATAGACTCACCTGTGGCTCAGGCATCCCTTTGAAGGGCGGACCGGGCTGAAGGTCAACCCACCTCAAATCAGCCCGGCGAGGGCAGAAGGGCCCGGGCGGCGAGCCCAGCCCCGAGACGCCGGGAGGCGTGGCCTATCCAGACGTCTGCCAAGGTTGAGTCCCGACGAGACACGCGCGGGCTCGTAAAGCCGTGAAGTCATTCCAACCAATGAACGCCAATTAACATTTAAAAACTTCCACTGGGACCACCGGACCTGCCGGAGGTTTGTGTGTGTGTGTGTGGTAAGCCTCTGGTCACTCTATCATTGCAAAGTGAGAAAAGCTGTTTCACTCCCCAGGCTGCGCCACAAGTCCTCTTTGCACCCATGAAGTTGGAAGACTTAGGCGTTAATCCCGGACCCCCCCCCCCCCCCCCCCCCCCCCCCCCCCCCCCCCCCTAAGCCTGTAGAATAAGGCAAGCACTCAATCAGGACCCCCCCCCCCACGCACACTCAGGCCTCCGCCGTCACTCGCTGGTGAGCCGTAGGAAAGCTAATGAGCCCCTGGTCTAGACGTCCGGCACCTGCCTTCGGAGCCGCTCTGGATCTCTGGGGCGTAGGCGTAGCGTTGGAGATGATGGAGGTCCGCGGAAAGGCCGAGAGCGAGCGCCACCAGGGGGAATCGTGTGGCGACCGGGCGGTTTGCAGGTCTGAATAATTATCGGTGGAAAAACGCCGGCACTGCCAAAGCCCCCCAGTGGAGGATCTGAAGCCAGGGCTAACCCGGAGCTGAGCGGGCCCTCCTCGGACAAGCCGGAGGCTTCGGTGCGTAAATGAATGAATGGCGTCTAAGTCCACGCTGAGGTTGAGTGAGACGCCACTTTTCGGCTCACACCGTCTATACACGAGGTGTGTGCGCGTGTGCCGAATGTTTAAGAGCCCAATGCAGATGTTGTGTTGGGAGTTTGTGCGTCTGCGGAGAATCGGGGGATGTGTCTACATTTGGAGTGGGCTTCTTTTTCTTTTTTTTTTTTACTTCAGGGGAGTATTCAGTGGGCCAGTCGCAATTTCTCCTGCGTTTAGCGTATTTATGATCCCCACCCCATGTGGTATTGAGAAAAATATGGGGGGGAAATTGTGATCGTGATTTATTCTCCTCATACTCGTTTTACATCGACAAGAAAAAGAAAATGCTATCTTCGGTTTGCAGGAGCTTTTTGGAACTTTTTCTCGTGGCGTTCTCCTGATGAAATGCAGACCCAGCACTTAATTACCAGCGGGCAAATTTCAGCCGTGGATAACAGCAACCTCATTTATGTGGGCCATAATTGTCCAGGCTCCAATTAGGTTCTCAAGGCGGAAGCAAATCCATTCTGATTGAGGGACCCACTAGGGGGAGCGGGGCCAGCCGGTGTCCTGGATGTTTTCGGAATCCTGTTCAGGAGTGTTAGAGCGCTGGTGTAAGTGTTTGTTATTCAGGTTTAATTATGTCCACGGGGCCTGGGAGTGGAGGCCAATCTACCCGCCGCCTCTTTAGCCCCAGCCACAGTGGACTGGCTTGATGTCTTGCTCTTCTTTCCTCCGCACTGGATGAGCAATTAAAGGTCATATCAATTAGAGCATGTTGCGGTCTCCGGACTCGGAGCTGAAACAGCTTGCCCCTGTAGCGCTGTCAGGGAGGAGTACAAAAAAAAAAAGTCTGATTTCTTTTTTCCTCTCTCTGTCTATATATATATATATCCAATTTGAACAATTCTCACATCCAGAATGAACAGTTGCGTCGCACGCCTATTATTAGAGAATTATTATTCCAAAACATATTCCATCTACCACTATCCCCCCTTTTGGCGTTTGCAAGTCATGCCCAGCGTGACATTGTGTGCGTTGGTGTGCGCGCGCATCGCCTCAATAACCCAAATTGGCCTTGAACACACCGAAGTCGAAGGAAGCCAGGAAAAAGCAGGTTGAATTTTGGAATGCAAAGCGAGCCCTGTCTGCTCTGTCGTTCACCGGTTGGATATATTGCAGCCTGGGCAGCGGAGGCAGGACTAAAAATATATTTTGGTCCACCTCCGATTGGCGCGCCATCCCGCGCTGCCAAATGAGATACAAAGAATTGTTTTCCTTGATGATGCATGAATCCTAATGAAGAAGCCGGCACAAAGAGACATATTGCTAAAGGTGATGCGTGCCGTTGCCGTGGTGATCCCCCCCCCCCC
>JAFBJU010000499.1:3221008-3240842 GCA_016785305.1 Colistium nudipinnis | reverse complement strand
TTGCCCCCACCCGCCCCCCCCCCCCCCCCCCCCCCCGGTGGCCTGGTGTCGACCCGCTGCGCAGTCAGGACCCCAGGTGGGAAGAGGCGGGTGGGATGCAATGAGCCCATGTTGTGTGTGTGTGGGGGTGCTCGCACGTGTGTTTTCAGTGGATGCTGAGTGGCCTCCCTCCATGTTCCCTGTTGGTGGATATCAAAGGCCTGCAGTGTTGTGACTCCGCCCGTCTGGAGCTGCCTGCTGCTCGCCTCCGATACTGTCCATAAAAATGAAAGAGCCGGATTTCGCTGCCACTCGCACCGCGCGGCTCGCTCAATAATATTGCCAGCCACTTTTTTTTTTTTTTTTTTTTGGGCCACATGAGGCAGCTCCGGTCCTATTATAATATATTCAAGGAAACAAGATAACATGTTTCACATGAATAGCAGGAGACTGATCTTGAGGAGAGAAAAAAAACAAAACACCCCTAAGTTTATTTGAACCAGAAAAATCCGGGCTGGAGATGCAGTGTATCATTTTCGTTTCAATTCATTTATTCTGAACGTCTGCCCATTTCTGTCACATGGTATCATGGCTGAGCAGGTCTAAATTAAGCTTTTTGGTCAATCCTATTTTACATTTCTTTGGCCAACAGCGCTAATGTGATGTAGAGGTGGGTCTTCTTCCTCCTGTCTTCCCAGCGCACACTCACAAGGGGGCTTTTTTTTTTTTCCCCTCCGCTTCATTCTTTTTTAAAGGGAGCCTGGAGGACAGCCTGCCGGCAGGCAGGGATGCAGAGAGGTTTTCTGGAGCAGTACATGAGTGAGAGAGACAGATGGAGCATGCCAGACAGTGATTTGTGGATTTATCCAGATTTATGATGGGAGGAGGTGAGGCTGGGTGTGAACGGCGGCGGGGGGCGGGGGGCCGGCGTTCGCTGCAGGACTCTGTGAAGCTTCTGGATTGGGATGGGGCGTCCCAGCGCAGGGGTGTCGTTTGAGCTGAGTTGTTTTATTTTTAGCCCACTGCTTGGTGTATTAGTGCTTTTGTCATCTGGCGGGGGGGGGAGAGCGTCCTCGCCTTCGTCCCTCCCAGGACTCGGAGCTGTCTCTCAAATCGCTTGAGACGCATGGGCCCCAAAGCTCCGGTTCTATTTCCCGGCCTCTCCGCGATAATATTATCAAAACCGGAATGGGAGAAAGACAACTGCCACGTAACGGTACGATAATCGTGGCCACCGAGCCAAAAAAAAAAAAAAAGCCTTGATGGAGAGATAAAAGGCCATGATAAGTTATCATAGCAGATGTTTGCTTTCACAGGAAAACCTCCTTTGATAATCGACGTTTTATTCCACGTAGCGTCGATGTTTACCAAGCTTCAAGGTTGTTAACTCCTCCTCGGGGGAGCGGGAAACGTAGCAGGCATTCTGGGACACGGGATGAAAGAAAATAGAGACGTCTTGCACATGGTGGAAAAGTTTGAACAAAAGGCGCTCCATTGTGCCACAACATTCCACAGGTTCATAGAGCAGTCTTCTTATTTCTTTTTTCAAATCCCATAAATATAAAAGAATTTCAGCCGAGACCAAAAAAAAACAAGCAAGGGAATCCATGTTGCTTGCCACCGAAAACGTTGGCCCCAATTCCGAAGCGAAAAGGCCACGTGGAAGACGCACCACAGTGGTGTGTGTGTGTGTGTGCGCAGAGGAGTTTTATTTTTTATTTTTATTTATTCCCGTCCACCAACAATTTCTGCACCCGTGAGTGGGCCAGTGGGTTTCTGACAAATGATACCGTTCGTCCTTCAGCCGTTGGTTGAGAATACATGGGCTCTGTTGAATCGGTAAGAATAAATCAATTTTCAAACAGCTGAAAAACATTGGAGCAAGGCTCTCTCTCTCTCTCTCTCTCTCTCTCTCACCCACCGAGCCTGCCATTATTCCACTTGCTCGCGTCCCTCTCGCTATCTGGGGGTAACCGCTCTTAGTCTGGTATCAAAGCTTAGGGCCAATCACAGGGATTCTTCTCTGCTTCTGTTTGAGTAAACCAAGATATAATGGAGCGTCTCCCTGTTAGAGTCACGTCCCGGTGGTTTTCATTCATTTCATTTGTAAACGTCAGGGAAAGGGGGGCCGGGGGGGCCCAGCATGAAAAAGTGGTGACAGGAGGGATGGAGGAAAAAGAAAAATGCAATGCAGGAAAAAACGTCCAAAAAACAAGGGCAAATCATTATTATTTTTGTTTTAAAGGAATGACCCAAAACAAAGAGTGTCAAGATTGGAGAGGAAAAATAAGCAAGAAGATTTCCTTTCTTCCGCTTGGGGTTTTGTTTTTTGGGCGAATGAGAGCTTTTTTAACTGCACAGTAAAGCTGCGGCGGGTTTTCCTCCAGCGACGCGCACAGTGGCTGTTCGGGGGCCGGGCTGGGTTCAGCGCGGGGGGGGGGGCTGCGGCGGCCCACGGGGCGAGGTGAGGGGCAGTTTTATCAACGGGTTTTATGGGCCGGGCCTGACAAGCAAAGCCCACGGCGGACGCACTAAAGTGCGCAGGAGCCGGTTGAAGGTCAGAGTCAAGGACGCGGAAGTAAAGTTCATGGGACAGCGCCGGCTCCCTGTAAGCGTCATAGAGAGAGAGAGAAAAAGGAAGCGTGCGCTCTGGGTTCTTTTTTTGCCGCCCCGTTGACGGAGTGGATTTTGGGGGGACGGGTCGTGCTTTGGACCCGCTGGGACCCCAGAGTGGCTTGGCAGCCGCGCGTTTTACTTTGTCAACATCTTGATTAATATACCGGCTCTCATCCTATGGAGCCCAGCATCGGGGGACGCTCGGATGAAAGAAGGAGCCAGAAAACAAATCACCGCCTTCTTTTGTTATTACATGTGGATGCCCCCGGAGAACGGCGGCTAAATAAATTAACCAGAAGATAAATAAATGACACTCATCAATGCCTGACGAGGGGGAGCGCGGAGGCTCAGTCGCATCCAAAAATGTGCACGCAGTGAACTTCCCCTCCTCTTCCACTTCTTCTTCTCTTTCATTTTTTCTCTCTATCAATGAAATGATGACAAGCGCAGTCTGGAGGATTGGCCAACCAGAGACCCTCGGTAAAAACTGGGCTTGGATGAGGGGAAGGGAATCTTAATTACAAATCTGCATCAAAGATAGGTAGATGGTCGGAGCCGGAGGTAAGGAGATCCAAAAAAAAAAAGGTACTAAAAGCAGGCCTGCTGCGAAACTTGCTCCGCCATCCGATCTTCTTGTAACGTGAGCGAAAAAAAAAAGTTTTTTTTATAGCACCTACTTGTGTCGTTAGGGTTCGATGTGTGTAAGAAAACAAGAAAACAGCTCCGGGGGGGGGCGCAGTCTCGAGGCTTTATGGTCGAAGCCCGGCCCCGCCCCTCCCCCCGTTGTCACAGCACCACCCGGTGGCCTCAGCCTGCACGCGCACGACAGGGTGAAGATTATTCCCTCACGCGTCCATACTTGACGCCGTTCCTCTTCCCTTCCTCCCCTTCGTGGACGGAGAGATTTCCCTCTCTTCCTCCTCTTTGTTCTCCTCCGCCCCTCACAGGCAGATTGGCTTTCTCCATTTCGCCTTCCTTCACAACATCGGCCATTTTCAATTTTCCCCATTCCCCTTCAAAAGAGCAGTGTCTTTCAAATGTTTTTTTTTCCCTCTCCCTCCACCCGTCTCGGTGGGGGAGTTTGGAAGGGGGGACGGGGGGCAGTCATAAAAGATATAGATGAAAGCGAAGAGAGAGAAAACAAAACAAATAAGACCCCTAAGTCAAGTAGCTTTTTCCATCTCAGACGCCGACTCTGCTGACATGGGCGAGAATCAAAGCCAGTTACGGGAGGAGGACGAATGGCGGTGGTGTGCATGCTTAGCGGAGCCCTTAGAGGACCAACCTGCAGAGGGATCACTGAATCACCATCGTGGTACCTGGGTAAAAAAAAGATATACTCATCCTAAGTGCAGTTTCAAAAAGACTTTTAGGTGCTGCAACATTTGGAGGTGTGTGATTCTGCGCTGGGTTTCCTTGCGTCCTTTTTTGGGGGATTCTATGTCTTCCACGCTGGTCCCCATTAGTGCACGATGGTGTCTGGCAGTGTGCCCATGATGCTGGAGTCTCAGGGATCTAATGAGACAGCCCAGCCTTACTTACAGGAGAGGGCTGGAGCAATGCAGGGGCCGGGAGGTAATTAGGCGGGGGGGGGGGGGGGGGGGGNNNNGGCTGGTCCATGACGGGGGATACCCGCGCAAAAGGGCTGATGAGGAGGCAGGCCGACCTTCAGGCCTGGCCCGCGCTTCCAAGGGTGTCTACAAAAAAAAACGAACAAAAAGAAAACCTGCTGAGGCATTGGAGGCGTACTGTATTTCCCACACACACACATCTCCTAAACTTTGGAAATCTCCCCGCCCCAAAGCTGCTGGCCGAGAACTTGCGGAGTAAGGAGTGAATCCAAATCAGGCCTCACCATTTGGCCCTTTCTTGAACTGGTCTTTTTTTTTGAAGGTTTCAAATCTCTTCTCTGCTCTTTGGGGACGGTGCCTAAAGTCCAACGCTATGCAGACAGGGAGTGATGGCAGCACGCAGAGGCCAAAGATGGATTGCAGTGCCGTTTGTGTTGTTTGTCGCTTCAAAGTCAATGCGCCATCATGGAATGAATCATGTGATCTTTAGCATGAAATCAGTGTTTTTTTCTGCTTTGGCTTTGGCCACGCACAATTTATTCTCTCTCAGGCCGTAAAGTGGGCCATGGGCGGACAAGCGTCTCTCTCTCAGATGGGCCATATAAAGGCATGAGACCCAATAAAAGGAATGTCACAGGAAGTGCACTGCATGTCATTAATAATAAATCACAATTGTCTGAAGCTGACCCGGCAGCCAGGATGGCCAAAGTGGGAAAACCTCGGTGTGAAGGGAGCGCACCCCTATTTATGTCAATCACAGCCTGGAATCTGGCCTTTTATCACTGCGAGGAGCAATTAACCTTTCAGAAAACAGTGTCACTCAAGCACAGACAAAAGAGCATTCCGGAGATGTTCAACAAGTGCCGAGACAAATGACTTAGATGAGGTGGGTGTGAACGGTCAACCGGCGAAAAAAAAAAAGGGGGTGGCGGGGCTGTAAAGTTCAGGTCACGTAACCTCGTTCTTCAAATCAGGGACACGGATCTCAGTGGCTGCCGCCGCCTATGGTCTCCAGTCTTTTTAACGTGCTACATCTGAGTTTATCAAGTATGAATATTCATCGTGCGTGATAACAGAATGATGTAGCTGATGGCTAGTAATGACGGCGGGAGGCCGGCGTTCAGTCGAGCATGAATGCAGCATCAGTAAAGCGGAAAATCCGAGCTCCGCAGGTACTCGTCTTTTGCTTCCATTTCCGAGCAGGCGGCGTTATCCAGAGACCCCCGAAACGAAAACAATAAACACAGGGTGGTGAGAGTAACCTTTGAAGCGCCTGTGCACGTGCGAAAACACAAGGCTGGGCCGGGACGCCCAGAGAGCCCAAACGCACTCGGAGGAAACATGCGGTTTCCATCCGAGGGAACTCTTGTTTGCCGGGGAGGCCGGTGTGGCATTTTTTTTTTTAGGTTCTATGCGTCTTAATTGGAAAGCTTCCGGACCCCCGGGGTGAGGACACCTGCTCCTCTATCTGTGGCCCCAGAGGGAGTCTCCTTTCCCCAAATGAGCCTAGAGGTTACGGAAATGCGCGTGCCCTGTGCGTCGCACAAGGCCCACAATGCGGTACGAGGGATTTTTCGGGTGTTTGGCTGCCGACGAGAAGGAAACGGGAAAAAGGCCCAGAGCGTTTTATGAGCAAAAAGGAAATATTCCCCTGAGGTCTAGCAACCAAGGGCTTAACTTCCCCTTAAATACCAGCGGTCACTCAATTAGTCAGCTCCAACAGATCGATCTCGTTCAAATGACAGAAAATGGAATTAGGAACCTGTAATTGCAAGATCGTCAGATAAAGGCAACACATAATAGACAGCTCAGTGCTAACATTTCGTTTTTTATTTTAGTTTTGAAAAAGGATGGGCTATCCAAGATATGATGACTTTTCCTGGTTATCCAGCTGCTTACCAAAGTTCTGTCGTCTTTACGGTGGGTAATAAAACTATATGTGTAAACCTTAATATGGAATAATTACATAATAACTAGATATTTCCAGCATATGCGGAAAATGTGCTGCAGAGGCATTGTATTACTGCTTGTTAAAACCAAAACCGATAAAATATATAAAAATAGACTCCTAAATAAAAGAAAAAAACAAATAGAGGGAGTAAAAGCATTTCATGATTATAGTAAAGGAAATGATGAAAGAAATCCACCCCATCCTTTGGGGACAGGGTTTCAATGGCCTTTTTTGCAACACATTCAACGCTATTGCACGATATGGCACGCACATATGCATTCAGAATAGACAAAAGATGTTTTTTATCACTTTAATTTTGACAGCAGCTTGAAATAGGGAGAGCGGCAAAGGTTGATTCCCCGTGCATGTGGGTTGGCACCATGACAGCAGGAAGTCTCTTTCAACAGATGACTGTGAAATGACTTTTGTAAGTCATGAGTTTTGAGCTTCCACTTTCCCTTTTTTTAAAAAGAAATACCATGCAGTACATAAGAAGCAATTGTGAAGTCCGAGAAGAATCGGCCACTGTATGAAGAACCGGCTTTAACAAGGTTATCCGAAGCCATGGACGGAGAGGATTATTTTGGATGAAAGAGAGTCAGACGGAGTCATGCCAAAATAAAGGAAATATTTCAAATATTTCGATCCTTGTACCTGCTACTAATTGTGCACTATTATTTTGGATGTCCTCCCTAGTGTCTTGTTGTCATTGTTTAAATGTTCATCTCATGCAGATGGCTTCAGAGATTATTGTCCAGGCCCGTTTGTCTACTCTGGGCCCGGCTTTGCAAGTACGGGAGTCATTTTATTTTTTTTTTTGCCTATGTCGGCTGCCCCGGTCCCGAGGGCGGCGCGCTCCGATGCGTTGGCTGTTCCCTGCAGGTTTATGGATGTTTTTTGGCCCTGCAGTCACCACTCCCTGAAAGAGGCTCGACTCTTGAGAGATTAAGACTGCCGAACCTTCACCTCTCCCTCTCCTTTTAGAATAATTATGCATTTCTGCCTCTCTCTGAGAGAAGAGAGGAGACGAAAGGCACTCAGATTCATTGAATGCTAATTCCAGCTGGAAAAGACATGCCCTGTGTTTCCCGTTACATGCTCTAATATCGTGAAAATATAAAAGCAATCGTAACCAAGAGAAACACCCGGGACACAAAGCAGGGGAGATCTTTGAGGTCATGGCAAAACCTTGGGTCACAGCCTGTATTCCGTCCAATTTAGAATAGATGAGGGCGAGAAGTGTGGCACCGTCTGGCTGAGGCCCTGGCAAAGATTTTGGCATCTGGACGCTCGATATTTCACCGGCCACCGACGACGGAAGCTAGCTAGATGATGGACACCGTGCGGGGTCTGCCCGTGGTGTTGGTGTCTCCTTGTTATATTTAGCCTGATTTACTCCTTGCTCTGTGTCACGGGCTTGTCATAAGAGAGGGCTCCGCTGCTTTTTTTTTTTCGCGCCATGCACAGAGGGGGCCGAGAAAGCCAGTGGGCTGACGGAGGCAATTAGCTCTATTATTAGTACGGCCGTGGAAGGATTGATGCGCACAATAGTCGGTGTGTAAGCAGAAAGCCGGGGCTACGTGAAGGAAATTTGAATGCTGGGAGAATTTCCTAGATTAAATGGGCCTTCATTAACATTTTCACACATGGCTGGCTAACAAATAAAAAAAAAGAGCCTGGCACACCGGTTAGATTTATCACGTGGCGCACAACAGCCCCACACGCACACTGTACCGCTTCCGCGGCAACATTAGGCGGCGGGCACTTCGGGTGTCTTTGGCTTTTGAATAATAGGGCAGCAGATAGCGTTCAATCCGACGCCGTATCCAAGTCCAGGTACGCATCAGTTATGGGGCGCGTTCCCGTGGCCGAACCACCGCGTGCGCTCAGTGACACGGGTGTGCGCTGTCGGTCCGTTTTTTTTTCTTTTTCTTTTCTCCGCCGCAGCGGTGTCCATTTCCCGCCGTAATCTGGCGCGAATCGCTCCCTGTTAGGAAGTGATGCACAGGCAGGCCTCTCGCCTGCAGGGCAGGCCCACTTGAATTAACTGTGTTGCACACTTTACATTCTCTGCTCCCTTGACATCTTGAGGAATGTTCTCTGGGATATTTTTTTTTTTTTTTTTCCCCCGCAGAGAAGTTCATTAGAATGACAAATAGCATCCTGCCGCCGAACCACCGCGTGCGCTCAGTGACACGGGTGTGCGCTGTCGGTCCGTTTTTTTTTCTTTTTCTTTTCTCCGCCGCAGCGGTGTCCATTTCCCGCCGTAATCTGGCGCGAATCGCTCCCTGTTAGGAAGTGATGCACAGGCAGGCCTCTCGCCTGCAGGGCAGGCCCACTTGAATTAACTGTGTTGCACACTTTACATTCTCTGCTCCCTTGACATCTTGAGGAATGTTCTCTGGGATCTTTTTTTTTTTTTTTTTCCCCCGCAGAGAAGTTCATTAGAATGACAAATAGCATCCTGCCATAAAGTGGGGGGAAAAAAAAACAAAAAAAAAAAACATCATCACAACGGCCCACAACAGAAGCTGCGATCTGAGGGAAGTGACACGCAGGGAGAGGGGGAATGAGTTAGACGGCGTTTGATTGGACCTGATATCAGGGAGGGGGGTGGGGGGCCCGTCCTGTCGGTTTGAAGATTGTGCTGAGTCACTCCTGAGTGGCTCACTGTGCGCTCCGTGCGAGTCGGAGTAGCCTTGGTGTTTCTTCTCTGTAGGCCGAGCCCCCCTGCGGGGACTTGCTCCTCCTTTAGCTCGCAAGCAACGTATTGGATTGAACCGATCGGCCGGATGATGTGGAGACCCCGCCGCTGCTGAGGCCATCAGGGGGATGAGGGGATCAACGTGGTCCTCTCCGCTGGCCGTGTTTGGAGGATCCTTGCACGGATGACCTGTGGTCACCACCAAAAAAAAGCAGCCAGCAGCTCGGCGAGCCGGTGGCCCTGGCGCTCCGCCAGCACCCGGGCCCCCTTCCATATCCGTAATGAGTGTTTTAAAGAACAGCTTAGGCATGTGCAAGCCTACCTAATGTCCTTAAGACAAAAGGAGATATTGCCACGGACAGGAGGGCTAGAAATCAATTTCCCATTTACCGCTTTAATTTCAGCCAGATGGGTGGGGAGATTAGGGCCGAAGGCACCTGTAAGCCCCCCTCGCACTGATGAGCTTTACCTGGGCCCGGACCTGACCCCCCCCCCCCCGGCTAATTAAAGTTCTCAAATGGATCCACAAACAACGTGATACAGATCTGTCCTTTACCAACCCTCAGCCACACGTCTCGCCGCGGAACCGGCCCCATAACGGCCTCGTAAAACAACGGTGGCGGCGGTTTCCTGACATCGCCGCCGCCATCCATTAGGTCGCCTTCTTTCGGATGACGGTGGCGGCCGCTTCGGTGGCTCATGGCGCGACGCGGCCAAAAGTGTCCAGTAGTATATGTTCATCAGGGTTTGTGGGAATTTCTCATACTGCGAGCGTCTGTCTCGCTTTCTCTTGATCATAATTGGAAACAAATGCTAAAAGTACAATATATTGTGTATTTATCTTCATTTTTCCACAGTGCTGCAGGCTCCTTAACTGCTTTTGTAATTTCGCGGATTCAAGCGGCAACATATGCTGCAGGAATAATTGGGCCTCTGTCGGAGCAACAAAGGACCTGGTTAACAATAACATTTTATTATTTCTCTATTACACTCAATAGAAGCAAGTACAGTAAGTAAATAAGAAACAATAAAGAGTTTGGTTTTTTAACACACACACACACACACACTAGACCCAGGATATCCCGCTCGGTGGAGCTTGGTCAGATTTGACTGACAGTGGTGTTTCTGCAGGACACAGCTCCATTTGAAGCCAATGGGGGGCGCACTCCTAAAATACAGAGAGAGAAAAATCTCCCATGTAACAAACACCTTTGCAGATATATATATTTCTTTTATTTTAAAAAAATCTAGGGGCCGTAGGACACAGGTTTGCGGCTCCTTTGTGGGGGGCCACATATCACAGATCTCCAGGAGTCCAGTCTCCTCAGCTCAGGAATCCAGAAAACACATTTGTTGTCGCTTTTCACACAGTGCCCCCCCCCGGCGGGCTGAGCTCTGCTGAGGTGGCGTTATGCTCCGTGTCACAGCACTCCATCCTGAGAGTCCTCCACACGTTGTTGGGCTTACCAGGCCGCCGCAGCCCCCGTCTGCTCCTGCGTGTCAGGGTGGAGGAATCTCACGCCAACGAATCTCTGACCTTGACTTGTTTTATATTTTCTAAAGACCCGCAGGACTCCATCCCCATTTCATTCATTACAGCGAGCGGTGGTGGTGGTGGTGGTGGTGGTTGCGGCGCCAGCGCGCGCAGTTGTCGCGAACTGTCGCGTTGGTTTCCGAGCTGGTGGAATTACATAATGGCCCGTCTTGGTAGTCATGAGCATGTGCTTAGAAGAGTTATTTTTAGCCAGCCGCTTGTTGCCCTTCCCTCTCGCACAATGGTTGTCGGCTCCATTGTGGTGGATTTTTTAACAAGGGCTTTTTCCTAAGCCCCTCGGAGGAGTTAATTAAAGTGATCGAGGCTAGAGCTGATGAGCCATATCACCCTGACCTTGAGGCTCTGCTTTCCCCACCTCCCCACAATTATACCTGCATAATCAGAACGCACACACAGCCATCAACCAGACGGCCCGAAGGACCCCCTCGCCAGAGTCCCCGCCTCTCAGGCCGGTGAATCAGCATGGAGCGGCAACAACCGGCTCCCCATGCGCCCAGACATTATCTTGAGGGGTGGCTAGTCTTTTTGCGTTTTGGGGTGTTTTACCGCAGCATGAGCACCGCGGCGTTCAGCGTTGGCGTACCGGGGGGGCTCTCTTGTTGGCGTCGTGTATAGGCGCTTGTCTGCGCGCGTCTTCTCGCTCCCTCTGGGTCTGGCCGCCTCCGGTCTGACGGTACGGCCCCAAACAGGAGGCAACTTTTGCTATTTGGTTATGTGTTGCACGCAAATGATCTCTCTGTCAGGACTGCTTATTCTAATATGACACGTGGTGAGTTATCGGGTCCGCTCTCTATTCTGCAACCAGATCTGCAGCTGCCAGCCAGAGGGTAGAGTATAGCTGCAATGTATTTTTTATTTGTGTGTGTGTGTGTGTGTGTGTGTTTGTGTCATCAAGCTAGACAGTCCGAGACAGAGAATAGATGAAGACATGCAAGAGAGAGGAGCCTGCCAAGACAGGCGTCATAGAGAGGCAGGAGATTGGAGGAAGGCTGGGAGAGAGTGTCTTCCCAGTGTGTGTGTCGGGGGTGGGTCCCCCCCCCCCCCCCCCCGCCTCACTCCTCCAGTGTTAGTGCTGTTTAGTAGAGCTGTCTCTTTCAAGAAAGCCATCCAGACATGAATAAAGAGAAAATGAGGAAAAAAATGTTTTGCTGAGAATGGGATGTCACAGCAGATAAGCATCACAAGCTGCTCCATATTTATTATGTGCAACAATTCCACTAACCAGAGAATTTAGATTAATAACATTGGGCCCCGGGAAGTAATTTCCTTTTTGCGAAAGTGATTTACATGGCGCATCGCTAAGAGAACAGCTCTCGCCGGCCTTTTTGTTGTGTCAGCTAAAAATAATGACATTTAAAGTACCGACCAAGGTTAATAGGCTTCCTCTATGGTTATGAACTTTTTGTGCTCGCCCCTCCCTTTGTTCTCCCACAAATCGACCCACTGCTTTTATGGTTTTCCACATTCACACTGGCAGTAAACCACCCGCCTCCATCCTGAACCCACCCCGTATGCAGAGGGAGGGAGGGGGCGTCCCTGTCGGTGGAGAAGGAGTTACCCCTGCTATACATTTGCAACAGAAAGGAGGGGGGGGGGGGGGGGGGTGGGGGGGGGGGGGGGGGTTTGGACCATTACCTGAGATATTGGTGTAATCACCGTGCCATGGTCCAGTTGAGCAAGTAATTACACATTCTGTGGGACCCAGAAACGAAATGCTTCTCGACGCGGCTTATTTCAACAGCACCTCCGAATGGTAAAAACAAAACGTTGCTGGAGGTGGGATGGCTTCGCCGGTGGCCTGGGGCTGGCCACCTGCGCGCTCATTTCTGAGTCATCGGCCTCAAAGAAGCGTAGGGAGTGCACAGGTGGCATTACACCGTGTGCCGGAGCCGCTACTCCTACATCACTTTAGGCCGCGTCTGCGGCTGGATGGGGAGAGTGGGCGGCGAGGTGCTGGGGGGGTCCGCTAAATCGCCGGCCAGTCCTGCCCACTCCCATCTTTTGGATGGATCTATTTTTGATGTCCGGGTTCCTCCCCGCGTCGGGCAGGTGCTTTTAATGAGGTGCGCCAAGCCTTCCCGGGCAGTCTGCAGGAGGCCAACGCTATTGATAAATCATTAACATGGGTGGAGGAGGTGTGGAGGAGTTGCCTCTCGCTCTCCTCCGGAGAGAGCCGTGCTGCTGCTGAATATTTCATGGGCGCACAGATGTGCTGCTGTCTGTGTAACTGCTCACAGCGCCTCTGAGCGCAGTGGATAGTCATCCCCACACCTCATTCCAGCAGACAAATCCGAAGAAGAAAAAACAGCACCTCCATAAAGGAACGCTGCTGCGCCCCCTCCCGTCCCAGCAGCCGGCCCCTCTGCTCCCGCCTACCACGCAGGCATCTATAGCTAGAAACGGCCAACAAATCTGCGGCTCAACGGCGAGGGGGCAAATTGGGAGTTTTCGCCAACCGCGGCGGCCCGGCGCTTCGAGTGCTGCGATTCCCTTCGACTTCTCTCCGGCGGTGGAGACCGAGCACCGGCTGCTGAGTCAGACCTGGGATTTTCTTCTTCCTGAAGGGAAGCGTGAAGTTCACGCCTTGTCCGCGTCCTCTCACTTGCGGGGCGCCATCCTCGGCGCACCCACTTCATCTCCACTGTGTAACACCGCCACCTCCTGTCCGGGAGCCCCGGGGTGCCGGCGGGGGATGGCCGAGGGGGTGGACGGCTTAAAGGGAGCGTGGGAGGATGAAAAAAGAAAAGACAGGGAGGAGGAAGAGAGGGGTGCATTAGGAACGGAGAGAGGAGTATGGAGGAGAGGAAGAGATCCCAGAGCTCGCCCGCTGCTGATCAAAGAGCCGTCTCCCTAATCCTCCAGATTCAGCAGTCAGCCTGTCTCTGAGCATTTCCAGCTGCCGATAGAAAGGGAAGGGAAAAACACTCGGGGCTAAACTGCCCTGAAGAGGTGCTATTTTTACTCTTTCAGAGAGGCGGGAAAAAAAAAAAAAAGGGACGGGACCCCTGCTGGGGGTGCGCACGAGGACCCGGGACAAATTAGCAGAACAAAGCGCAGGGCGAGGTGTTCTTCAAAAGCCACCCATGTACAGGAAAACCCCAAGTGCCCCCCTGCAGCGGCTTTGCATCAAATCACATGACAGGTCTGTAGGCACACGATAGAAGGTGATATTATTTGTGCGGTTATATGACTCGCACAAAGTTTCCAGCAAAATAAAATGACATTCCTTGCTTTTTTGGTGATAGCCCTTAGCCCGCGGACAACTCTGCACAAATAGATTAAGAGTCAGAATAGTTTACCTGGGCCTCCAGGTTCCGTTTAGGGCCCCTTATATTTCCTAAAACTTTCCGTAAATGATTTGTTGTCTTTTATTGTTCCGTCAATAACACTCAGTTATGTGTCGATAAAACCTAGTTTTTTTTTTTTTCGGCTCTTTATGAAATATAGATTTTAAATAGCAAAAACACCCTTTTGGCACCTAAGCCTCCGTGGCTTCTTCATCTAATTGTTTTCCAAAGAGCAATGTTGAAAGTAAACACATTTTTTCCTATCCACCTCAGAATTTCAGTCAACACTATTGTACCATAAAAAATGTTAAATCAAATGAATGAAAGGAGAAGATTATTATTTTTTTTTTTACCCCCTTACATAATTCTTCCGTCATTTCAATGAGCTGTTGGCAGGAAATCATTTTAGAGGATGTGTATACATAATAGCAGAAAGGACGGTAAGACCTGATTGCATAACACCATCCAGTTCAGCATCGGCTTCCAACACGACCGTAGGCTTCCGTCAAGTGTTGCGCAACAAACGCTGAATATGGGAGCGGAATCCATTTCGCGTCAGACCTTTGACCCCAGACACGCTGTCGTTTGCCAGTCAACGTGTCGGCACCGCCTCAGACGGAATGGGAGGCCCGGAGGCAGCAGGAGCATGACCGCGGACAACCGCTACGCCAGTACGCGCGCAGAAAAATAACAATGGAGTGTTGCATGGCAATGAAAAAACCGAAAATGAGACCAGAGCAGGATGAATGCGTTCGCCCGGACGGAGGTGGGGAAATAAAAATGGGGCCGGTTGGAAGGAAAGAAATGAATGAAGGCAGGAAAAGTGCCGAACGGGAGGCTGTAAATCAAAGGAGGGAGAGAGGTGAGGTCAGTCACATGGAGAAAGAGGAGGAGGATAAAATGTGCGGTGAGGTAATGGCAGTGATGAATAGCCCGTGGCTGATCAGCAGAAGCCGGGTTGCCGCTCCAAGATTAGATTTTAATACAGCGCTTTGACGTTGGCAAAATCATCACAGAGGGGCCAAAAACAACCAATTGGGAATTCTTTCTTCAGCAAAACCTGATCAGGGGCACTTTGCCCTTGACTGCTGGCTCGGGCCTGTGTTTTGGTGGGAGGCCAGTCAATAATCCAAAATATACCTCGGTTTGATATTTGGGGCCACCACAGTGTCTCTGAATATTTTCTCTCCCGGCAGATGTGGCCTTTAGCTGATTGCCAAATTGCCAGCATGTGTGACATCAAAGCTGCGTCTGCCTCAGCGTGGGGTCCCGATTTAGCCAGCGCTGCCTCTGGATTTTGCCGCTAAACAGGGCTATGCCACCGTTGGCAGGCGTGGCCTCCCGCGCCACGTTCAAAGTGAGCGGAAGATTTCGGATCATTTGCGGAACAGATTGACAGCCTTCCCCCTGAGGTGTGCTTGTTCTCCCCCTCATCAGGTGGCTTTATTTCCTTTTATTCTGTTGTTCGTGACTGGCTTTGGTCTTTGGTCTGTTTGAAGCGCCGGTTGGATTCCCGAACGCGCAGGCGAGAGGCCATTAGCCCCCGAACGGAGGCCGCTGCCTGGGTGGACGCGAAGCTGGGGTCTCTAATTGTCGGAGCCAAATATTCATGGCAAGGATTTGACTCTGTGCCCACAGCAGAGCCGGGTCGGCCGGGGCTGGTTGTTTAACCTCTGTCTGGCTCTATTGGCTGACACGCCTGAGTGGGCTAGGCAGGGAGTGAACTATAATTTGGGAGGCCGGCTAATTGGAGATGCGTGATGCGCCGCTTTGTCTCCACCTTTTTTTGGTTTTGACTGGCGAGAAGACTGAGTTCGTCTCGCCGGCCCTCCTGGTGGCCAGTGTGTGTGTGTGCGTGGGGGGGGGGCGGCGACTAAAATAGTACTCTGTCTGTTGCCAAGGTTACACCATTGACAACATGACGTGGCCATTCATTCTCCATACTGTATCTCCCTGGCCTTCTGGACTGGCGAGAAGACTGAGTTCGTCTCGCCGGCCCTCCTGGTGGCCAGTGTGTGTGTGTGCGTGGGGGGGGGGCGGCGACTAAAATAGTACTCTGTCTGTTGCCAAGGTTACGCCATTGACAACATGACGTGGCCATTCATTCTCCATACTGTATCTCCCTGGCCTTCTGTGAGAAAGTGGCCGCTAATCTTAGCCCTCAATCTACCACCTGTCATCGCGAGGAGGGAGGCAGGCGCGCCTTGGGAGGACGGGAGTCGGGTCAGCTCCGTCCCCGCTCGCGTCCCGCCCAGCTCCGCTCCTCGGTGCCCCCCCCCCCCAGCCTGCGGAGGAGAGACACTGCTTCGCCCGCGGGGCGCGAGTCGGACCGCATTCTTCTTCGCCCGCCCCGCGCGTCACTCCTCGTCTGCGCAGGTATGGCGTCGGAGTTGGAGGAGGTTTGAGCGGGCAAACGCTATGACGGTCACAATAAGGCTGTAATTGAAAGATATGTTATCGTGACTATTTCAGGCTGAGGCAAAGTTGTATCAAAGAGACATGGCTGCTTTTTAAAAAAAAAAGCGGGGAAGAAAGGGAATCTCTTTTAATTAAAAAAAATACACTGCTCAAAGGGGGCGACCAAAAGTTGAAACTGGAGGCATGTTTGGCATGAATAAGTTGCCCCTCTCCTTTGTGCGGTGACACTGACAAATAGAGCTCCGCGCGTGAAAAGGAGGACTTATCTTTGATGGGTAATGAATTTCAAAGTCATGGAGATGAACGTGCTCTTTGAGGTTCAGAGGGCTTTGGCTGCACTCATATTATCTCACCCTGACAAATGGAAGCCGCCATTGGCCGGGAGGAGACCAGGTGCATTGTCAGCGCGGCGGCGGTTACGAGTGTACGCGCCCCTAGCTCGCTTTGGGCGGAGAGCGTGGCGGCGCGCCGGCGCCGGACTTTTGGGGTTTTTTTTTCCCCAACCAACAAAGAATAGACTTTTTTACCCCACGCGCATGCGGGTGTGACCCGGTGCGAGGAGCGCGCCCGCCGGCCACCGCTGGCCAGAACACAGGGACATTTAACCAGTTCTTTGTGCCGAAGCCCTTTTGTGTTTTTACGACAGACACCGTTTTCAAGATGTGCACAAACCCATTTCTGTTCAATTGCTCCCAGCGGCGGCTCCAAATAGATTTAGCAATGATACTGTGCGAGGGGGGGGGGAGCCGGAGCGAGGCAGAGAGACCTCCGCCTGAAACGCCACGGAGGCCGAGAGAGAGAGCAGGACAAAAAGGCTGTGAATAGGAATGCAGTTGGGCTTGTATTTGAATCACAGACTTGATCTGCCAGCAGCCGATTTTGATTAGCTGCTTGACAGTGCAGCGTAGTGTTGGGATTACATCCAGTGGCTGCGTTATTCAGGGTTCCTCGCAGCTAAACGTGTGCTTGAGCATTCCCGGCACGCCTCCTCCTCCTCCTCCTCGGCCGCGTCGCGCGCACGCTTTAATGCCTTTCCAGTTTGGCCTCTTTGTTTTCACACAACATCATTTTTGTGTCGCGGGTCACAGATTAGGAAACAAACATGGCGGCAATTAGCGAAAAAAAGCTCGTTTTTTTTCAGCCCCCCTTTCTCCTCCTTTGAACCGGGGTGATTCCTCATCCTAATATGCTAGAAAAGGGAGCGGATATTCAAATGAGTCCTTTTATTATGGGTCCACGTTGTTCAAGCTCTTAATTGAAAAGAAATGTATCGTGTCCTCTCGAGTGGCGTACATCCCGTCCCTCCTCCGTGCCCCCCGTGCGCTAGCTCATGTTATCTGCGGCTAATTTATGCCACGCTACATTTGGCCTCGATTGTAAGTGTCCGGGGCCAGACGAGGGTCTCGTCGCCATCGCGCCCGCCGCGTACGAGTCGTACACGGCCCCGCAGGATCGGCGGAGGATTTTGAATTCACCTTTTTTTTTGTCAACGCTGCCTCTCCCCCGAGCGCCTCGGCGTGCCGCCGCCACCCAGAACTGCCTGTTCTCCCTCTGAATGGAACCGGAGACGGGGGAATGCAGCATTTACACCCAGAGTCAGACTGAAATACTTGAAAGGCGTCGTCGTTGATTTCGGCCATTTTTTTTCTCTTTCGGCGTGCTTCCTGGTTCTGGCAAAGGCGGCGAAGGCATGCGGAGGATTTGTCACCATTAAACCGGGGGCTCGGCTCGGACCTGGAGAGGAAGGTTGAGATGGCGTACTCCCCCAGCGGCCGGGAGCGTTTGCGGGGTCCGCGGCCGCACTCGCAATCCACTTGCGTGCCCATACGCGGGGATAATGTGGCTTCATTCAATTTGTCCGGGCGGCGAGATCCTCGGTGAAGCCGCGGCGTATTGCATTTGCTGGCTCCTCCGTGCCCGCTGGCCTTCTCCACCACTCCTCGGATTGAATCAGACAGGGCGCAGATCCTCACCATTGCGCGCGATGAACACTATTGAATTGCTCGGCTTGTAGATCCACACTTCTAACTTCCTTAGACCCTATTGGATTTACCGTCCCGGGCGATCAATAATACTAAGTTTTGCAGGCAGTATTGAACTGCGTCCGCGCGCCCGTCTTACCTGCTGCCACTGGATGGTTTCGGCACAATTGCTTTGGAATGGGCGCGCCGCCGCGCACAAAGGCAGCGGCTCTGAGTCGGCCTTTTCATACTTTTACAACAGAGCTTCTGAAGCCTGGGCAATTGTGCGGACTGAGGCACGCAGTAAAACATGGAGAATCACAGGCTGGGTGAGGCAGAAGGAGGATTTGTAGGATCGCCACTGTTAAAGGTCTGTTTCCGGGCAGATGTAGAGGAGCGGCAACAAATGACCCTTTGTGTCCGCGTGCGGTTTATTTGTCGGATTACTTGTTTAATTTGCTAACCCAGATACTTTCCAGTGTCTAATGAGACACTGTCAAGTCCACGGCGGGTTGTAGGCTTAGAGGGCAACGGCATACATCGCCGTGGCGTTCAGTGCATTGCGATTCACCACTGGCCCCCTGGGTAATGAAAGGCCTAATAAATGAATCCGTCAGAGCGTCTGGGTGCCTTGCTGTGTGTGTGTGTGTGTGTGTACCCGGGGAATGCAGTCAGGCTCAGACGTGCCCAGTCTCCGGGCACACCGAGGAAAGGGATGCCATCGCTGGCAGGCCTGATGAATGGGTGGCAGGCCGCGCCCTGACAAAGACGAATGTGACGGCCCCCGTCCCGCAAAAGGGGGGCGGCGCCCGGGTGTGCTCTGGTGAGAGTCACGTGATCCACTGACCACCTCCTTCTCCTACTCACATCCGCTTCTTGCTGAGGCCGAGGTGGCGGAGGTGGAACCGGAGGGGGGGCGGGGCCCAAATAATACCAATATCCGATTCTTCCGGGCCCCTGCGCTCTCACGTTGCTTTCATCAGACTACAGAGGGAACTATACAATGGATTTGTCTTCTGTGAGGTAAATAATGGGACATGACAAACACTCCTTTAAACAGAGTTCAGTATTTAGTGTAAGCACTCCACAAAATGAACCCGGCTTCAACAAACAGCATCTACCAATAGATCTTCTCTCCGATCCAGAAGCGATGTGGTAATCTGCACCAGATTGTAAATAGCGGCAGAGCCGGAGCTCTATTTGGTTTTCAGCATTATTAGAGGGTGGGAGGATATTAAGGGGCGGATGATCAATAGCAATATTTGTTTTATTTTACCTCAGCTGTCCTTTGATTGTCTGCCTGAGTGAGCGACTGGTGTCCTGCAACTGTCTCAGCTAACTAACATAGCGTGGTCTATAAGGCGGATCACTTACACTTAAGATGAAGATGCTCTTGTATTTGTCTAAGTGCCGATCTGTAAAAATTCCTGTTCCAGGGCAGCTTCATATCATCAGCGTTGCAATGGGAGAAGGGGTTTTGTCCTGAAAAAGAAATGGTACGTTTTTGACTTTAGTGAGATACTGATGTGACTTTCTACACATTATAATAATAATCATCATAATAATCATGATAGTAATAATAATAATAATAATAATAATAATAATAATAACAACAATAACAATAATAATCATCATCATCATCATGATAGTAATAACAATAAAAGTAGTAATAATAATAATAGTAATAATAATAATAATAATAATAATAGTAATAGTAATAATAATAATAATCATCATCATCATAATAATCATGATAGTAATAACAATAATAGTAATAATAATAATAATAATA
>JAFBJU010000499.1:3208862-3220795 GCA_016785305.1 Colistium nudipinnis | reverse complement strand
ATCATCATCATCATCATCATCATCATAATCATATTAATCATCATCATCATCATCATCATCATCATCATCATCATCATCATCATCATCATCATCATCATCATAATAATAATCATGATACTACTACTACTACTGCTACTACTACTAATCATAATAATAATAATAATAATAATAATAATAACAACAATAACAATAATAATAATCATCATCACCATCATCATAATCATCATAATCATATTAATCATCATCATCATCATCATCATCATCATCATCATCATCATCATCATCATCATCATAATAATAATCATGATACTAATAATAATAATAATCACAATAATAATCACAATAATAATAATAATAATAATAATAATAATAATAATAATAATAATAATAATAATAATAATAATCATGATACTACTACTACTACTACTACTACTACTACTACTACTACTAATAATAATAATAATCACAATAATAATAATCATAATAATAATAATAATGACAATAATAATCACAATAATAATAATTAGCTTTATTTGTATTGCATTTCATCCACAGGATGTAGCTCAAAGTGCTTTGAGCATTTTTACAGGAGATTAAAAAGGGAATATATCAGCCCCTACGAAGCAAACCAATATATCGTTAGGTCCATGCACATCTGGACATCGACACAATCGCCCCAACACAACTGTGCGCAAGACATTTTCGGGCTGTTACCCAAACATATCGGTCCAGACAGGGATTATATTGCAGTGCAACTGAAGAAAAAACCCTCCTTGACCTCACTTCCAAACTCCTCAATCGACAGAGTCATCTTCTCGGTGGAGAGAAGGGGGGGGGACTCCCCTCCCCCTCTAAGATGGGCCTATGGTGAGAGAGAGAGAGCGCAGGGGTAAGTCAATGGGAAACTGAGATGATTAAGAGGCTTTCACTGTTAACAGAAAAGCGAGGATCGGTTTCTATTGCACCCTCTTCCTTTCACGGCCTGGTCCGCCGGCTGCTCCGGCCTGAGCCGAGCCCGGAGTCGCCTATTAATAGACTATTGAGTGCTATTGATCCTTGGCTCGTGTGACACATAAGATACAATGAGCCATAGATCCCAGTAAAGAGCCGTGTCTTTTCTTTTCGCTTGACCACAATTGCATATGATTATAGGAGTCTGAGGAGCAGTGCGAGAGAGCCCTCGCTCGGTAACGATGACCAGGAGCGCCAAGCGCCCCCGGGGTAAAAGCCGCGTGCAATTTGGGGAAACTTTTGTCGGAGACACAAAAGCGCTTGAACAAAATGGCCACTAAAGAGACTTGGCTTTGCCCGGACGGAATACTTCCTCTCGCCATAATTTGATGGATTTCTTTTTTTACGTAAACCACCCAAACATGGTGAGATGCTTCATTTTAGCGTCCAAGGTCAGAAGAACTCCAAGAAGCTGCAGGACAATTATGGATAAATTAGAGGGATAATGACGGGAGGGAATGGTGGTTATATCAATAACCCCTCTAAATGGTCAATTCCTGAATGCTGTCTGCTGTGTGCTGGATTTAGTGTAATGGAAAAGGTGGCTGTTTAGAAGAGGCTTACTTGTCGCCAAACCAGGGAACAAACCTCAAATAGCCAAATTAAAAACTGAATAATAGATGAGCGATGCCAGGATGAGAGAGAGGTGAGGAGACAGCTGTAATTTCTACTCCAGGAGCGGGAGGGAAAAAAAAAAAGAAAAAAGGGGCTTCTTGGCGTGTAATTGGTGAGAATTTATAAGGGCACATGAGAGAGAAGTGGGGAGGAGAGGAGATAAACATCGCACTGTGAGAATCACCCTTTACCGCGAGACACTTAATACTGATGTTTGAAAAAAAAAAAAAAAAAAAGTCTACAAATTCTTCAAAACCTGGTAAATGCTGTTATTATTATTTTTATTAAGGACGGCAGGCAGTCTGCGTGTCAAACAGGGGCTCTCTGTTATCCTCTTTGCAGAAAAACAGCAGCAGCAGCTCTGAAATGATAAGAAGTTTTGAATGATGTGAGAAATACAGAGAGGGAGTTTATTTTGCCGGTGAATTGCATTCGAATATTATTGAATGCTTAACACGGGGCGCACACTGTGTGCAGCCTGTGGGGCATTATTCTTCATCTGCATATGGAAGGGATGTCTGAGAAGCCACCCTTTGTGAAGCGTGTCTCGATAGCTCCGCCCCCTTCTCCCCAGACGGCCGTGCCTGAGTGAAATCACCACCTCGGCGGTGCGTTCAAAGACACCTCCATAAGCTATGCGATGTGTTCAACAAGAAAAATGCGGCAAATGCCGCAAACCGCTGTTTTCTGATGTAAAGACAAGCAGCCATGGCATTGTGGGTAATGGAAGGGAAATCCACGCAGCCGACTATTAGGAGGCCCAGTTATTGTCATGGCAAAGAGTCCGATCAATCTGTGTTTTGAGCTGGCCTTGGGTTTCCGCGGAAGTTTTTATTTATCTGTGTGTGCACCTGTGAGAAAAATCAGGAGTCCCCTGCGTGGCTGCTGGTGATGCAATCGGATGGGGGGGGCGGGGGGGGGGCCCTCGTGGGGGGCCTCGTGTGAAGAGGGGAAACTATTACTGTAGCGCTGAGTGCTGGTCATTTGCCGCACTCACTCCAGGGGTCCGTTAAGAAAATGAGAAGGTGTCCGTCTCCTCACACAACTGGGTTTTAACATTCAGAATTAAATGTATCTTTCTTCTTCTTTTTTTGAAGGTGTAGATGAGTTAACGAGCTGCTAATTGCTTGTTCAACTTCTTGACCTGGCACTGGGAAGACTTGGGACTTTCCACGTTGCCTTTTCCTGCACAACTCTCCACTATGGATCATTTTTGTTTCTTCTTCGTGCTCTGTACCTGGTCTGCCACACGAGGAAAGAGAAATAGCTTCTAAGTTGGTCGTTCAGAGACGGACGCACGAACAGGAGGTCTTCGGGTCCATGTAAAATTCATTTCATGGCGGGCGTATGGTGCATGGATCGGGTTTTTTTTTATACTCCGGGTGTTCCATCGCATGTTGACGCTCAGCGAATGGCCGACTGTCTCATCAAAGTTTCAGTGCCCGTTTGGAGAGCCCGAGAGGTAATGGAGAGTCATTGAAGAGGGATCTCGACAGCATGTGGGTGAAGAGGACCTGCCGGCTTACACGCACACGTTACAGATGGACGCGTGTCAAAGGAATCTCGGCACACAGCGATCGGAGGCTCCCCTCCCCGTCCCGCAGTGGGAGGAAATGGGACCGAACGAGAGGAGGAAGAGCGGGAGAAGGAGTTAATCACCGCACTAATGCTGCACTTCATCATCGTTTCCTGAGCCGCCGCCGCCGCCGCCGCCCTCCACCGCCTCCACAGCACCCCCTTGCTCCTCGACTCCGCCATCGCGCTCTGGCACTCAGTCGGTCTGGGATTTTTCCCGTTTTTTGAAACGGAAGAGACACTCTGAGCACGGGGGCAAAGTTGTTTGGTCCTTGAAGGTGACTCACGTGGAAGAGGAATCTGCATTAGATATGAAGAGGGTGGAGGGCAAAGTGCTTTTTTTTTTGCTGCTGCTTTTCCGTGCGTGCCGATTCGACGCCGGTCAGGAGGGTTTTGTTGTTTTTTTTGGCCCGGGGCCCACATGTGGAGTGCTGACCCCGTGCTATGTTGGCACGCAGCCCGTGTGGCGTGTGTGCATGGTACACTTTGTCGTGTTGCACTCCTGTAGGCCTGACGGTGAAGGTGAGCGGCTTTAAGCGGGCTCCTCCCTCGGGCCTTCCACAGACAGTTACAAACAGGACCGGGGTGGGGGGGGGGGGGGGGGGGGTTGCCTTGTGCTGCCGTGCATGGCCGACCGTCAGCTTGTCCTCAAAAGAATACGAGTCCATGCGCGGCGTACCTAACTCAGCGCTCTGCCGCCCCGGACCCTCCTCCCTCAGACCATAACCACCACCACAGCCTCGTCAAGCCATTCTACTCTGCCTTCCCGCCAAGGACGGTGCACCGGCCCCCGTCTCTGTCTCTGACAAATGCACTGGCGCACACCTTCTATATCTCCCTTGAGATATTTGTTTAACGCATGCAGAACTAATGCCGGCTTTATGGCTTTCGGGTTGCGTTTGGATGGCCGAAATGGGTCCCCTCGCAAATGATGAGAAATCGCTATCAGAGGGAAAAATGAAGAGACATGGGCTCCTTCCACAGTGCGGCAGACACATTCAAAACCTCTATTGCTTGGGCTTGGTAAATTTGATAATTTTTTCCCCATGCACATCAGGTTAGCTGACGGAAATTGCTAATTTTGAGGCCATGGGAATATGCGAAAGGGTAATGATTTGCTTTTCAAATTACACCTCAAGTGTCCTCCAGAGGAACAAAGAGTGTCTTTAAAGAGGCCGCCGCACCGTCTGAAACGGTAGCACGGCTGCAGCGCGGTGTGTCTGAGAGTGATATGACAGCCCCACGACAGGGCTGAGCTGTGATCACAGCTCCGTCGAAGAGTCACCGATGGCAGAGCTCGGCTGGTTTCCTGTCAGTGTGTGTGCGTGTGTGTCTGTAGGCGCACGTTTACGTAGAGCCGCCAAAAAACCCCGACCTGTCTTAATGGGCGCTTGTCTGTCATAACACGTGGGCCGGCGCGCGCTCAGTCAACAAACGGCGGTGCAGCGGTTTCCAGCTTTGGTTCCACATCACCTCCTGCTAATGGCGGTAATTAATTGATGAATGAGGTCAAATCGGAGATATCCCGTCACGTCTCAATTCGGATACAACCCCGGATCTCAGCCCCGGCGCTCACCTCTCTGCCACCCCCCAAGTTGTTTTCTTAATGCGCAGTGCACCACATTCCCTCTGTGCTCATCTGCATAAGACCTTGGGATGAATGTTAACGATGTTTAATTAGACAAGATGTGGGATGGATGAGTGGGTGGAGGCACCGAGGCCAGTGTGGTGCTGCCCCCCCGCCGGGTGGAGAGAACACATAAAAAAACACACACACACGCGTAGAAACCCGCAAGACCACACACACTGGCTGTCTATGGCGCTGTCGGACCCCACAAGTATAGCGGGCTCCTGCTTTCTGCACCCCAATAAAAAGCTACAGCTGCACACGACCTTACACGTGACCGGTGCTTTCAGTCTCGGTGCCGTGGGCGCCTCCGTCGCGTATTCAATCAACATCAAGGGCATGGACCCCTCGCTGTTAGGGCCATGTAAATTCAACATTTTAGGGTCTCTAACGTCCCTTGTAAATATATGAGGAACCAAATATTTATAGATCCTATGCACTTCATTGAGAGCATTTTTATCAGGACTCAGGACCACGACTGCATCCGGAGGGAGATCCCGGTGTGTTGTACAACAATTATTGGAGCACAGGTGGAATTGATTGGGCCCAGTGATCCCATTTGACATCAAGACGTCTCGTCAATACTCCTCGGACTAATCAAAGTGCAGTTTGAGGATGACGATTGGTCGAGTGAACGCCGGGGCCCCTTGGATCAATGCGATGCGAGAGCGCCGCGATCTGTGGCTGAGACCGGCTCGTGCCCGTCCAAGACACTGAGACAACTTTTGGCGCGCTCCGGTTGGACGTTTTCCACGACAGCGATCTGGGAGAGAACATCCGGCGGAGGCGGCTTACCGCAGGCTAATCCGGTAAACGATGGCCACGTCCCTTCCACAGCGCCATACAGCGGCGTAGAGATGCAGATGTCGGCTTCCCAGATGAGGCCTAATTACCCAGGCTGGCTCTCGCACCCGCTGTCTCCAGCCCGCGTCCTCCACAGAGACGCACTCCAACACGCACTTGGTGCCGATTGGTGGCCGCGGCCTCCTCCAGGCCTGCCGCTTATCTTTCGGTCACGGCCAGTCAGAGACACCTGTGAATGCTGTGGATTAGCAGGCCGCCTGGGGCAGGGCATTTACTGCGGTGCCCCCCACCCCCCCAAGATCCCGCGGCTAACGGCGGGTCGACTCCGAGCGAGCTCCTGCGAGGCCTCTCAGATGGAGATCAATGACTTCTCCGAGCCGCCCGTATAAAACATTCAGTGGAAGAGTCATTTGAGAGATGTTGGGTAAACATGCTTTGATTGCAACGGAGGGGAAAAAAGGGAAGGGGAGTGTGTTTGTTCTCTTAAAAGACTTGCTGAAACAACAACAACAAGGGCGGCTCGTTCTCCTTTGTCCCGGAGATGCCATGTTGAATCTCCACTCTTAATTAATTTGGTGGAGCGCAGAGAGGGAGCGTTTGTCACCCGGTGCTCTCGCCTGTTAGTGCTATTTGTCTCCGGGTGACCTTTGATTTCACACTGCCTTGGTCTCCCCCCCTCCCCGTTATGGACAAGAGGCGTCTTTTTTTGCTGACAACAGAGGAAACCTTATCTTTTAAATAAGTAATTCCTCAACTGCTCAGTGAGTTCACCGGCAGCAAAATATTGGGATTGCTGAAAAGGCAGGCACAGAGGCACACTGGGGGGAAAAAAATCTCTCTCTCTCTCTCTATATGCTACAGCACCTTCGCCTGACTCTCATTAAAAATTCCACAGTGTTTGAACAAGGGCTCCCCACACCATCGTATATCCTACACTGTTATTCTGCTTTATTTTGCAGACATGATCAACTTTTTTTTGTTTGTTTCCCCTTCGATAGAGGTAGGGAGGTTCTAGGCTTTCAGCCTCGGAATCACATTACAGGCTGGGTGTCCTTTTGGTGGTTTTTCCAGAGTGTGAGTGCATGGGGTGACGTGTCTGGATTTTTTTTTTTGGGCATCCGTTTGGTGCCTATGACTTGGGGAGGTCCAGTGGGGGCAGGTTTATCGTTGTATTGTCGAGGGGATTAGGCGGTGACACACAATAGCGCCCGCCAGGCCAGCTCGGCACCAGCTGGGGCCCCGGAGCTTTGGGATTCTGGTAAGGGAGCATTGATTGGGCCGACGGCTTGAGTGACTGAGAGATTGGACGAATGAGGGAAATTGCGAGGGGGGGGGGTTGGCACCTGGCTCTGTGGGTCCTGGCCGGGTTGCTGGAGCGGTCCCGAGTAACACTGATGCATGGCCCTGAATTATATTATGCCTTGGCGGCTGCTTACTCCCAGATTCATCTCAGCAGTCATTGGGTTATTTATTTATTTGTTTCCACAATTTGTCAAAAGAGTTCCCATATAGGAGAAAAAAAAAAAAAAAGCTAACAAGATTAAAAAAATGAGGTCGATTTAGAGTATTTTATCGAATGGGTATTTGTGCAGGTAAGAAGCATTATGACAGCTCGCAAAGGTGCCGCGGCGTAATTCTGATGGAGTGCTTTGTTTCTGCCCAAATGTCAGCGAGTGGCGGCGGCGGCGAGTGGGGGGGGGGGGGGGGGGGCGAGATTGCGCGGCGACGTACGAGACGTTTTTCTTTCTCCGTGCATCTCCTGAACACCTGTCTGGAAACCTGCCGGGACGACACCTCGTTCAATGGCGGCTCCGGCTGGCCGAGATAGAAGCCACGCCTTGGGCTTTTTGTTCAACTCTGACACGGCCGTTCGGACACCTTTGTTCTGGGGAGGAAGAGGTCCATTCACGGCGTGCCCGGGGAACAAATTGAATCTGGTTGACAATTAATAGCCTGCGCCCGGCATGTTTAATTAAGAGCACGTAGCCGGCCAGCGACGTGCGGGAGATAAACACAAGAGCAGAGAGAGAGAGAGAGAGCCAGACCGGGGCTCACAAAGGAGGCGGCCGTCGGGAGCGTCTGGCTGATCGATTCCCCGAGCGTCCGGGGCCAGCAGCCTCCACAAAGAGCAGCCTGTGCCTGCGCTCTCCATGGGCCAAACTTTTTAGTGAGGGAGAGACGGGACAATGCACAGATGGGAGTATGCAGATGCAGGCGGAAAAGTTGAGCAGGAAGTGGGCCGGCTGGGAAACGAACCAAAAAGAGGCAAACACGCACAGTGTGGCATTGTGGGGAAATGACCTTGAGGTTACGTCCATGTTTGGGGGTTCGCCGCCGGCCAGACCAAACCACGGCGAGATGGTTTCGACCTTCGCCGCCGCACATTCCCGCCCGCCATTGTAACGCGAACACAAAGCGGCAGCCAGCCAAGAGAGGGGGAGGGGCGGCGAGCGCTTGACAGCTTGTCCGATAGGCCAAACAATACCAGCCGTGGCCCAGCGATGCTCCGGACAGATAGCTGCGCGCCCCCACGTGGACGCACACGCACACACGTGTGCACTCGCTCACTTCAATTAAAGAGAGCCCTCCTCCGGAGCGAACAATCACATCAGTCAGCGAGATGGCGGCGGCCGAGATGAGATCAAAACCAGCGCGGTTCACGCGAGGATTTGACTGATGTGGGCTTGCGTGTTTGTGTGCGCGTGTTGTGCCTGCACGTGGGTGTGCGTGTGCTGACAGGCGTACAGAGAGATGACAGGAGCGGAGAGGGAGGGTTGCAGGAATGTAACTTGTTCATTTCAGTATTAAAAGGGGTGCTCGTGTGTGTGTGTGTGTGTGTGTGTGTGTGTGTGTGTGTGTGTGCCTGCGTGCGTGTGTGTGCGCGCGCGCGTGCGTGCCTTCCAGACTGTATACAGAAAATAGCAATGGAGGATAAAGGCATGACTTTGACAGACAAAGGGGTGATCCTTTCATGCTGACGAGGATTCTGGGAAAAAAAAAAAAAGTTTCTGCCGGCTAATTGGCCTGAGCGGGAGATCTGACCATCCCTTCGGTGGAATCTCGTGTCTTTTCGTCTTGTCTCTCTTTTATAGCAGAGCGCAGTGTGTCCATCTGTAATAAGACAGTGTGGGCTCAATATTTCATCCCGTTTCTCTTCACCACACATACTGACGTCGATTAAAGACCTAACATTTTGCCCTTTAACACATAATTTGCCTCTTCCTCCGTCAGTCTGGTAGCCTGGCTCTCCCTCCTCCTCCTTTTTTCTCCTCCTCCACCACCGCTCGTCGCTACTATTCTGCGGAAGCTCTTGGTGTGGATGTCAGAATGTGTCCTCCTGTCGGAATACGTTGCTTTTTTTTTGTTTTGGTTTGTTTGGTTTTGAAGCACTTATATTTGCGGCGCAGCACGCCCACACCCGCACACGCTCACCACATGCTCGTGGGGACATGTGCACGACTCCATAGTGGAAACGTGGCTGCAGTTTTGAAGGAAGACCTCTTCTGGGGATTGAAAGTTAGAAATTGGTTTCATGCAAGGGTGCCCCAGTCATTTGGCAGCACTCAATAGTGGAATTCGGGGGGATAATGTGGGCATTAATTGATTCTGGAGCCTGAAATAAACAGCCTTTCAAGCTCGCGTGAGACAGAACTCGGCTCATTTGCGCCTTTGGGCGAAGACGGGGGGGGGCCCCCTCTTTGGATAGGCCCTGCAGGGGCTCTAAAATGAAAGCTGACGTCCGTTGATGGATACCAAGTGAGCGGTGACCTTCTCCATTGCACTGTCACTTCCTTTATGCACCACGCCATCTCTCCTTGACTTTTGGGGGAAATTTGGGTGATATTTGGAGGATATAGCGCCTATATTCTTACGGCCTCTCCACAGAGAGAAATCACACCTCAATTATATTTGGATGACATTTAATGCCCTCTCAGTGGGATTTTCCCCGCCGGTATATCTTTCTCACACAAAGCATAAGAAACCCACAAATGTAACGTTTACGTCTGCACTCTATATCAGATTGTGAAATTACATTAGGGCTCAAACAGACCTGCCGGCTGTTGGCCAGACAGTCTGACACAGTGCTTTCAATATCAGCTGTCTACAACAACAAAAAAAAACAGCATTAGTCAAATAGAAAAGATTCGGGAAAGAATTAGAGGAGAAGTTTTTCAGATTTTAGTTTTTCTCCCCTCTTCTTGGTGGACAGACTTTGGGTATGGGGGGCGCTGGGGGGTTCAGCAGCTGAATGGGGTAACAGTCTGGAGTCTCTGCAGTGGGGCTGGGGTAAGGTCGGCCTCACGGAGGCTCTGCCACTCGGCGTTCTCCTTGGTTGGGCTGTCAGCGGAGGGGGGGGGGCACACGTCCTGCTGCATGGGTGATGAAGAGGACACCAGAGGTCAGACAGCTGGGGGGCGTCCGCCGCAAAGCAAACACGGCCATATCCCGCCGCGCGACCATGCATTGGCGTTCCCACATGTACACTTTTATTTTTTGCATTTACGAATGTAGTGCTGTATATTTTCTGCCAAGGCTCCCAACACGTCTACAAGTCTTGCCAGAAGTTAGAGCCTGAGGGAGATCGGGGGGGCGACGGAGAAAAAGAGGTGTAGTGGACTCAGGAGAGACACGAGACGCATCTCTCAAGGGTAAAGCAGCAGGCGGTCAGCGGACACGCAAACATACCAAACCACATGGTCATAAAACTGCCCGATTGTGGTCCTTCCAAGTCACGTTTACACTACATGTGGTACATCTATCCCTACCCGAGTCCTCTAGGTTCATCTCTAATCTCTCTCCATCCGCTTTTCTCCTCCTCTCCTCTTTAACCTGTCCTGCTCTAACACAGACACCAGCGTGCTGCTATAAAAACGCACAAAGAACGCGCGCGCGCGCAGGTGGGTTTCGCGCAAAGGCCTCTGCAGGCACGGGGCCCTCTTGATCTGTGGCGGTAGAGAAGGCGTTGTAGTCCTTTGCGGCCGGATAATGACATTTTTCAACACCTGGGACAGAAGTCAAGGCATCCATCTTAATTGTTACCTAACAATATTTGGTTCCAATTTTTGAAACAGTTTATAAGCATAAAATGTTAATGACCTCAGTCGGTGTCCTCTGTTTCTAGTCAAAACCACCCACCGTCCATCAAGCAATGTGACGTGGTGAAGTAGACTTACTGGACAAATGACTTCCCACTTGTTTGTGTGTCTGGAAGACACTGAGACACTGGACCTTGGCGTAGGTGAGCTGATTCTGGGAGGATGCGCTCTGATTTCTGTGTTGAACGCTGGAGAGCGCTGGGCAAAGATTGAATGTTGCGTTCGGATCGGGTGACCGTGAAAGTACACTCTAACCCCGAATGAGTTGACTTTACTCGAATTTCGCGCGGAAACCCCTTGGCCTTAACGCATTCTAGCTTTTACACTCGCTGAAACTAAACAGGTTTGGTGGTATGAACATAGAAGTGAATAACGTTACATTAGTCGTCTGAACTCAAATGAATTAGTTCAATGAAATGACTTCTTTTCTGGATTCTTAGGTGTATAAAATGATTGTTTTAAGTTCAACTTGCATAAAAAATATAACAAATAACAAAAATAACATTAGTTAAAGTGAAATCATTTGTTATTATAAGTAACGTCCTTTCCTTTGAATTATATATTTTTAATGGTATTAAATACAAAACTGATTTATATAAAAGGGAAAATATGAAATGGTACATTTAAATGTTCCACTATATTTTATTGTCGACAGAACATTTCAAACCTATTTTTGTCACTAAGGCTGTGGTAAGCAATTATTATGGAACAATAATCTTCACCTTCAATGAATACTTCAAGATTTCTATCATTTTTTACCGTTGCCAGACGAGAGTTGAAGAAAAGGCAGCAGAAGCCATTTCTTAACTGTGCGTTCTAATCTAAAAGAAGACATAGTTAAAGATCGCTCATCACTAATTAGTGTTGAACACTTACTCACTTAGGATTGGCTAGCCCGCCTCCAACAGTCAGAAGATAAACGTTTACGCGAGACAGTCCAATGCTTGTTGTGACTTGTTTATTTACTATGTGTACACTGTATATTTATCAGCAAATGTGTCTTGCCGTTTCACCCACTTCCCGATGTCCGTGCGGCACGGGACCAAGACCAGTGCGTTCGGGGTCCCTGAAAACCCCCTGATACCAACTTTCATCTTTCTAGCAGTGACCCTTCACCAAAACCCTAACCCTAGTTCCACAGTCATAGGGGTTATAAGCCTGGAATTAGGGTTTTGGTAACCCTAACCCTAACCCTAATTCCAGAG
>JAFBJU010000499.1:3057303-3206280 GCA_016785305.1 Colistium nudipinnis | reverse complement strand
GGGGGTTTTCAGGGATGCCGAATGCGCTGGTCTCGGTCCCGTGTCTCTCGGACATTGGGAAGTAGGTCAAAGGTCAAAAACCACAAATGTGTCTCGTAGTTTCACCTTCTTCCCGATGTCTGTGCGGCACGGGACCAAGACCAGTGCGTTCGGGATCCCTGAAAACCCCTTAGTACCAACTTTCATCTCTCCAGGAGCGACCCATCACCAAAACCCTAGCCCTAGTTCCACAGTCATAGGGGTTATAAGCCTGGAGTTAGGGTTTTGGTAACCCTAACCCTAACCCTAATTCCAGACTTATAGGGGTTATAAGAATGGAATCAGGGTTAGGGTTTTGGTGAAGGGTCGCTGCTAGAGTTTAGGGAGTTGGTCTCGGGGGTTTTCAGGGATGCCGAATGCGCTGGTCTTGGTCCCGTGTCTCTCGGACATTGGCAAGTAGGTCAAAGGTCAAAAACCACAAATGTGTCTTGCAGTTTCACCCACTTCCCGATGTCCGTGCGGCACGGGACCAAGACCAGTGCGTTCGGGGTCCCTGAAAACCCCCCAGTTCCAACTTTCACCTTTCTAGCAGCGATCCTTCACTAAAACATGCAATTTAAAAAAACTGCAGGTACCCGTGTTAATGTTTTTGCCCTACTACAATCACCTAACTCTGGTGAAGCCATATCCTCATCCAGAGATACACAGCATTGTAAATTCTGGGTTTACAGTGTATGTTTCGAATAGTTTTCCCGTTTCTCATTTCTGATTTATTCGGATTTCCCACCACTCAGCTTAAACCCAGTGAAAGCGGAGACAGTCTATGTAAGCGTTTGCAAGAACCATTTTCCCTATTGTTTTTTTATCCGTGTATGCGGACGGCTGTAACTGACCCCTCCTCTGTTCACGCTCCTCTGGCAGAATGAAAGTATTAAGTGTAGAGAAGTGATATAGTAAACAGAAAGCAGAGTGCTGGCTGCTGTGGTAGCATTGATTGTGGGAGCAGGGAGGCGTGCAGCAAGGGAGGCTCCCAAAGAAGAAGAAAAAAAAAAGAAAAAAAGGCCTCCACTAGTCTTATGACCAGCATGCCAAGCAGAAATGCGAAGAGAGGCATTGACCAGCTCCTGGAAAACATCTAAGTTATCCAGGATCAATGCCAAATCGATCCCAGAACTATGTATAATGTAGGGCAGTGGACGGCTCGTCTCCTTCATCCCACTTCCTGTTTGGAGAGAGAGAGAGAGTCGGCCTATAGGAGCTGAGCAGCTGACGGCGAAAAAAACAAAACAAACCTCTTTTATTTCACACTTCCCTTTTTTTGGTGAAGGTGTAAATGTGAGTTAAACAACTGTGTACTCGGTGTGAAAGTGAGTGCATGGGTTTTTGCAACCTTGCTCACCATATCCCCTCGCGGTACTTTCTTCCAAGTATGATGATGCACTTTTTTTTTTCTTTCTCTTCTTTAATCGACCTGTGCATCAGGAGCCAAAAACTCCGGGTGGTGGTTATGAGCGAGTTAGTGCACAACAACTCCGTTTGCCTCATCACTAACGGTGGAGTGTCTTCCACTTCCTGTTTTTTTAGCGCGGGCCTCTCTGGGAAGCCCCATGCAGGTCCTAATGAGCAGCGTGCTGGAGAGGGCCTTTTTTTAACCCACGGCCGGGACTCGTAGAGCAGATGCAGAGTGCAGCTGTCAACACATCCATCCTCCATCGTTTGCTTTACTTTTGTCCCTTTCTCTCTCCACCCGCCTTCCCGCTTCGCCCGTGTCTCAGCCCTCTCACTTCCACTCTCTCTCCTCTGTGCATTTGTCTCCATAGCGCCATCCATCCACTGCATCCTATTATGAGCCCTGCTCAAACAATCTGGGAGGCTACCTGGAGGTTGCGTCTCGCTAAAATAGATTCACTCCACCTCCTCCCCACTTTCGCGGGCTTAAAAGAGTAATATGGCCATATGAAATTACACAGATACAGCGTGTGATACGTTATTGCCAGTGCATTAACAATTCATGAAGTATACAGAAAAAAACAACCCAAAATGATTCAGCGAAAGGCGCTTTGGCTTGCAGAATCGAACCGATGCACACCATTTTTTTAATCAACGCACCTTCACAGATCTCCTGTTTTAAATGCATTTATCATTGTCATGGGAAAACCCTTTTTTTTTTTTTCTTTTACTACCCCCCCCCCCATCCCTTTCTCCAGTCCCCTTCTCTCTCCTCTGTGTCTAATTGCATCTGAGCTTTGGCTGGCATAATCTCTTGATAACTTCCGAAACACCCCCATCCTCCTCCGCCCCCCCACCCGCAAAACCCACACCAGTCCATTTGTGCTTGGCCCAGGGCATGTTGGTTTCCTGGGCTGCCCTGGAGGAAATATCAGATGACCCGGCACTCCACAGCCAAACCCCCCCCCCCGGTCATCAGGGAGGGCTCCTCTCACCGTACCCCGCCTCTCATCCACTTCCTGCTTTCAAGTGCCAGGGCAAGGTCAAAGCTTTGAGGATGCATTCCCCAGACCTCACCACAAGGCAGGCTGGAGGCGCTGTGCTCTGCTCTCTAACTCCGCTCCATCTATTCTTTCACATCCTCCTGCTGCCTCATATTCATTTCATTAGCCGGAGCTTTTACTGCAATCAATACCATTGCTAAAGTTAGTTTTTTTTCCTAATACGGCTATTCATTAAGTGCCTTTTCATTAGTGTCACTGGAGTACCAGTAAAAGTGGAATTATACTGTAATGGACAAACATTTACTATTTTTCTGGGGTGGGGGACCGATGAAAGAAGTTTTAAATGGCTAAGCTCACAAATAGTAAGTCATGGCTCTGGATTTGCATAATGCGTCAATTATTGGTTTTAAGAACTAAATGATGATGTAACTTTGCGGTATTCGAGCAAGAAAATGTGCTTCCGAGGCTCGGTGGCGTTCCCACCTGTCATTTCCTGTGGCGTGCAGATGCACGGTGGAGGCAGGAGGAGAGCGGAGACATTGTTATGGATGGTGTTCAGAGACAGGTGTCGTGATGCGTCCTGAGATAATGCCAAAAGACACCAATCTGTCCTTCTAATGGAAACGACAACAGTGGTTTCAAGTGATCAGGTCTGTCATCCAAATGTTGCGTCGTTGGTCCTTTCAACACCTCTCCTCTCTTCCATAAATCAAAGTTGGTGGCGAGAGAGAGAGAGCTGCAGAACAATTTAGTTTCATTTTCATCCCAGGACAGTGATGCTTCCATGGAATATCTCCATCACACACACACACACGAGTGTCCTCTTTCCCTATCCAGAGCACATTTTTTTTCGGCAGTTCCCTGTTTTCCAAAGACACAAATAGGCAGAGATCATATACAGCAAAAGTTGTTTTTTTGAACGTTTATTCAATATCCTGTGCCATATCGACAATTTTCTCTGTAATGGCTTCTCTTTGTGATAAACTGACAACTTTTAGAGCTTTAGCTTTTAGCTCTCTCACTTTAGAACCTCTACAAGATTTCTTTTGAATCTTATCAACTTTATCAAAGCGCATTTGTCCTTGCAAATTCATGCAGTGTAGTTTCATGTCTCCAGCCTTAAGGATATGTTAGTCTTATGCAACTTTCTTTTTTCTGCAGATAAAATGTTCTTGTATGTCTTCGTTGGCTATTGTACTTATCAATATCCTTCGCAAGCCAAATCCAACTCATTGTCCCACCTTGTTTTGATCAAATCTGACCTGACCTCCAATATGAAGTTTGGTTAGTCTTATGCAACTTTCTTTTTTCTGCAGATAAAATGTTCTTGTATGTCTTCGTTGGCTATTGTACTTATCAATATCCTTCGCAAGCCAAATCCAACTCATTGTCCCACCTTGTTTTGATCAAATCTGACCTGACCTCCATTATGAAGTTTGGGATGTGTCAAATTTTCTTGAAGAGTAGACTGCACCCCCCCCCCCCCCCCCCCCCCCCCCCCCCCCCGTGCTCGTTGAAAAGAAGTGGAATGGGATGAATATGTTTGTGTCATCTCCAATTTCCAACAGGAAGCCATTTCAAAAGCTGATTCTCTCTGGAGAGAAAATGTTGTTCCTCCAGTGCGGAAAAAGAAAATAATATAATTTGAAAAGGCGCGACAGTAAAAGCCAGTCATCTCAAAATGAACATTTCCTGTTGGTGGCTTTCCTTTTTCACCTCAGCGGTTATAGGGAAGAGGGGGAAAAAAAAAAGAGAGAGAGAGAGAGAGTGAGTGAGTGAGCGTCAGATAGGAGAGAGGATGTGAGAAGAGAGAAGTGGAAGGGGAGACACGCTGATGACTAGCAGGAATGACACGTCCTGAAGAGCACGTTAATAACGTGCCAGGTAATCAGCCTCCGGTCGTAGTCCACGGCAGACGAGAACACACGCAAACACTCTGGAAGTGCCGGGGCGGCTCTGTCATGTTGAGGGGTGCGCCCCCCCCCCCCCCCCCCCCCCCCTTGAGGGGTGCGCCCCCCCCCCCCCCCTTGCTAACACTCTGTCGCAGCTCTTACAGAGACAAAAGAAACAAATGAGATGGCTGGGTTTACACAAACAAACAAGCTCCGGGTTGTCCTCCTGGAAAATGAAAGGCCGCATTTTTTTTGGCTTTAATGCAACCACTGTGTCAATTAGAGGTGTTTATGCTCATGTTCACTCCCTGCTAGCTTTTTTTTTTTTTAGCTGATTGTTATTTATTTAGATCCGGGGGCTGCGCGCGGTATAGCTCTGCACTGGTGCAGTATATCCAGCATATGGAGGTAAAAATAAAACAGGAAGGGTGGTGTCGGCGGGGGGTCCGGGGCATAAAGGAAGGGGGGGGGGGGGAACACAAACAGCCTCGCATGACTAGGAATCTGACTTGAAAGGCAAGAGTGCATTCGGAGCTGTGTGTGTGTGTGTGTACAAAGAGGCTCGTCTGAATATTTCCCCAGCGACGGGGAGCAGGCCGGGGGCGGTGAGGTCAGCAGATAGAGTCCAAGGCCCGTTGACAGCTGCTGCTTTGACTTTGATACGCCATCAGTGTTCGGCACGCCGGTTCTTCACGCTTCCCTCTCCGCACACTCAGCCCGCCAGCGTGTGTGCTCAACCTGAACGCACGCGCTCGCCTCTCATTATGCCGCCCATGCAGACTTTGTCTCTTTGCAGCTGTTTAATGGCCGCACGTCTGTTTTTTGTTTGTTTCCTCACCATAAGATTATTGCACCTTTATGGTTGGTCGGGGGGTTGGAAATAATCCCCGGCATCTGTTCAGAGCGGGAGGGGTGCGCCAGAGAGCCAGAGGTAGAGGCTGGCTTGTATTTGATTTTTTTAAATATGAGCGCATGCGGCCCCCCTATTTTCTCCTCTGCCGCCGCGGCTTGGTTCTAAAGACGGGAGTGACGGAAGGGGCTAAGGGGCACGGAGGTCACCGAAGGAGCTTCCAGCTGCCGCTTATCCCTCCCGAAATGAGCACAGAATAGCCGGGATTCATCTAATCACTGCTCTCCTCCTCGAATGTACTTACAAATGTATGCAGAAACTTTATGCTGACCCCCTGTAGCATTTTTATAATATTTTGTTTGTGAATATGGTAATTGTTGTTGGCCCAGCTGACATCACGCTTTGCGCATGTGCTCTCAGGTCTAGGGAACAAGAATTTTGGCTCATTGTGTTAAAAAAGGGTTATGGACTGTGGCTGTGGTTGTCGCTTTGCTGCTTTATTGTTGTTGTTTTTTTATTCTTCTTCTGCTGTCGTATAGCGGCGGTTCTGAAGGACAGGAGCAGCCCTGAGCTCCTCCGGACGGCCACATCCCCTTACTATCTTTTTTTCTGAATTCAAGACTCCATCTTGTCGTGGCTTTCGCCGCCTCCGGTCGTTATGGCAGGAGAACAGGAAGTTAATCAACGCAGCATTATCTCCCAGCCTGCACCTGGAGGCGAGAGTGCCAGTCACGCTACCGCCCCCCCCCCCCTCTCTGGTGGGACCCCTGCCAGCCTGGGAACCCCTCACACTGCAGTACCCTGCAGCATCCCTGTGGGCTATCACCAGTGTGCTGTGTCTGTGTGCCAGGTCAAACTCGTGACACGGCGTTGATGAGCCAACCAAAGCCTTCGTGCATACTTTACAGCGCATGCAATGCGTGTGTGTGTGTGTGTGAAGGGGAAAGAAAGAGTCTCGAGGAGACAAAAAAAAAAAAAAAATGAAAGGCTGTCTGGGTTTGTTTTTTTTTGTGATCCCTCTGCGCTGCCACATATGTCTCATATCTTTCCAATTTCTGCTGTGGAGAAAGCCGCTGGTTTTTCGGAGACATTATTGCTCCGTGCGGACTCACAGCGAAAGACACAACAACGCAGCGCCCCCGGAGGAGAGCCTTTTTTTTTTTTGTTTGTTTAACTCCGGCGTCACACAAACAAACGAGACAATATTTGAGCGGCATACTCTTACTTAAAGCTGCGTCGACTCTCCAATGCGAGGTGAGACGCACGTCCCCCGGTAACTGAATAGAAGAAGAACCAGAAGACGGGCGGCGGCAGGTTGAATAAATGTTCCTGTTGAGGAGTGAATTGCTGGCTGTCGCGGGTAATCATCGGCATTCAAAGGGCTCTTATTTTCTGCCCATTAGTTGGGGGAGAAAATGGACGGGTATGGTCTGGCGTGTTGCCCCTTTACACTCAGACTGATGCAGTCGCCAGGGTGGGCTTGGAAGACATGAAAGTGTGGGAATCATCTCTTTTTATGCCAGTGGCCGTTTAGACGTTCTCTCTCTCTCTACTTCGGTGTCTGCAGCATCACTTTGTACACACTTTTGGGGTTTTTTTCGCCGAGCAGCAGTACACGCCCTGTCAATACAGTGCGACCGGCGTGTCATTATTATTCAAAGGTTAAAGAGTGGATTGATCCACGGAGGAGTGTCAAGGGCAGATCAAAAGGATGTGGGGGGGGGGGGGTATCAGAGCAAAAAAAGTTAAAAGCGGCTCACAGGCAAACACGGAGACGTCAATCTGGCAGAGAGCACCTTGACGTCCTCCGAGGAGAACTTGATCAAAGCCCTGGTCACAAAGATGGTCTCGGAAGATAATCTGACCCCTTTACCAGTCTTCATTTACCTGCTTCCTGCTCTGCCCCGGGTTTGGACCGCTTGAATATCAATGAAGCGGCCTCATATCCATGCATTACAAACACAGGAGAACAGTGATTAAAGATGACATATCTAAGCCTGACTCCCTTCCCCTCTCTCTTTTTTTTTTTCCCCCCCCACAGGAGATCGCGGCTTACTTGATAACATTCGAAAAGCATGAAGAATGGCTTACGACGTCCCCTAAAACAAGGTAAGACAATTACCATCTTGCCCAAGCCAAAAAAAAGGCTTTGGATTCATAATCACAAATGTTTGAGGAACCAGGGTTGCCAGAATTTTAATCTGTGGTTTTACATATTTCTTTTCTTCAAGTTCATTTCCCCCCATGCACAGCCCCTAAGCCCCCGCCCCCCTCCCCTCTCTCTCAGTTGGGCATTTAATGTTTAATATTACAGGCGGCTGATGGCTGTTCAGAAAAGTTTACCATTTGCAGATATAGCGACTAATAACTGCCTTTTAGCCAGTTAATTAGCACAACCTGTGCAACCATGGTATGTTAATACGTTCCTATCTGTCTGCACACTCTCCCACACTCGGCTAATAGCACTGTTGAGGCTGGGGGTCTTTTTTTTTCCGGGTCAGACGTTAACGCCCACGTGGAATAAAATGCCAAGAGCTGGCGTGATATTCAAAACAGAATAGGGGAAGCCAGCATCGCAGTTAATTTAATCGGGAAATGTGCGCAGATTTGTGTATGCCAAATGGCAAATCCGGAAAAGCCGTTTTTTTTTTTTGCCCACTTCAACCCATACCAATGTCATGTCAGTCCCCACATTTGTTTGTGGCCACGGTGTCTGCATGATGTCATTAAATCATCTTAGGAGAATACTAATTAATAATGCATGTGGCTTTGTAATTGCATCCCTCCACATTTGACGGCGAGTGGACGGCAAAGCAATTGACGCCCTTGGCCTCTGTTGTATTGTCTATTTTATTGTCGTGGCATCAGACGACGCCATCCATTCTCTGCCACGGCACACGCGCTCACTAAAATTTACATCTTCATCCATTGAGAATCAGCTCAATATGTTAAACATTTCTTTTCTGTTTTTTTTCCTGTGAGCGGGACTTGTGCCGCGCTCATATTAATAGCTGTGCTCGCGCATGTGTAAATGGACCCTGGGCTCACTGACATAGAACCCATTCCTCACCTCCCTCTCCCCATCCCTCTTTGCCGCCACTGCCTCGGAGGGACACGGATAATAGTCCTGCATAAAGACACTGCCAATTAGAATACGTTCTCTGGTGTAATTATAGAGCAGGGGCCAAAAGAGCACTGGGCTCACCTTCTTTTTTGTTTTCTTTTTTTAAATCTATCAAGAATGCCCTGTTTTCCCAAAGCTGCCACTTTGCAACTCACAAAATATGGCCAAATTAATTATAAGACGTGGCCTGCGTTGTTAGTGGTAAACTCGCCATTATCAAATAGGAGCTGTTTTGGGTTCCTTTAATGTGGTAAATTGCATTAAGGAAGAAGTATCAAAGGGTTTAAAACATAATAATAAGATACAAGATAGGCAGTGACAGGTGCAAAAGCATGACACGTGTCAGGGGTGGTGGCATCCTCTAGCACAAGACCGTTGGTCCAGTCACTTTCTCAAACAAATGGTCCTCAGGATTCTCATGGCCACAGTGGGTCTGTGATGTGGCGGTGTCAGCTGCCGCTGCTCAGGGATTTCAACCCCGTGTCATGTCTGGGCGCAGGTGCTGATAGTTCAGCAAATGTGTCACCAGGGAGCAGCCCCCCGAGTGTACACCTGCAGATGACCTGACAACACAACAACACATTCCATGTTTTAGAGGAGCCATCATTTCAGGACAAGTGGTGTGTATGTTGACATAGTGTGTGTGTGTGTGTGTGTGTGTTTCGGGACAAGAGACGCAGGGAGAGATGTTGAAGTGTTTGTGTTTTACCAGATGTCAGTGAAAGGGTAGAGTGTTGTGATGGATGTTTGGCCAAGGAAAAGTGTGGGGGGCTGTGAGAGGGCGTGTCATATGTGTGTGATTGATGTGTGCTGATTGATGGCAGGCTTGTATATGAAAAGCTCTCAGCGCAAGGTCACGGGTGAAAGGTCAAACTCGGGCCACCTGTGGTTAAACGCTGCGTTATCATTTGTCAACACATGTCTTTTTGTGAGTGGGCGTGTGTGTGTTTGTCTGATTGTGGGTGCGCCGCCTACGTGTCGGTGTGGGTTGACCCCTGTGGGGGAATAGGCTAAGTAGGCTAATTCTCCCCCTGCCAGCGGGTCAGCGGGGCATGATGGGAGGCAGAGATAAGCAGCGGGGTCGTACGCGGCAAGGCGCCACGCCGCATGGCTGCGCCGCACGCGCACAACAACTCTGACACGCGCAGCTCGTAAACGTAGGAGCCGGCCGGAGCTGACGCCAGCTGTTTGACCAAGGTGACACGCCACGCCGGACATGCCCTGAATAGAGATGGCATCCTGTCCACGCCAGGGAGACGAGATGAAGCGCACCAGTTACTTGCGCGCACACAGACCAACGACGTGCACAGGTGGGCCAGGCGCGGCGCGTACACAAAGAGAACGGCCGGCGGCCCGCTGTCTTTTTTTGGGGGTGTGTTCCGCTTCTGTTTGTTTATTCTCTTGAAAATGTGACGCATGCCAAGGGGAAGAGGGGTGGAATGCGGAGTGATTGATGTGCCCCGGCCGTAGTAAGACACATTCCCCTTTCAGATAGGAAGTGCCACAGTGCTTCAAATCGATAGCAGTGCTCTCCCACCGACTGCTGGAACAGCACTACGGCTAATTCCGGCCGCACCTGTCAGAGGCGGGGAAATCTTCCCCGACCCGGGCTTTACACTTTAATTTACACCCACAGCCTCGCTGGCTTCCATTTCCATTAAAGGGAGAGCCTGGCATTATGGCTTTAATGAAGGCCGCGGCCGGGCTGTGATTTAAGATGGCCGTTACCCCGCACCTTCACTCCACGGGAGGGAAGGCTCTTAAAGGGACAATTAGGATTTTTTTCTCTCCCCCTGCATCCTTTGATAAGCCACCCAGATTCTTTTCCTCTCGCCCTTATAAAGATGTGTCTGAGTTACCGGGGCTGATGGGATCCGAGTGCGCCTCTGGGAGGAGAGCGGGGGGGTGGGCACCCCAGAAGGAGGGCGCGGAAACGTGGCACTTCCAAATGCAGGCCGTAACATTTTGATTTGGCCTCATCATGGGCGTTACATTGCGCTCCTGTTGAGAGGAGGCCTTTTGGTGCTCCATCATAAATGACACCAATGTCTCCTGGCGGGGCCTTTTCAGAGGTGTTTGTGCGCTGACAGATGGAGAAACCATTGGCTGGAGGGTGTCACAGATCGGTCAGCCCACGGAGCTAATGGGCACCTGTGTGTCGTCCAGAGATGGCTCATTATCCTGAGCGCCGCACTAAATGGTCACACGGCTGCCTGAGTGGAGAAGGTTTCTCTCTGCTGTTTGTTTTATAGGGGCTGGTGAACAACAACCAATCGCAAGACACAGCACAGCGAGAGTGCTTCTACGACCTGTGCGCGCGTGGTTACTTGTGTAGCCTCCTATCTTGCGTAAAAGGCATGCGACGCAAAGTGGACTTGTTACAGCTGTCCAGGGCTGCGTCAACCCTGCGCTTGGCCTCCTACACAAGCTCAGATTTACGCCTGTGCTGACACGCACACGCACGCAAACCTCGTATATTGAAACGATCAAACAATAAGCACCAGTCCTTGGAGGGGGGCCCCCCACAATGTCACTGAACCTAGCATCTCCCACGTCCCCGCGCAATAGCCCTCTCTCCTCCCACGTTCACGTCCGCAGAGCACACCGCTCCGGCGGCGGCCCTCCAAAATGAAACCCAGTCCCTTTAGACAGCTTCCAAAGACAATGCTGTTATTAAACCTACAGCAGCGACGCCGCCCCACAGGCGCGCGCACGCCAACAACAGAGCCGGAGCAGGAACCGGGAGGCGGCCCCAAATCTACTAATGACTGTTTGTTGGCCATTGTCTGTGGTGTTTGCTGTTGTGTGGTGTGTGGGGTGCTCGGGAATGTGTGAAGAGGCGTGTGGGTTACTGCGTGTGTGTGTTTGCGAGTGAGAGGCGCGGTGTGTGGATGTAAATGCAAATTCTCGTGCACGCACGCGGTAGGCATTGAAAAAAACTGCATTGTGGGGGGAGCCCGTGCAGGAATTTTTGAATGGATCCCGTTGTGTGTTTGTGTGCGTGTGTGTGTGTAATTACCAGTGAAACGGCGCAGATGTGTTTTGAATTACAGAGTGAATCCCGTGTATTTTTTTTTTTAAAGGAGAGGTGGTATCTGGGTGAGCCTGCCACTGTGAATAAGACCTCCCTTGGCACCTAGCCTGGCAGATAGTGTGTGAGGGCTGGGCTTTGTGTGTGTGTGTGTGTGTGTGTGTGTGTGTGTGTGAACCAACGGATGGAGTCTGATGGGTAGGATGTGCTTGGGAAGGGCGTCTGATAGTGTTTCGTCCTAATGCATAGTGGCAATCGTTGGCTGGAAGAGTTTCCGAGGAGAGTGGAAAAGGACAGGAGCGGTGAGAGAGAGAGAGAGAGAGAGAGAGAGAGAGACGTAGAGCGAGAAAGAGGGAGAGTGGGAAAAAAAAGCAGACTCCACACAATAAAAAGCTGCACGTTAAAAAAATTAAAAATATTTGAATATTCCATAAACGTTGAGTGAAGATCACAATGAGACAAAGTGTCCGGAGAGCTTTTGTCGTGTCCTGAACGAGTGCCATTGTGTCCATCTTTTTTTTTTTTTTGCTGCCGTTGTGTGTATCCCGGCGCGTCACCAGGAAAAGTTTCATTTGCTGCATAGCGACAGTTCCCCCCCCGGGCTGCCCCATTCGGCTGGAGCCTGGAGGACACCTCCACCCACTGGAAAAGAACCTGACAAGGACAGCTACGTCCACCTGGGGCCCTCGCTGGCTGGGTGAAATAAAGCCCACCTAAGGGGGGGGCGGTTGAAGAGAAAAAATGAAAAATAGCCATCCGAGGAAGAGCAAATATGATGGAGCGAGGGCAGTTTTGAAAATGGAAACATGTCGATAAGAGAAGCGAACGGACGAGATGAGACGGGAGGAGTAGTGATGGATGGGGTGAGGAGGAGAAGAAGTGGAGGGGGGGGGGGGGGTACAAATAGAGACAAAAAGGAGCTGTAAAAAGATGGACTAGAGGGGGGGGGGGGGGGGGGGGTTACAAATAGAGACAAAAAGGAGCTGTAAAAAGATGGACTAGAGGGGGATTGAGCTGACATGGGGTGAAGAAAAAAAAGAGAGAGAACAATAGAGTAGGGAAACAGCGGATAGAGATGGAGAGAGGTGAGCTATGTGGATTCCACTGACAGATAGAAGAAAAGGTCCTGTGGGTTTTTCTTTTTTTGGGGGGGCGGGGGTGCAAATGGTCAATAGATGACGGTGCTGGGCCGAGTGCCTGGGCCTCACACTCCCGGCCAACTTAATAGTGTCCCCTGTTTGTCCGTCCTCTAAAGTGATGTCCAAGCCCGAGCCCAGGGAAGTGGCTGGAGCCTGGGGGGGGGGGGGCCTGGGGGGGGGGGGGGGGGGGCATCCAAGCTGCTGTGTTGCCCGGCCAGAGACTATTCAACACAACGGGGGACATCATCCAGCTTTTATATCTCTCTCTTCCCCTCCACTCCACGCGGTAGCGGACCGCTCCTGAAGGCCCTGGAAGGGGCCGCGATGGCTTCTGGGAGTTAATCCGATTATTTCCTTTCCTTTTTTTTTCCCGCTTTTACGTCTCCCTCCCTGGATGGTAATAGTCAGTGACGTGCAGGGCATGTGATTGCCATTGCAGCAGCTGTGCACCATTTTGGAATTAAATCGAAGAAAAACAGAGCGCAGAAGTTGAAGTTAGGTCTCCCTGCCGAGGAGATAAACAAGCAAGGCCTAAAGCTTCCCTCTGTATGCCAGTATGGAGGAGGAGGAGGAGGAGGAGGAGGGAGTGCAGCCAGTGGCTGGCCACCGGAGAGGCAGGATAAATAAATAGAGGAGGAAGTTGATGTCAAGCAGGTGTTCAAGGAGAAAGTGTCAGCCAAGCGGGCCCAGATGAGGAGAAGTGCTGCCTCTGCAGCCTGATAATAAAGACTTAATTCAATTAGCGCTTCTGCACCAGTGAGCAGCGTGCAGCAGGCTGGCTGTCACCGAGCGGCCCGCCACCCAGACACGTACGCGCAACCAGCCGCACGCACACCCTGCACTCTCCGTGGCTCTCTCCACACACACACGCACAACGTAGACCTACGACGTATTCTTCACAGCTGACTCACTGAGCGACACTAGACCCTGCCCACACATCTCCACACACACCCAATGACAAGCCGGCCCGTTTCTCACCCTCCCCACCAGCTCTGCGCGTCGCCCTCTCCCTTCACCGCCCACCTTCATTTTTATATTTTCCCTCTGCTCTCCACCCCCTCCTGTACCTTCCTCTTCCACCTCGCTACTCCGCTCTGTCGGTGGTGGAGTGGCCGTATGTCGGCGCTGGTGCTGTTATTTTGGGCCTGTCCCCGCCCCGGTGCCCAGTTGGTTGCTGTCCGGTGGGCATATGGTGAAGCAGATCCCGGATCCTGGGCCTTTAGGGACGCCCTGGGGGGGGGTCATTTTTATGTCCCACGCACCTCCCCATGCTTTACCCGAGAATCTGCTCTGCGCTTTGGGCGTGGTCCGGAGAGCGTATGTTCCCCGACCGGTCGCCCCGCGATCCCATGGAGTCTACCTCGGCACCTGAGGCCTTTAAAAGCTCCGACAGGAAAGGTGGAGTATGGGAGGTTAGAGTGGACAGGAAGTGGCAACGCATCAAGAGGAGGAGAAAGCAAAAAGCCCAGGACACATGGCTCAAGTGATAGCGTTTGCTATTATGTAAAGAGAAGGAGAAAATAGGTCTTGGACGGCCGCCAGAGAGCTGAATCACCAGCCACACACACACACACACACACACACAAACTGGCACACATTCTGTCCCATTTCTTCGCCCCAGCTGAGCTTCACGGTACAGGAAGGACAGTGGATGATGAGTTGCCACGTGGCGCCCCTCAATATGTACAAAGGCACAACTGACCTCGTGTGCATCCTCATCCTTTCGTGAAAGAAGAGCGGCCAATGCCTGAGGAATTCAGAAATCCCAGATGCCGTTGTTTACCCGACCTTTGCCCCTGACCCATCTGGACGATCGACCGTCTCTCTCCTGAGGTCTTTTTTTGGCCTTTTTTACCAGCTTGTGTCATTTCCTGCCGAGCGCTGGCTCCCTGGACGTCAGCCGGTTTGATTCTGACGAGACGTCTTCATTACGGTAGATTTCTATTAGATATGTACCCCATCCCTGGACACCTCTGCCCAAAGGCAAGACCCTTTCCTACTCTAACTGCTCCATTAAAGACGGCAGAGGATTGAGTGGGTGCGGAGATGGGAGCCGTGTATTCATTTGGCATCAGTGGATTAATCAATTCCAATATAAGTCAATTGATGAATTATTCAAAAAAGATTTTCTTCTTTTTTTTGCTCTTGTGCAATTGAGAGTAGAGATGAGAACCACTTCAGATTGGATAATTAATATTAATTACTGGAAAAAATTGCTGTCAATTCAACATGTTTTTTTTTTCCTTTTTTTAACGCTGCCATAATTAAAAGTACTTTGAGAGCATTCCCACCACGGCAGAACTCCCCAAAATGAAAAGCGCGGCGGGTTGGATTTCTCCCGTCGTCTCATTCCACTCATCGTAAAAGCGATTACGAACTCCGAATCCCGCCGCCAGTTTGATACTTCTGCTTGACGGATAGAACTCTGAGAGAGATAAATAAACGAGAGGTTGATGAACGGTCCTTATCCACTTCAGAGAAGCCGAGATCATTAATGCAAAAATGGCTGCCCCCCACCTGCGACCCACCTCCGCAGACTTGTCGTTTGTTTGCCGTATTTTCCATTTTTCATCATTTGTCAGTGCCGTCCTTCATCTTTATTTGGGGATTTTTTTTTCTTTTTTTCTGCTCCAGGGAGAGTTATGGAGACAGGCCAGCCGAGATTTAACGTAGTCCTGCTCCCGACCCAAAGGACGGCAGCGCTGGATACATTAACATGATAGCGATATGATTATGTTGGAATGGACATGAAGGGGTTTCAATTATTTACAGGTGATGTGGCTGTTGAATTGGCAATGAAGTGGCTCGTAAATTATCCCCTCTGTCTAATCAAGCCTCCAGCGGAATAATGGGGCAAGTGCTGCCAAGGAGGAGTCTCCCCCTCTCTCCCTCTCTTTTTATATCCCTCGTCAGTGTGGTTTTTTTTTGGGGGGGGGGCCTTGGCCACTTCAACCGGGGGGATGGTGACACTCTCCGAATGACATTGGTTGAAAGGCGAGAAATGTGCCAGTGAGCGCAGGTTGTTTTTTTTTTTAAGCCCTCCTCCCTCTCCACTTTATTCACCGCTCGGTGCTTGGCTGCGCTTTATGTCACCAGACAATGATACGGTGACAGCCAAGCGTCACAATGTGCAGCAGCAGCACCTAATGCGCGCCTTTGGTTTTGTGCCGGAGAGACGGAGAGTATGAGACAGACCGAATAGGGCGAGAGAGAGAGAGAGAGAGAGAGAGAGAGCCAGACAGGAAAGAGGCTGGCGTGGCTGGGCTCCAACGCGGCCACCCTCTGAACAGTGCTGCTACTGTTCAGAGGAAACCCAGCCAGCCACCGGTCCTCCTCTAGCGTCTTCTTCTGAGGTCCGGCGCGTGGGCTTCTGCTCAGTTGACTGATGGCCACTTTGATTAAAAGAAATGCAAAAAAAAAAAAAAAAAGATTTGAATCGCCTGTTTTCGCGTGTCTCCAGCGAGGTGCGTTTGATTTCTCACATATCCTGCTGGCGTGCAGAGCTGGCACGAGCCAGGCGGACCCACCGGCTCTAACCACCTGCTCGGTTTCATCCGGAGGAGACCACCGCCCTGACCTCGGCTCTGTTGGAGGCTTTTTTTTTCTCACCCACGTAAACAGTCTGACAGAGGTGGACTCGACTTTGACTTTGTTGGGCTGTAATATATTAAACCCTATTTTGAAGAAAAAGATTCCCCCCCCCCCCCCCCCCCCCCCCCCCCCCCCCCCCCCCCACCCACCCACCCACCACCATCGCAATCCATAATCACCTCGGGCGGTTTACAGTACAAAGAGGAGAGGGAGGGAAAGGAGCTGTGGATGACAGGAAGATGGAGAAGGCAAAGAGGGGAAGTGAGATGAAAGTGAAATGTAATGGAGAGAGAGTACCACCTACCGTTCTGGTGTCTTCTGGCAGAGAGGATGGTTCTGAGGGGGGGAAGAGAGGGGTGGTCTGATCTCGGCTTCCTTTCTCTTTTTTTTTTTATCTCCCTGGCTTTCTCCTCATAGAAGTGAAGCTGGGGTGACTGCACCCAACAATCGGGGCAGGGGAGGATTAGTTATGGTTGGGGGGCGTTTTTTTGGCTTACTCTACCCCCTTGCCTTACATCGTGGCAATGGAGATGCAATATATACTGTATATATCTACATAAAATATATGTATATTTTTTTGTTTATTTGTTTATATATTAATGATATATATAGAGGACAAGATGCAAAGATGAGGGAGGTACCAGAGACATTTGGGGAATGGCGGGGGATTTGGCGTCAGCGAAGGCATTAAGAACAGGAACAGAGAGTAAACAGGCTCCCAGGACGTGTTGCGTGGTGGCGGCAAAAGACGCACAGGCGCACACAAAGGAGCACCGATTATTGGCATCCCTATTTTGCCCTTTCCTCTTTTTACAACAGAAGCTTGTTATGTTGTTTGTGATGTTTCTATTTTTCACGGAGCATGGCGATTGAAAAAAAAAATAATAATAAAAAAGTGTGTACAATGTGTAATTCTTTTTCAATCGCCATGCTCCGTGAAAAATAGAAACATCACAAACAACATAACAAGCTTCTGTTGTAAAAAGAGGAAAGGGCAAAATAGGGATGCCAATAATCGGTGCTCCTTTGTGTGCGCCTGTGCGTCTTTTGCCGCCACCACGCAACACGTCCTGGGAGCCTGTTTACTCTCTGTTCCTGTTTTTAATGCCTTCGCTGACGCCAAATCCCCCGCCATTCCCCAAATGTCTCTGGTACCTCCCTCATCTTTGCATCTCTCTCCATTGCATTTCATTTTCTTAGCGGGGCCAAACTCAGGGGAGAGCGAGCATTAAGGGTTATTATGAGTTTAGGAGCACTTAAAAAGCTTTTGGCCCACCCGACACGTGGAGATGCCAGGGGTCCGGGGGGGGGGGCATCGCACTCCAGCTTTTTTGTTTTTAGAGACAGATGCAAGTCATTCCCAGATGTGTTTGTGCCCGAGTGTTTACGCGAGTTAGTTTGTGTTCCTGTACGCGCGCAAACACACATATGGATATACGGCATCTGCCCTGTATGCACAGAGCCCGTAGCACTCCCCTGTGTGTGGGTGTTTGGCAGACTGTATTAGCTCACCGCTTCACAACAGTCAGATTCGGTATCATGGCATCTGAGGCCCACTCCATAGAGCGCTCTCCCTCAGGTCACACATGGAATTTAAGAGCTTTTCCGAGGCAAAGAGGTGTGACTCGCCCCGAGACTCCCCTCTCTCTCTCTCTCTCTCTGCATCTCCTTTTTCTCTCTCTCGCCCTCTCTCTCCACTACTTATTTCCCCCGCTTTGCCGCTCCACTCAAGAGTCATGGAGCGCACACTCAGCGGTAAACCCATTTCATTTAGTATGTTTTCACATTTTTATCCAATCACGGCCCGCTCGGAGGTTTCAAGAGCCACATGACGCTTTTATTGGGGGCCTAATTAAAGATCTCTGATTTAATCCCTGTAATTTAATAGAGATCAGTCATGGGTGTGAGGCTGCTCTGGCTTTTGTGCTTTTGGGAAGTGGCGTTGTCGTATCCGGACCCCTGCCTTCTACTGCAGCGGGGGGGAGAGTGCTTTGCGTTGCGGACACTATGGATGTACGGTGTCCATACTCCACCTGTTGGGCAACCAGGGGAGAGAGACGGAATTTCAACTTACACCCCGTGGCTTCTTAAAAGGCTGCTTAAAAAAAAAAAAAAAAAAAGCCTGCCTGAGCTACTGTGCTAAATACGCTGAAATAATGACCTTTTGGCTGAAATAACGTCTCGTTTCATCACCCTTCAACCAGCAAGATAGTGTGTTTAGTTTAAAGTTAACACATTTTAACTTGCATTTGCCGAAAAGCTCAGAATTCAGTTTCAAGTATAGTTTCTACGTGCCTGCCATTGTTCTGCCCCCCCCCGCCCCCCCCTTCACGAGCCAGCGTTTGGAAAGCGAAGCAGAGGAACTGCACTCAGCCAGGGGTCGGCCGGGGTGAGGGATCGCGTGCCGGGAGGAGTCTAGACACTCAGGGATAACGGCCCAGACACAGAGAGAGAGAGAGAGATGGAAGGAGCCTGGGCCAGAGGGAGGCCGTGTGGAAGGGCGTCCTATCTGAAATCACATCTCGTCGCTTTGGAGTTTGGGCTTCTGCACGCTCACGGCGTTGACAGTTGACAGAGAGTGCGGCCACTTCCTGGCCCCCGCGCGCCATCACTCACTCAGTGACGCCGCTCGCCGCCGTCTGCCTGGTCGCACCGTGTGGCGACGCCAGTAAAATGCAGTTCAACCACCCAACCGGCACATTTTGACTGCTCGACAAATCTGCGCGTTTTTAAACCTGTAAAACGTCTGGGAGTCATAATATGCCTTTTCTTCCTGTCTGCTTCTGCCAGGCAAAAAAGAAACGCCAAACCTCCCTCTGTAAAGTGTCAAATTCCCTGGATCTCTCCGCTCATAGATGCGTTTTATTTGAATTGTTGTTGTAGTACTTGTCTGACTGATCTGTGGCAGCTGAGTGAAAAAATTGTGATGACTAATGTGTCCTACGCGTAGGACTCTGCCTCCCGCTCGTTATGCCCGAGGCCCCTACGCCAGTTTGGAGGGCGTCTGAGGCACCGCCACGTTGCCCATATGCTTTCCAGCGCTCCTATCTGTCAGGATGTCAGGACGTGGCGGGGGTGCGCCCACAGAGGAGCGTGGCGCGGCGCTACGGGAGGGCCTCATTACCGCCGCGCCCCGCGAAAGAGAGAGACTCGGGGTCGAGCGAGCAGGCATACTGAGCGGTGGCGTTCAGAACCAGAGGGCGAGTCATTTAAAAGGCACTCAACCCAACCCTGCCGCCCCTCCCTCTCCGTAGCTCCATTATCACAGCAGAAAATGTGGCGGAGGCTTTTTTTTTTTTTTTTTTGGAAAGTAAACGCTTTGAACAAATTAACGAAAAGTAATTAAGGCAAAGAAATGGATTCAAACTCAACTATTTTAATTGAACTTCTGCCTTTGTGACTCCATCTGGCCAATCCTCTCTCTCTCACCGGCAACCTCGACGAGCTAGCTCTTTATGTGGATTCCCATTAGGGAACCTAGGCTGGGGCTCGCACTCTCCTAGGGAGCATCTAACCAAAGCCAGGACTGAGGATATATGTCGCACAGGACTTGTGTGTTGCGTCCTAGTTTGCGCAAGTCTTAACACCTGAAATGTTTTCTCTTGAGTCTGGGTACGTCGCGCTAAGCTCCACAGAGCCTAGTGATCCCAATCGTGCGCGGCCATCCGCCAAAAGTGCTAAGGTCCCCCCCCCTCAACAACTCTCAGCTCTCCAGACACCATTGATCCATTCAATTCAAAGCCCCTTTCAGGTGGTCAGGGAAAAGAAAATCAGAATCAAACGTTTGTCCTTGACCATCTGTAATCCATACTCTCTGAATTAGCGAGCGTTAGCGATCGGCCTGCTTCTCACTCAGGTGGTTTCTCGCTGGAGGGAGGCGCCATTAGAGACCACGGGGGGGGTCTCTAAATACTTCATGACTTTTCAAGGAAGACATTGTAAAAAAAAAAGATATTTGGACCAGGGGCAGAATCTTCTCAGTCGACCGATGACTCTCAAAGCAGCTCATTTAAATATATACGTTTTTTGTTTTTTTTCTCCAGCTGTTTGGTGGGGGGCCTCGCCGTCCAACGGCCCTAGCCTTTGAAAGGGTTTCCTTTTCACGAAGAGCATCTCCACTTAAGATGGATAAAATGATGTGTTCCACCTGGTCGCAAATGATAGCTTTTTTGGCAATATATTTTTTCTCCACCAGCAGCGATATTATAACGCCAGCATTCAAACGGGTCAAGAGTATATCTGTGTCTGAAATATTCATGATGTTTGACATTATCATAAAAATCATGCAGGCTGCGACAAAGGTATAAATCCTGCTATTTTGTACCATTTAGGAGCAGAAATAGAAAAAGGCTCATCTCAATAGTCAGACTTATCTCGGCGTTTAATGACGCAATCTTTTTTCTGCCCACCTTGCGTCGGACCGCACAGTGGTCCCGCTAATTCAATGTGCACTCCGCTCTTCCATAGATGACCACAGGTTCTGGATGGATGGGCGGTGGGGATTGAGAGGGCGGGGCTTATGGCGATGCCACCCCCCCCCCCTCTAATTAAATCTCCCAGTCCCATGTATTGTGGAAGTTAGCGGTTCGGCAGATGTAGCGCCATGTTAAACTTTATGTGGCTTGAAAATGGCTTCCGCTTGCGGTGCATTCGAGACAGAGGCGCTTTGACTGTAAAATGATGTGTTTTATGGCTCCGTTATCAGGGCGATATTCCTGGAAGATGCAGCGCGGCGCGCTGTGGCGTTCCCCGTCTGCAGGAGAGGGAGCAAATTGATATGAACAGATCAACAGAGCTGTGCCCTTCTGGACGTCCTTGGCACCATACTTGGCCCAGAAATTGATTTCTCTCCGTATCTCATATGCCAAAAAAACTCGAATTCTGAGATTTTATACTCCCACCGCTGACACATTTTGTTCGGGGTTTTGGAGAGGCTGTGCTATTGGAATGTCATCCCTTTCCTCCCCCCTTGCCCCACACTTTTGAAGTAACCTAATAATATTGCGGCGTATTCTAAAGTGGCCTTTGTGTGTCCGCGTGTCCGCGTGTGTACACGTGGAGTGTAGGGATGTGTAGGGATGTTTAGGAGCTGCTCACCGCGTATGAATTGCCAGCAGCAGAGAGATTGCTTTTGATTTAGTGGCTATTGGGCTTGACTTTGTGTGTGTTCCACTCTGTGGTGTCGCGTTGTGTCCTTCCCTTGCCTCTGCTACACAATCTCAGTGCCACGTTACTTCACACACACTCGTACTTGCACGCACGCACGCGCGCGCCGTGCCTTGGCTATGCTCCATTAGGTGGGCCGTGTCTCGCGCAGGAGGCCGACGTCACCGCTTGGCAAGGGAAGATAGGACGGGTTGTGTGCGTGCATTTGTGCGTGTCTCTGGTTCCCGTTTTATTCTCAATGTCCTGATTGTGTCTCCCAGGAGACCCCCTCGCCCCCCACCTCATCTCTGTATTTGTGGCCTGTTGGATTCTATTGATCAGCCTGCGAGAGCTCGGATGTCTGAAGAGGAGGACACAGAGGGAGGATGGGGTGTCTGTGGCATTTGTGTGCCCCCGTGTGTTTTTCAATTTGTGTGTCCCTGTGTTTGTGGGTGTGATTGGTGATCAAATAAAAACAGAAGTAAGGCTTTGGCTCTACGTCCCTCTGAGGTATGAACTTTAGATCTTGCATTTATTAGTCTCGTTGGTGGGTTCCGGAATATTGCTGCTATGGTCTCTGGAGCTGAACATTCACAGCCGGGACCCAAAACGTTTGCGAGGCCACAAACCCAAGTTGAATTGTGGGCTGCGTTCAAGGCCTTAATAAGGTCGAGAATCGGTCGAAGTGGAAATTGTGAGCGGGGTCTACAGACTGCTCCTGTGCAGACCGTCCCTCAGGGGGCCCACCCCCACACCTCAGCTTCAACACACCACAGCAACACTGTTGGTTCTGAGCAGCATGGTTTGGATGCGGTGGACGGTTGGAATTCCTGCCGTCGATTGGAGGGTTACTTCCCGCTCAAAAGCTGGCCAAATTCCTCAACCCGGAGGATAGTGTTGTGCTCCTAACTCTGAAAGATGAGGTGTCAATCAGCCCGTTTGAAAACAGATGGAAAACGGGAGGATCGAAAATCATGCAAAAAAAAGCGCTGGCTGATTGGTGATTGGTCACATGACAGCGGTTTTGCGGTTAACCAATCACAGTAATATATGCAGTCTGGCTCTGTAGACACGGCCTTTCGCTGGCACGCTTTCAGACCACGCGCCCCGCAGAGGGCAAGGTCAGCGGTAATCACTGCTTACACAACGAATTTGCATGATCACATGGGCCTTCCATCTTAATGACACCGGAGGAATATGCCTTCTCACACTTGGCTTGGGAATAAGCCATCAAGGCACAAATGGCATCCTCTGTAGTGATTAAGAAAGCCGTGACACATGGCTAATGTTGTGATCACGCTGTTCAAAAGCACCGGGTGACCATTTGTGTCTCGTTGATGGGCGCATTGACATCCTGGAAGGCACTGTTCCCATCGAGAAAGAGATGCATTATGGGATAAAAGCCCATGACGGAAAATTAATGTGTTATGGCCAGACGGTTTGCCCGGCTGACAAAGGGATCCTGGGAGGAGGTTTGCCCCGAGTCACGACAGAACCAGCTCACCAGGTACTCCTGGTGATATCCATAATGTCTTAATGGTGCCCTTTACATACACCATGCAGATGTTTCTTGTTCTTCCCCCCCCTGACACTGCTCAGACTTGCTTTTTCTCGCGCCGTGCTACCTCAAGCTCCGGCAAACGGTGAAGGAGGCACAAAACAATGAGGCCTTTGAAGAACAAAGTGAGCCTGCCACACACAACTGGCTGAAGATGAATCCCATGGCTGAGATTGCGGGCTTTCCAGACAGGGGAGGGGGGAAAAAAGCATCCGCCCCAACAACAAAATGATATAAATTACCGCTGTTATGGTTTATACGGTTCAATTGAATGTGCTTGTAATGATAAATTATTTTGCTTATGAATCTAAAGTGGACCTGAGAGCGGCTGGAGCAGCAGGACTGTTAGAACAATTGCAGCTGTCTCCCAGGGCTGTGGCCATTAGTCAATAAATTAGAAAGTAATTAGTTTCTGCTTCTGTGGCTCTATTTGAAGCGCTTCACACAGGTGTAATGAAAATTTATTGGAGCTGTTGATCCGGAGGAGGCCAGAAAAGTGGAGGATTTGCAGTGTGTGAATGTAAGGCAGGATTTCCATCTGCCTCTCTGGCTCTTTTTGTGCTCGCTGACCAGCGTAGTGCATTTCCGGGCTTTGTTTGCTGGTGGCTGGAAATATTTTCCGGGAAACAATTTCCTTGGGCACTAATGAGGAGACGTTGGGCTGAGCGCATGTGAGCAAAATCAACCCTCAGATGTCCACTGTGCAGCAAAGCGTTTTCTTTTTTTTGAATCCCTGAATCAAACGGCAGGTTAACGTCAACGGGCACCTCAGCGTTTTCTCTTTCACGCCATTGTGTGCGGATCAAGGCAGTCGCACAAAACTTTTTCCCTCCGTTGTTGGCGGACGACATCAAGGCTATTTGTATTGTCTGGTGGAATGTTAGGTCAACAGCCGAGATTGGAGGGAGAGAAAAAAAAAACGCAATTGTCAGCGAACAGCATGAAAGACAGACAGGGGGAGGGAGTGGCTGTGGCGGCATATGGGTAAAAAGAAAAATGAGAGGCGCAAGAGAGATGAGGCGTGGAGAGCAGGCGAGGTGGCGAAGGAAAAATGGAGGAGCGGAGAACAGGAGACGGGAGAGACGGACGGAGGAGGACAATGAGGCGGATCGGTCCCCAGCCCGGGCTACGGCCAATTAGAATCAAATTAGCTGGACCTTGGCAAAGGCGAGGGCGCGCAGTCGGGCATAAAGAGAGGAGGGGGCGGGGCAAAGGGGAGAATACGCCGGTGATTAAAAGCAAATGATTAGTGGCGAGCGCGGCAGAGGGCTGTGGCGATCGGGGGTCGTCTGAGCCAGGAGGGAGAGAGAGAAGGTCTGGTGGTAATGAGAGCAACCTTGCTCTCCTCCTCGTCCTCCTCCTCCTCGTCGTCTTTCACCCCGCTGGCCGTCTTCTCCCTCTCTTTTCCTCTCACTCAGTTTCTCTCCTCCAACCGATTTGTCTATCTCACGCTGCTTATTGTCTTCACACATTCTTTCCTTTTTCCATTTGTTAGCGTGCCCCCCTCCTTCCCCCCCCCCCCCCCCCTCCAAACCCCCGTTACTACACACTATCCATTTCTCAATCTGTTCCGGGGGACTTTTTTTTTTTTTTTGTGATAAGCGTAGCGAGTAGTTTGTTTATCTGTTGTTTATCAGCGAGATCTGCAAATGTATGGTAATGGATGGATGAACACAACTTCTGGGAAATATTCCCCGTGGCTTGCCTCAATAATTATTATTCAATTATCAAGCAAGACTTTGTTTCCAGTAGTAATTCCCCCAAAAATATATTGGAGTCTGAAAAGCCTGACATGAGAACGGCTGCTGCAGCCTGCGCATGTGTCATTGGGTTCCTGTATTTTAGTGCTTGCGTTCACGGCAGGCGAAGATTTAAGTGTGTGCGTGCGTGCGTGTGTACGTGTGTATCAATAATGTGGTTTGCCACTCAGCATGTTTAATGACCAGAAGCAACATCACTGATGCAATTGCTCTTTAAACATCTGGCTTTTTTCTGGCTCGTCTTGTGGCTTCAGAACGTCTCCAGACCCCTTCGTTTCGGTCCGATCCAGCAACTGAAGACTCCTCGCTACAGAGCCTCGTCAGGTTCCCCCTCTTTGCATTAATTGTTCTTGAGATGTATCTAGAAAAGGAACGGAGACCATCTGTGGAACTGATTGGAATTAATGCGGAAAGGCACGGGCATATGTGCACAGTATATGAGGTCCCCATAATGTATTGCATGTCAGGACAAAGGAAAAAATGGCCTCGAAGAAACCAAGGAACTAGATGTAATCGGTGTAAAGGTGTGAAATACTGCAATAATAAGCCTCGCACAGCAGTAATTGTGAAAATCCAAACGGTGTGCAACCACCGGGGCTCTTCTTAGAAGATGACCATCCAGCCTCAACGAGGAGCCGTCCTCGGAGACCTCGGTCGGGGGGGCCATTAAGAACCCCAGCCGTCGCTGGGAGAAACTGCCCGAAGGACAAGCATTCCAGCAGCACTCCATCAATCAGGCCTGACGGTCCTGTGAGCGGGCCCGCTGAAGTTGTGTGGGAGACAGGGAACAAACTGCCCACGCGCAGGTGTCCAAAGTTTCGAGAGATTTACCCAAGAAGAACTGGAGCTGTAATTGCTGCCAAAGGGTCTTGTACGAAAAGTCCTGGATGCTTTTGTAAAGGGCTGAATTCGGGTTTGACTTCTTTTTTAAAAGGTCTTGAAAACACTCCTGTCAATACGGGTTAGCCATTTTAAATAAAGATGGGATCAATTTTCAAATCTGGGACACCCTCCCGTGTCTGAGCTCCTCGCAGCCGAGGAACACTGTGGTAGCAAGCACCCTGCTCCCACCCAGAGGAGCAGCGGAGCAGTTAATCACCTCCTCCTCCTCCTCCTCCTCCTCCTCCTCACGGCGTCCGCCACCAGAGATATCGTTGTGTCTCTTTGCCAGGGAGGCGGCCGGGGCTAACACCGGTGGGCTGCGAAATCAACAGGCAGCCGTGCGGAACATGCAGGGAGCTCTGATAGCCTGAGAGCACAGGAATCCAGGAGAGACAACTCCTCCATGATACTCAGAGCTCCCACAACTTAAGCCTTAATTACAACAAACCTTTGTAAGCTCTCCATAATTAGATCGGCCTTGCTCAGGGAACGCTTTTTTTCCTTCTTCTTCTTCTGGCAGGTCAATATTTTCCTTGCAGATGTGATGCTGATCTTCATTTTGTGTCACCCCCAAAAAAAAGACCTACAATCTCCATCTACCCCTCCACTCTTCTCTCTGTCAGTGTATTCCACCACTCTTCTTCTGCACAGAGGGTAGAGAACAGTGGGCCTGGAGGACTGTGGGAAGATCAGAAGACATGTCAAAAAAAAAAAAAAGAAATCTTTTCCACACAGAGCCCCATTCCGTTGTGCGGTTGAAGCCCCATGTCCACGCCACAGGTCTGCATCTATAGGAGAGCGGAATGTCTCTCAGTGCAGACAGGCAGGATGGATGGAACAAAGAGACCTACCCACAGGGCGGACTGGTTGGCGAGAGAGTGGAATTCTGTGGTTCCACTCTGCAACTGCAAAAGACAAAGGCAGCTGCATGCACACGGGGAGGGGCGGGGGGGCGAGAGAGAGAGAGAGAGAGGTGACAAATAGACAGGGCACTATATGTGAGCATTGTTTGAGTTGCCAAATTGCTCTGTTGTCGGCGGGCCATTATCTGTGCTGCAGAACACACATGACGAGATTTCAGTTTGGAGAACATTGGCGAGCAGGAGCACAATAAAGTCCTTCCCCGCCGGCTACCTGTGATGACTGAGCCAGAGTCTGACACACCCGGGGGCCCCGGGGGCCCGCTATCACTTTGAAAACAGCAAAAAGGGGCAGGAAGGGAGTGAAACTGCCCAAGTCCCAGCGTGCATTTCTTTACCGTACTACAGTGCCCCAAAACGGCCTTTCGGTTCGAGGGGGAGGGGGGGGCTTCATCCGGGAACAGGAGGCCCGGTCCAGTGGACAGCGAGGGTCACGGGGTCCCCCCTGGGGAGGACATGTCCCAAAAGGCGGTGGGCAGATGGGGGGCGTGGAATGAGAGCGTTCTCAGGCAGGTGGATGGCTGTCACCCTCGGTCGGCCAGGTGGCCTCCAACCACCCCGAAAGGGTCACCTTCGCCTGGCACTGGCCCCCCTGGGTCCCATCCCATCATATGGACACCGTATATACACTCACGCACACACGCGTTGTCATACTCCGCGGCTCTCAGTCAAGCCCGGCACCTGGGGACTGGGCGGCGTAAACACTCGCTCTCAAGGTTGAACCCAGGTGTTTCATTTCCATTAAGGCCCCTCATCACATCCACAGCCTCCTCCCTCTGACTTTGGGCATAACGCAGACAGAATAGTCATTCCAGATTACCTCTTCTTTGCCTTTGTAGCTGTTGAGATGAGGGGTGTCTGTTTTGGTTGGGCTTTTTTTGATTCTATGAAATCTTCCAACTATCTGCCCCCCCCCGCCCGTCATCTTCGGAGGAGGAATGTTCCGTTGATGATTTTTGCCCTACATCATGGCTTTGCTCTTGCCCGCGACTCCCAAAACCCAATATACCGTAATTAAACTAACAAAGTGACATCAATAAAGACAGAAGTGCTCCGTAATTACAGTCTGTGCGAGGACATCATAAGCGGGCGGTGTCATCACCCTAACCAAGGGGAATAAATCGATGGCAGACGGACAAAGCCCCCACTTTACAATCTCCTTCTCCTCTGACACACAAAGCCCACCGTAAACACCGCGCTAAGGCGGGCGCCGAATGGCAAGAGGCCGCTAGCTTTGACTTTACTGCTCCTGGCCCTGAATACGATGGGCGCCTCGACACTTCCTCCCCTTCGTTAGCCCCTCTTCCCTTCCCATTCCTTCCTATACGGTGTCTGGTCTCCTCACCCTCCAGAGACACGTGAGTGGCAGCCCCCCACCCCTCCACCCTTAATAACTGTGTATTCCAAACCACGACCCGGTTGCACAGAAACAGATACAGTACACATAGACACACAATTATATGTTGCAGGACTCAAGATTGGCATTCCCATGTTCGCCTCCTCCTGCAGAGCGCCATGTGGAGAGCAAGGCTAAATGTCAAGGAAGTATATTTAATTCCATGTACACACACACACACATGCGTACAGCCGCACTCGAAAAAAAAAACCCAACACAGACATGACAACCTCACACTGACTCACAGGTTGTGTGGAGTGTGAGGCTAAATGTCAAGGGGTGATGTGAATTTGCATGATTGCTTCCAGAAGTAGTTCATCACAATGATCAGTGTCTCCTTGTCCTCCAAGAGTTTCGACAGAGCAGGACAGTGGGGCCCCTGTAAACCATGCGTGTGTGTGTGTGTGTGTGACGGGGGAGTACCAGAGATGAGCTGGCTTACGTCCGAGGCCTGTCGCACCCAAAATGCGTGCATGAACCAGGCTCCAAGCGACGTGGGTCCTAAATAGGGATTTGTGCGACGTTGTAAGGGTTGTGTTGCGATGCTTTACGCCTGGAGCGCGGTCTCCGGACGACAGTCGTGGATCTCCCTCAGCTCACACTTCATTTCTTCAAGAAAAAAAAAACAGAAATACGAGTGATGAGTGGTAAAGTTCTTTATACTACTAACTCTACGTGCCGCATTGATGAATAAAACATCGATTTTATTCTAGATGGTAGTAGACTCTTTGCCATGCCGTGGCTGTTGCCTTGACGACCCCCCCCCCTCTCTCTCTCTCTCTCTCTCTCTTTGCCTACTTGCTGAGGTGACTGATGAGCAGACTTACTTGTGTGTCAAACATGGGGAAAATGGTGGATCAGCCCGGCCCGCTGTGACAGGCCCGCCGCGTGCTGCTGTATTTTGGAAACGCGGCTGCAGGAAAGAGTGCGTAAAAGTAATGCTCAGCGCCAGACGGAGGATAAACATTTTATGGTTTCGGAATCGGAGGGTTACACCTCTTCCTTTTTTGTCTGGAGGGCATGGCTGGATGCTGGCTGCGTCTATGTTTAGTCCACCCAGAGCTCTGTGGGATTTATGACGCTGCGCCTCGCAATCACACCCGAGCTTCGCGCGTGTGCCTCTGTCCGTATATATATCTATGTTGGGTGCGTGTGCGTGTGTTTGTTTTTCAAAAAGAAATGAAAGGAGGAATATTGATGGAGGAGAGTGGGGATGTGATTTAAGGCGCGGGAGCTCCATGGGCCACTGAACTCTGAAAATGAGAAGGCCGAGGTGGCCATGATTAGAGGTTGCCGACTTTACGAGTGAATATTCAGATGTGCGTGTACCTGTGTGTGTAGATAGAAAACACACACACACACACTTGTCCGTCATCATCACTGCCATTGTGAGTCAAGCCTATAATTTTTTATTTTTTTTTGTCGTGTGTTCACAACCAGGAGAAGCAGAGTGGACTTATCCTCTGCTTGGCTCAGTGGGTCGTGTGTGTGTGCGTGCGGGGTCCCGGCCCCCCCGGCCCATGCATCAGAGACACAGCCGAATGATCCCCGACACGTGCCAGGGGCCCGAGGTCTAAGGTCATCGTATACAAACAGACCCAGAGAAATAGAGCCTTTTGGGACCACTCTCACCCAGACCACCACGCAACCCACAGCCCCTCCTTCTCGTCCCTGTCAATATCAGTGTATACCTGTTTGACTCCTTTCGTCTGTGGGTAACAGATTATCCACACTCAGTATGACAATAGGATATTTTTTGAAACCAGTCATTTTTGGACCTCACTGCATATCTGTAGGCTATTGTGTGTGTGTGTGTGTGAAAAATATAGTTCCAGTTCCAAGGCAGTTCCATGAGGATTATCTGCGTGTGAGGCCGTGATGTGAACGTTCCTACCTCAAGTGCAGATATGCCTGCAACATTATTTTATGGTCCGCCATCAGTCGATGAAACGACCAGAGTATCTACAGCCTCCACCGAAACAGCTGGATCTATTGTTAATTGTCAACAAAGAAGCGGATTTTTCATTTCTTTTTTTTCCTCCAGGGTAGGCTAGAATCACAGGGTCGGAGTGCTCTTTTCTATGAATGCCTCGACATTTAGACGGTGGCACACATTCACAGCTGGAAGGTTCCCAACGCCGTCTGATCTTTTGGCCAGCTGAGCGGCTTTAATCAGCTTTGCCGAAAGTTGGATCCCAACTGATTGCCCCCACGCACGGCTTTGCGGCAGCAGCACAAAGGCCGGTCAGAGCTGAGTCTGATGATCAATAAATTAACGGATTACAAAGAATCGCCCTGGCGTTGGTCAAAATGCTCCCTGCGAATATTCCTTCTAATCGCCCCAGAAATGAAACAGGAGTAAACAGCATGTGTTATCATTTGATTTTTTTTTTTCATCATGCAGGCTCGAACCTTCTCATTGACATGCAGCACACATCTGCTCAGCCTTTTAGACTGTGGCTTAAAATAGATTTTCGCAACAAGTTTACTTTTTTTTATGCCAATAGATTCTTCATGTTTAGGTTGAAGTAGATTTTCTCTCTCGTGGACGATGTTCAAAATCGTCAGGAATCCCTGGGCCAGATGTTGGAAAGGCATCGAAAAAATAGAAATGAAACAATTCAATTCAATTCCTTTTTTAAAACAACGTTTTTGTAGGGAAGCGTGACTCTCGTGTTGGCTTAATCCCCTCCTCTCATTTTTTTCTCCTCCAACGAAGCCCATACACAACAACGCTTTAGGCCGCCGCCTGTTGACGCTCAACATTCTGGCGCCCGGAGGTTGTATTTACAAAAGCCAATCGCAGTGTGTCAGTGTTTGTCTAAAATCCTCACAACACACACGGGGATCAGAGAAGCAAGCCCCCTGGAATCCAATCCAAGGCGGCGCTGTGGAGGTGGCAGCCTCTCCTCTCTGTCCGGTGCCTCCTCCAGAACCAGGAGAGCCTCGTAATGCAGGCCCAGCCTGAAAATGCGATTTGATCTGCATGGCCGCCGTCGCTTGACCGTGGCTGATGTCCCCCCCCCCCCCGCCTGCGCCCTATCTGTGCCCGTGCTGCCGGCGAGCCCCGGGCTCCAATTAATCCCATGATGCCCGGCTGTGTATGGTATGCCGACCAGACAGGGCACAGAGAGAGAGTGGGAGAGGGAGCTGTGATTCCCAGGTGAAAGGTGGGATAGACTTTCTGCTTTGCTCCAGCACACAGATAGAGTTACAGCTCAATTTCAACCTCTCGGCGTCACGGGTCTATCCTCATGACTAAAATAGGACCCATGGAATATAGGAAAAGGGAGAGCAGGCATAGATTCTTCTTCTTCTTTTATTTCTGTCTCTCTCACTTCCTGTTTTCTCTTCTTATTTCATCACTAGCCCCTCTTTTCAACCCCATGCCACCCCGTCCATCACTGTGTAGACTTTTTTTTTTTTTTCGCGGGGGGACAGAGGTTAGTCTGAGATTAGCTTTAAAGCTGGGTCAGCTTATAAAGCCGCTCTTCTAACTCTGGAGTTTCCGTCTCACTTCAAAAAGACGGCTCCTTTTTTTGGACCACTGCTAGTTTTTCCCCCTCTCGTCTCTTTCCAGTTACTCCCTCTGCTTTTGTTCTTTGAGCTTTTTTGTGTGGACAGGGCAGAATTTGTGAATTAATCATAAGTGGTTCGATAGCTGGCCTTAGCCGTGCCTCGTCACCGGGGGATCAATAGGGGGAGGTCAGCGGCTCTGTGGTGGCTGCGGAGGAGAAACGAGGTGGGCCCGGTGCAGGAGATCCATAAGCTCCATCTGTCATCAGTCATGATGTAGAGGAATGCCTGTCCTTGTCCTGTCCCATGTCCCAGCAGACACTGGGACATTTGCCATCACTTCAGCTGGATCTGAAGGTCTTCCCCTTAGACGGCTCCTTTTTTTGGACCACTGCTAGTTTTTCCCCCTCTCGTCTCTTTCCAGTTACTCCCTCTGCTTTTGTTCTTTGAGCTTTTTTGTGTGGACAGGGCAGAATTTGTGAATTAATCATAAGTGGTTCGATAGCTGGCCTTAGCCGTGCCTCGTCACCGGGGGATCAATAGGGGGAGGTCAGCGGCTCTGTGGTGGCTGCGGAGGAGAAACGAGGTGGGCCCGGTGCAGGAGATCCATAAGCTCCATCTGTCATCAGTCATGATGTAGAGGAATGCCTGTCCTTGTCCTGTCCCATGTCCCAGCAGACACTGGGACATTTGCCATCACTTCAGCTGGATCTGAAGGTTTTCCCCTTAAATACCCCCCCCCCCCCCTTTTATTCACTTTTAGTATGCTATCCAGTGTTTCCCCTACCATTACCTTGTGTGTGTGTGTCGGGGGGGGGCTCTCAAACATCTGGCAGTCTGCTGATGAGAGTTTAAATACCAGAGCCTCGGACACGCAGTCATCACGTGTCAAAAAGATGACGATGATGAGGAGTCTAAAAAATTGTGTATTTGAGTTGACAAAAGTCCAAAAGAGTAGAGCCTTCCCAATGTCTTTATATCATAAGACCAGATTGTGGATCAACATGGATCCAAATCCCCTACAAAGTTGAACCCTTGGGTATAAGAATGGCCTTAGGGTTAGGGGAATGGCTTAGGGTCGGGTTAGGGTTTAGAGAACTAGGTTTGGGTTAGGGGATTGGGTAAGGATTAGAGGCTTGAGTTAACACCCCCCTCCCCTTGCCTTCCCACTGCCAAGCACCCCCCAAAGCAGCAAACATAGGGGAAACACTACTTACTTTAAAATGAATATTAGGATTTTTTAATTATGAATAATAATAAGTTCATATATTTAGTGTATAAAACGGTGCAGTTTTTTTTATCTGTCATTTTTTCTTCTTCTGACTTGCCTTTGCTTTTTATTCCCACAATGCATTTGACACTTTCATCATAGAAGCTGTCAATAACGCAAGTGCATGTCCCTGATAATGGCATACATAGGAAACCAATAAAGAGAAAATAAACATCTTTCATCCTCTGAATGGGGCTTTAAAACCCACATGAGCACATCATTAACTTGGCGTCTGAATTATCCTTACTTCTTGTTTTAATAGGAAACAAACTTGTAGTGACTGATAATGAAAGTCTGACTCTCTCTTGCTGCAGTCTACTTTCGTCTTAGATTTAATTGCATTAGTATTTCCTGACCATTGGAGAATGTGAGCTGCTAAAAGAGCAATTCTGCCCCCATGACATAAAATAAGGCCGCAATGTAATTCCCTGCTGCCCATGCATTATTAAAGTTTAAAAAGCATCTTTTTTACCAAGTGTCATAATAAGGCAGTGCTACAGGACTTAAGTCTACACATGCACTATGCACACAGCATGTAGTTGTCAGCAGCACGCAGGCTATAGAGAAGCTTTATTCTGATAGGACCTTTATTTACAACGCACTGAGACACACTGGGGATGATTTGTGAAGATTAGCGGAGAGGATGCGAGCTATGAATCATCGTCTCTCTCTCTCTCTCTCTCGCTCTACTTCTATTTCCAAGTAAACATATGCACACTGACTAAAGGCTGGAAATAGCATTCACCACAAATATGATGTGGAGGTCCTTTGAGCTGGCTGTTGAAAGTCATCAACATTTCAACACAGTTAAACACATTATGCACGCTCTAATACACACACACAAACACACACACACAGGGACAGAGTGTATTTCATATGAATAAGAAATGTCTCGACAGCCGAAACCTTACAAGCGGGGGAAAATTCAAATTCCGCCTCACCTAAGCTGCGCATCAAAGCCCAGCATTAGCCCCCGCCGCTATGTGGTGCGTTTGTGTTGACACAGGCAGCGGAGCGGTGTAACCACTGTACAACATGGCTTTTTGTAAATAATGTCCCAACTCCATCCACTGGCCGGGGCCTGAGAGCTTTAAGTCTGACGCCAGCCTCCCTGAAATGTGCATGAAACCGGCTTAGTGCTATCGGGTGCAGCATCACCGCCAGTCACCAGCCTGCCTCTCATTCTGCCGGGCTGCTGCGGACCAGATAAGAGCAACACCGCCCTCCTCCCCTACTGCTTCCTCCCGCCTCATGTTGTGTGTGTGTGCCCCTCCCCCCCACACACCTCCTCTACCCACCTCCCACACCAATTCACCCTTATCCTCTTTTACAAGGTCTCATAGGGACAGAGACACTGATGTGCAGCGACAACAGTCATTTATATTCTTTGTAAATTGTCTGTGATTTTTTCATTGAGATAAGTGCGGGGGGAAAACATCTGTTTGGTGCTGGGAGGCAGTGGGCCAGGGCCTGACCTCTGTGGCAATCACCAGCAGTGGAGATACAGAGAAAGAGAGAGGAGGGGGGGGGGGTTGCACACGATCTGTCTCTCCATCCTGAATTACAACTCTAGGGCCCCGGCTCCCCTCTCATCATTACTGCTCTATTTAGTTGAACACATTGGCTAAACAAACATGGTGCTCCATCTGCACAGACTTGGAGATCAGCACATGATTCCATGTTTGGCTCCATCAACTTCCTGATTCGCTTCCATCCGAATCGTGTCCCTGTGCCCTGTCTGTTTACTCCCTTTCATTATCCTGGAATAGTAAGTTGTTGTTTTTTTTAAGTTGACCATGGGTATTTTAGCATGAATAAATAGTTCAAACTAAAATAAAATATATATAAACACATTGACGGAGAGGAAGATAGATGATGTTGCATAACTGGTTCCAGCCGGCTGGCGCACCACAAGGCCCCTCTCTCTCCCATAATTAGCACTTCCAATTAAGTATGCTTGGTGGAGCTTGGCTGTGGCCGCTGACGAAAGCGGCACGAGCTGTGGGCAGGGCAGTGACCAAACGCGGAGACCTCATCGACAGTCAAAGAGGAGCGCGACCCGCAACGTCTCGACGTGCCAACATTAGCGAGGGAGTTAGAGCAGCTTCAGAGCAGCGTCGACGATGAATCTCAATCCTGAGGCCGTGGCGGATTTACATTTAAAGTAGTTTTAGCGTACGGCCCACTTCCCGAACGCATTCTTGGGCAGGGTTGAAGGGAGCGGCTTATCTGCGAGTCATCAATTGCACGTGACGCGTTCAGATACGTCGCTATCCCGTGTGTGTGTGTGTGTGTGTGTTTTAACACGTGACCTGTGTTTTACCTGTGATTGACAGATCCAGTAATAACCAGCATCAGCGTGTTATTGATGTTCTGTCACTGGACTTGCTATTAATGTTATCCTTCCATGGAACAACAGGCTTACTAGAGGCTTAGTGTGTGTGTGTGTGTGTGAACATGTGTGTGTGAGGCCTTTGTGCGAGAGCCCAGGGCCAAATTTGTGGCTCATATTTATACTTAATAGGGTCAGTGTTTGTGACACAAAATTAAGGTGTATGTGTGTTCGTTCGTGCGAGCATGTTTGTGTGTGCGTGTGGTTGTGGTTGTTGACACAGTGGGGTAAAGGCTGTGATGGCTGAAGGCTCTGATGGGTAATTGAGAACAGCATGTGTTGCCTCCCTCCTGAGCCACTTCAGGCCCAAACCACCTCACACTCCAATCTTCAAAGTCTCTCTGGCCCTCCTCTCCTCCTTTCCTCTCCTCTCCTCTCCCCTCCTTCCCTTTCCTTGCTGGGGAGAAAACCTTCGTGTACGATATGAATCAAACCCAGGGCATCGTGGGAAATAGGGAGTGAGGACTGGATAGAGCTTAGGTATCACCTCTAAACTCGTTCTCCGTGACTGAATTACTGTCTTTCATTTTCTGTCTCTATTTTTCCCTTTTGATAAGAAAGCCTTCAGCATAATTCCCAACATTATTAAAAGGATTTAATTAAAATGCTGTTTGCATGTCTTCCACGTGAGTTCCCTTCATACCGAGAAATGGATTTGAATGTGCTGATGCAGTAATAGCCAAATTCCTTTACGATAAGTGATATAACGAGTGTTTGATTTTCTTTTTTGTCTCATTAATGGCTTGCATTAAAACAAAAACCGCGTGCACATACTCAGGCACTAAACCATTTTTGATTTGAGCCAGGACACTGGAAACATCCATCAGCGTGTTTTCATCAGAGCACTGTAAGGTTTGAAAATGATTCAGCAGAGCTGCGGATTTTCCCCGCTGATCTCTGTTGGAACAGGTGGATCTCTAACACTCACTCAGATTTGTTTCTGGCTGTCATGTCTTTTTTTTTTTTTTTTTTCCAATTTTTTCCCCTCCTTCCTCTGTTCGTGCTCACAGGCCTCTGGGCAGCGATGCTGAGCCTGTGAGTGCCTGTCTGTCCGTGGGCCAGGGCTCCCCGGCTTTGGCGTCGTTACCCATGCTGAGCACGTCACCAGCCTCGTAAACTCCCCCCCCCAGCCCCCCTCCGCTGACTTTTACAAATGAACAGATCTGATTGAGCGAATGCCATTACCTGGGTAAATGAATGATTCCTAAAGGACTGGACAAGGCCTAACACCACCCGGAGGGTAAAGCTTATTATCGCTGCAAACTCCAAAGAGGAGAGAGAGAGAGAGAGAGAGAGAGAGAGAGAGAGAGAGAGAGAGAGAGAGGCGGCTGGTGACTCTGTCAGAAGCCTGTATTTCCATATTAATATGCCACATTTAGGCATCTGAGACAGAGGGCCTCCTGTCATGCTTTCTTTGATAACGGAGCAGTTCGTTTTTTCCCCTCATGTTTAAATATGTATAATTCTGATAAAATTAATTGAACCGCTAAGTATACAGCAGTGGGAGATGAGTGAGAGGAGAAGCGAGAGAGCGAGAGAGCGAGAGAGGACACACCTTCCGTTCCCGAAGCATGCGTTTTAGCCTCAGACCCATTCCAGAGTGGGTGCCGAGGTTCTCTCTCCTCTGGGTCCAAAGTGCCTTGAATGGAAAATAGCATCTTCCCCTCCCAGTCACTCCAAAATAGCTGAGTGAATCCGTTTTTGCGCCAAGCCGATAAATGCGGCGTGGAGCCTCTGACACCGAAGCCTCACCCCAATTTCCAGTGCTCCCGAGGAGATCAGATAGCCCTGTGTCATTTGATTTTCTGCCTTATCTCATCCCCGCGCCCATCTTTTTGTCTCACGCGGGGCTACAGTTTAAGAAGTGTCTTTTTTTTTTGTCTTTTTTGAAGGACAAAAGCCCCAGAATGATATTTCGAGAAAAAACAAAAAAAACAACAAATAATAGGATCCTACTTTTTGGGGACAGGGCAATTCCAGCCATCGATTGATGGCGGGTGCTGATTTAGGCATGTGCACGTCCTTCAAATGACATTGGCGACGCAAGTCTGCAGAAGTACCACCCGCAGCAATCTGCAAAGTTCTCAGTTGAAGAAACGCCATTAAGGATCATGCCTCCACGTCGGGTGACATTACAGCCGTTGTAAAGTAGCACACAATTTATACTCTGTATATTCTGTACGGCCATCGAGCACTTCCACTTCTCAAACCGACCAATAAAAACGTCTGTTTAATAGTTGTTTTCTGCGGCGTGTGCTGCGAATGCACAAAACAACACCGGGCCAGCGAGCGAGGAGAGGGAGGCCTCGCCGAGCAGGGATCCTGAGACGCATGAAACGAGAGGGGGAGAGAGAGAGAGAGAGGCGAGGGGGGCGAGGGAGGAGACAAAGAGGCTGGAGTTGACTGACGGCAAAAAAGAGAGGGCTGCGGAGAGAGGGAGGGAGGAGGAGAGGGATGGAGGGAGATCGGCAAAGACTGAGCGTGTCAGTGTGTGAGTGGCGTGTCCCATTAGAAGGTGCTGTCAGGGGCCACAGAGGGGGGGGGTCTGCAGGGACCCCACTTCACCCTCCTCCCTCCCCCCGCACCACTGGCCCCTGAGATGGGGCTTGGAAAATGATGGATGAGTGATACCAAGACAAACCCCGCCCGCCCCCCCCAAGGCAGCCCCGGCAAAATGATGCATGCAGCATTAGAAATAAACTCTGAAAAGAGAGAGGGAGAGAGAGTAGCAATAAACGACAAAACAATGCAAAAAAAAAAAAAAGAGAGGATGCATCAGGCTTTTGTCGGCTGCTCTGATGAGAACGCGGCTAACGAGAGTCACCAGCTGACTGGATGGTTGAGCCGCCCTCAACGGTTACTCTGCCTCCGCCGCAGCCCGGGCAGGTGGCTCCTCATTCACTCGTTCACCGCGAGGCACCTGAACACCCGGGCAAACCTGTTCTCGTTTGGGAGAGCTCCAAATCACAGCAGCTGTGTGTGTTTGGGGGAGGTATTACCCCTGTTGTGGGGACATTCATCTGTTAATGCGGTCACGTTTTGGAGAACCAAACATCTGCATCTGAGTGTGTGTGTGTGCGTGCGTGCCTACGTGTTGCAGCAATGCATGTTTGTTGAAGTGCAGCGTGGCATATGCATGACACATAGCCGTGCCACAAATACGCAAACGCGAAGCCGTGTCCGACCCGCTCGCTAATTGTCGAGTAACTCGTAAATGTTTCATGTTCCGCGCCGAGCGCACAATGCCGGCGTTACAAATGGAGGTGGAAAGGCAGATTATCATCAAATACTTTACATTATTTTCTTATGAGCCTACAGGCCGTGGTCTGGTGGAGGGAGAATGAATTATGAATGGAGCGTGAGGGAGGACCCCCCCACTCCCCCAGGGACCTCCAACACCACTACTCATTTAAGTTGGATGAATGAGAGACAAGGAAGGAGGAGCCCCACACACACTTCTTGCCTTACACACCGGCCTTCGCCAGAAGGAGTGTCGCTGGTCGTGCGGCACACGCACGCACACTTCTCATTGGGCAAATGTGTTCTGAAGGGCGTTTTGTTCATCCTCAAACTGTGCATACCCATGCTTAAAAACACCATGAAGAAGCCCTGTCATCTTAGTGGCTGGTGCATTCTTGCCTTGGCGCAGAATGGCGTCGGGCCTCTTTGTACGTCTCTGAAATGGGTCCCCGAGCTGTGCTGTAGATTTTTGCCTGCACAAAAAAAAAATGGATAAATCCTCTCATCTCATCCCTCTTGTCGTTTTCTCTCCCTCCTTTTTTTTTTTTTTTCCTTGTGTCGCTTCGCCACGGAATCCAGGCCGCAGAATGGGTCGATGATATTGTACAACAGGAAGAAGGTGAAGTACAGGAAGGATGGCTACTGCTGGAAGAAGAGGAAAGATGGGAAGACCACGCGGGAGGATCACATGAAGTTGAAAGTGCAGGGAGTCGAGGTGAGTGGGCTAACTTTGATGTTTTCTTTTTGGGGGGACTTGAAGGGGTGGGAAGCAGGTGGCTGGGCGGCCTCTGACACAGGCCGACACAGGTTTACAGGGAGCTCTCCCCCCGGCTGTAATGGAGACGCTGGCATGCCGCGGGTTGTCCGGCGTCTCCGAGGAGCCCCCACCAAAGAAACAATGTGGCACAACAATAGTTTTCCCTGGGAAGTTGCTGGAGTGGAACCGATTGTTTGTACCTTATTAAGGCTCTGGATGTTGCCTTTGCTCCAGAGAGCCTACATTAATCTTGCTGGCTCAAAGCCGCACCGTCCCCCCCGTCCCCCCCGTCCCCCCCCCACCTCACTCCCAGTCCCTCACCGCATAGCGGCCTCAGCCGTAACAGGCCCAGGTGCGTCTGTCCTTGGCTCAATCTCGCTCAACCTGAGACGGTAGCACCTCGGCTGATTTATCAGCAGGCCCCCATATATACCCCCATATATATATATATATATATATATATATATATATATATGAGAATAGGCAAGTGTCCTCCCCAGACTCTCCCCCTTCCTATTCTTTCAGAAGGTGCTGAAGTTTTGGGTCCTGGAACCCTTTCGCCACAAACACAGATTCCAGAGCCGAGAGACAGAGCAGAGGGAGAGAGAGATGTGAGGGCGGGAGATTCTGGTCTCTCTCTCTCTGTGTGTCACCCACACACACGCCCACGTGTTTGGCGGTTGGCGCGCACAGGTACACAACTCCTAAGCGCACACCTCGGGGAGTGGTGCTGTGAGTCGGTGTCACACAGCGTGACAAAGACAACGCTCAGGCATTCTCCCCACAGGAGCTCTGCTCTGTGTTTGTTCTCCTCCAGATATTTGTCACTCCATGAAAATGGCCTCGCTGGGCTCAGTGTCGTCTCTGGGCCTGCAGAGGTCTGATAACCTGTTGGGAGTACTCACACCCGCCCAATTGGACTTATTTTCGGCTTTACGGAGAGGTCAACTTGCAGTAATATGGTTGCTTTCTTTTGTTGGCTTGATTTTACCCATCACAGTCAAGTTTGAACCCGAATGAGTTGATTTGTGTTCTTTTTTTATTTTCAGGGTTGAGAGTTTTGCCTGTCATTCTGGCCGAGTGACGGCTCTTTAGTGCTTGTCACTCCAAAACTACAACCCCTGGAACATTAGGATATGATACGGCAGGAGGATCGGCTGGCTGCGCCGTGACATGCTGGCTTGTGTATTTATCATAAAAGCCAGCTGTTCCCTAGAATGTGTAGAAAAAGAAAATATAAATAAATCTAAAGCTGGTAAGGTCCGGTGTCTGCTGTGTATTTATAAAGCAGATGATGGCCTCCCAACAGGATACCCTGCTGTAAGCCACTGTCCTCATTTACAGCGTCAGCCTTAAAAATAGTGACTCCCTCAGTGGGGGGAAACAACGACAGACCCCGAAGTGCTTGTTTGTCCAGTCATGGCACGTGTTCCACTGAGGTCATAGATTTCTCGCGGAGGATGCAGAGGAATATGGAGTATTGAAAGCACTGAAAAATCGGCCATTTTACAAAGTTTCAAAGTTGGCTCTGCAGCCTGATGACACCCTCTTGGATGATGTCATATATACTTGTTATTGCAGATTCATTTGGAGAGAGCGGGGGGGGGTCTCACTTGGACTTGGTGTGACTTCATCATTCCTTCACGCCGGCCAATAGTGCAAAATGGATCACTTCATCAGTCAGCAAAGCCAGGCGCAGACATTGACATGTCTGGGATGGTGTAGCCAACGTCATATTAAACAAAGACATTTCCTGGCAAGGCGCACCGGCAGCGATTGGCTCTCGGCGAGATGGATGGTGCGAGATGTAAGACGATAGGAGCAGGGAATCCGGTTTCACCTGGCTCTGTGTTAACTGCGCCATCAAACTGTATATGCGCTGCGTTGGAGGGGCCCCCAATGGTGCGCGTCCTACAATGCGCCGTTCGATCGCGAGGGCGGGGTGGCTTGAATCTGAGTGAAATGCTCAGCCGCATTTCTGCAATCTACGGCCCCTTCCGGTCTTTACATTGCAGTCGAGGCTTGACACGCGCATTCAGTTATGCACCGGCGACTGTCGCGCTATTTTCTATCCATCGCTGGCAGAGGGTCAGATAGAGTACGGTTGCCGAATCATTAAACCTGCGATGTGCAGTGAGCGCTACGCAACAACATAAGATAAAAAGTGGACTCAAGCAAAGTCATCAAGAGTCTCTTTGGCACACGCACACGCGAGGGCCGTTTGCCGTTCACTGAGCTGCCGGCAGTAAGTCGTGAACAAAGTGCAACTCCAACCGCTCTAGGCTTTCGACTGTGAGCCGGCATATGTCGTCACCGCTCTGCCTCAGCAGCGCTAATTGGTTTGTGTGCCGCAGAACCCGCGCGAGGTGTGAAGGTGAGCAGGGAGAGAATCTCACGTAGGAGTGCAAAGCCGCATGGGAACTCACAGAGCCCAGGGTGTAACAACCAATCGGCACAGTGCGTATAATAACGTTATGCACACATCGCCCGTGCGGCGGGAAGGCCGCCGGGAGCACCGGGACATTTCCCGGTGGCCTCGGAATCCTTTCGGGCCGGCGTGAAGGCTGGAGTTGACCGCCGATGATATAACGAGCAGGAAGGAGGCGACGGAAGCTCTTGCGTCAGGTGCGACTCTCACCTCCGCTGTGACTGACAGCTGCCTCAATGAGCCGCGGTGGCTCGCAGGCATTTGAGTGTCCACACCATTACTCCTTGCACGGAGTTGGCCTCGGATAGCGGCCGTCAGTGATAATAATAATAATAATAATCATCCGCCGTTTATGATTGGTCGAAAAAATGGAGCTTGTTGTAGTCAGAAAGCGGCCGTGTGATTTTTTTTTTTGTTTAAGCGACTACGCCGCATAGCTACTGCCCCGCATCTAATATTTTATTTACTGACGTGGTTGAATTTGAAACTACATTGGTTTTATGACTTCCACTTTCGGCGGCGGTAACGCGCCATTGATAAAAATTAAATATTCATTACTGTATCTTTACACTGTCCATATATTTTTTCTTTATTGTTGCTCATTGTGAAATATTTGTTTTGTGTTATCTGACTAATTCTCCTCCCACATGATCATGGTGGAAAAAAGGTCGGGTACCTGTTAATGAGCTGGTGGAACGAGGTGTCGTATGATATTTTTCAGCCTGGGACAAAGTCCACGAGTCCATTCCGATCTTGCAGCCTCGCCAAACCTGAGTCCCATCCTTGAAACACCTCACTCTTTGAGAGTTGACAGAAAAAGAACGGTGATCCATCACTGCTGTAACCAGCCGCTGATGAGCTCCCTTGACCCATCAGGCCCAGCCAAGCTGACTATGAGCACCCACAAATGACTTGACTTTTTAGCCCAGTCAAAGTGAGCTTTCATTTTCTGCCTACTCCTCAATTCAGAAAGAGAGGGTAGACAAAGATCCATTCAAATACATAATGGATGAAAGATTTTCACGAGGCCGCGCGCAAAAGACTCGACACAACCCGTTGTGGTTTTACAGGAGATCCTTTACATCAGTGGCGTGCCGCGCTGTAGCCGCCCAGGTTCCCCCGGCCGTCCGTCCCTTTAATAGAGGCTCTGTGGTTATTACATGGTGCAAGTTTAGTGCGCAGAGGACAAATGTTGTGGGTGTTTCAGGCGAGCGGTGTTCAGTGGCTCGGGGCCCGGGCCGAGAGTCCGGGAGCGAGAGGCCTTCTGGGGCCTGTGAGGTGCAGCCTAGCGTGGCGGGTTGTGGATGTCGGCGCGTGCTGCCGGTGTCCTGTCTGTGCTGGCTCAGCAGCCCGTGTAAAACCCAAGCTCCGCTCGCTCCTCGCTCTCCTTCCCCCTCCGTGTCTCTCATTGCTCAGTCTTCTTTTAATTCTTTTACTAGGTGTCTCATTGTTCTGCCTGGGTTTCTACTCCTCCATCCATCCATCCTTCACCCACTACGCTGCAAGTCCACAGTCCTGACGGACAGAACCTTGAGTTGGGGCGGTAATGCTCCCTGTTCCCTAAAATTGGAGCGCGGGGCATGTTGCGGCATTAGCGCTTAACAGGCCGTGAAATAGCAGCCTGCCTTCCTGACGTCTCCCCCATCACTCCAGGTGAGTCGGCCAGACGGCTGGATAAATGAGGAAGCAGCGCACCCATTTTGCAGTGCATTTTGGGTCGTCGAGGACAGTCGTCCGTCAGTGGTTATCTCACCACCACACCACCCTGCTCCCCTACTTGGAGTTCACGCCATGACCGAACCTGCGCGGGGTTCCCTAAAGAGGACGTCCAATCGTCTCGTCTCCTCGGCCACGCCAGGTTTCGATTGGCTCCATCCTGCCACAGAGTGACGTCATCCTGAGGGAACTGTAGATCCTGTGTCATGTGCACAGCTCTAGCATCCCCTGGCTTCTTGCCGGGAAACAGCAGAGACCTGAAACACAAATCGGCTCTGACCAACTTCCACCTGACCTGCGCTCCACTTCCTATCAAGCTGCTTCTGCCCCGTTGCTGCCACCTGATAAACTGTTGGTGGGAGGGGGGTGGGGGGGGGGTCTCCAACCCTTCTATCCAAACCGCCCTATTATTCCTAAGCTTTAATAAACTCCCTCAAACGCAGATCGATTTTCTCTTAAGTGAAGGTGGCAATGCCTCTGACTTATTTCATTACCGCAGGCTAATTACACTGATCGGAATGAGCTCCTCTGCTTAAGGTGTAGTGGGCTTGCGTCGCGTCCCCCAAGGCTTGCTAGACTTTAATGCCAATACAGTTCTCGACCAATGCCCCGTCTCCCCACGCGCGCCCTGGGCCCCTCCCCGCCATCCCCTTTGCCCCCCGACTCCCTCACCTCCCGGCCCCGCAATAATCAGCCAGGGCATCCTCAGCCCCCGTAACTTGTCATTTCGTGTTGGATCCACCCTAATGTGTGATTTCAACTGTGCAACTGTGCAATGAAGGAGGGTAATGGAGCGTGCTGGTGGCTCAATCGCCTCTGTTCATTGATAATAATGAAGACAAATGTCAAAACATTAGTTCCTAATGTTGTAATGGAGTGGATGCTGGTGGATGCGCACTGGGTGCGACGTTGCATTGGCTTTCAACATCACATGACCTTCACCATTTTCCTCTCCTCTGTTTACAAGTAGTCTGGCCCCCTAATTCCGCCTCCAAGTTTTTGTGCCAGATCAGCAAAGTTGTTTGTCACTTCCCATGATCATCGGCGCGCGGCTTCATGCTGGCGTGTGCTTGGGGGTGCTGCAATTTGTTTTTACCATTTCATGGCCCCCTGGTGGGGGTAGCGTCGGCCGCATATCTGTGAAATAGAGTTCCTTTTGTGGGGCCGCATGTGTTTTCAGTAGCAGTGGTAGAGCTGATTTATAGACGCAGGGGCTGATATCACCAGATTGCGAGGCCAGATGTGAGGGGGCACTAAACAAACCCCTGTTTTCAGAGAGGAGGTGACACCGCGCATTGCTTTCCCATGCTGCTCCTGCCCCGAGTCAACTGTGAAATTAAGATCAGATTACCGATACAGACGATGCCCCGAGCAAAGGAAAGAAAAAAATGTGATTCAAACTTGTAGCCTGTCTGTAAGACAACAGTCAATTGCCTGCTCTGTAAAAGAGTCAATCTTCTCTCTTCTGCCGGAGCCCGCCTTGCTATTCAGGATTCGTTTTTCTTTCTTTACCTGGCATCTCGCACGGTTTTGCCCCCCCCCCCCCACACACACACTTTAATTGCCCGATTGTGAAGGAGTTAAGACCAATCTGCCGGGTGATATTTTAAAGCATGGTTGCCATGGTGATCGCTGCTCACCTTTGGCTCTCGCGCACGGTAATAGTCGGGGAGCAGTTGCATGGGCTCAGGAGGGACGTGGTCTTCTGACTTATTCAGGCTGGTGAAATAATGATAAACACAAACTTGGAAGGCGAGGAATATAAACGGCTTCGTGGTACAATAATGAAGAAGTCTCGCTGGACAAGGATGAAATTACGCCTCGGACCTCTGTAGCGTTTCGCTTCCAATCTTGCCAATGCAGAGCACGGCATGGGCAGGTACAGGAAACACCTATTTTCTGTTTTTAGTTTTGCAAAAATAAGCCCTGCATAGCGGCTTAATGGGGGTTGTTATTTTGTTATTAATGACCGAACCCCCCCCAAAAAAAAAAGAAATCCCACGCAAATTCTTCACCCCCCCGGCACAGGGAGCGTCAACCTTTTTCTCCCTGTAAGCCCACAGTAATTAGTTTTCCTCTCGTGCGTCTGAAAATGACCAAATCACTGGGCAGCCGTTAAGCGCTCCGTCTGCCTTTTCGCGCTGACCCCACTATCATCATTTCCATCCGGCCGCCAGATTCGAGGGGGCTCATTTTGGGAAAGGCCGCCGTGGGGAAGCGAAATGTATAAGACGGCTGTCAAAAAAGCGCCGCATTATCGACAGCCTCCCTAATTTAATTTACCACTTGTTGCCTGGCGCTGCCGTCTTGAGGTAACTCCACCGGGGTCCCTCTCTTTATTGTGCGGGGCATAAATGTCCCCAAGAAAACAAACTGTGAAACGTTTTCATTAGTTAATACTTGAGACTTTTGGCTTCCACTTATGGACCAGGGCTTTATCAGGGCTTCGCACCGCAGCTCACGACGTCCCTCCTTGGCCCTGGGAAAATAAAGGGGGTCCAGCAGCTACCCCCGCACACACCTTCCTTCTTCATTTCTCTTGTGGTAAAAACTAATTGGAAAGCATAATGAAACACGGAGAAATGAGCAATTGGAAAATGACTCGAATCCATAGGAATGCTGCTATGCAAAAAAAAAAAAGGTTCAGACAGAAGCTCCCTGGCTCTGTGCGTGGTGTTGCTCATTATCCTTATAAAAAACTGTTGGTGCTCCAAATCAACTGAGTTCGCTGGTTTTTGATATATGGAGCCCCCCCTGGGAGAGGTAGACGTGCAGATATATGCAAAGTAGGGGCAAGGAAAGGTTTTTGCAGACAGGGTGTGGGAAAACCCAGCGCTGCGGGCTCTTCGCGGGCTTCGCATGACTCTGTGGTTCGCCCCTTAGTGTGTGAATTTTTACTTTTGTTTGGTCTGGTGTGCGAAACCGATCCCTGGGCAACGCGCGGCCCGGGCTTTATGTTAATGAGCGACTTTAACCAAGGTTTTTCTGCCTGGTGCCGCTTCTCGTATCAGGCCAGCATAGTCTTCAGTGATCCATGCAGGATTGCAGGCGGAAAAAAAACACCTCGGCGAAGAGCGGAACGGCGTGCAGCGGCGTCCCACCCGGTCCTGACCTCGGACCGCTGCGGAATTCACTTTCATTCTCTGGAATTTAAAGGTAGTAGTTCAAAGGAGAAGCGAGAAGTTTCGGCTTCACCTCCCCGAGGTCAGGGTGCAAGTCCTTTTTTGCAAAATTTAGTCTTTAATGATGTACAACCGGTTTTGGCCGGTTCGCACATTTCGGTGTGAGGGGCCGAGACCAAAGGCTGGACCGCGGGGCTCTGAGCGTCGAGCGGAATCAAAGAGTCCGTTTTTCTTGGCGGAAACCTGTAAAGTCCATTTTATAGATTGCCCTGAAATGTTTGGGGATATTTCCGAATCTCTCTCTCTCTCTCCCCCCACGGCGTTCCCTTCCCGCTCCCTTTCTCCGCCTTACCTCCATCCGCTTCCTACCTTTTGAAAAAGCTGCTTATTCCACTGCTCTCCGCGAGTGCGAGGCCGTTCCCGTTGCGCAGGCAAACCCCTTATGTCAAGAGCATCGCTTTGCCTCAGATCTCCGGTTTCCCCCTGCTGGCTCTGGAACACTCGGTTCTTCTAATATCCTTCAGATAGCGAGCGCAGTTTAGGATCCTCCTGCACACAGAGAGGGAGCAGAGTCGCCCGGCCACGCCATCGCCTCTTTATTGAAAGAAAGGCGGCGGAGCTCACCCCGCAGCATTCCACGGGAGCGTTTCTTTTTTCTGCCTCGTCAGCAAAAAAAGAAATCAATCGATAAAAAATAAGGCATCGATGTTTGCAGTCAGATGAATCTGCGCCGGGCTCATGGGCCACCTTTCTCTTTCTTTTTCCCGCTCGGCTATTTATTCTGCCGCACACGGCCTGTATGTATTATTAACCAGCAACGCAGAGGTTTAGATGTAATTTGCTGCCGTTACATTTAATAACCGCCAAATCAAAATGTTCCAGTGCTCCGACGTTCACTCTTCAAAGGAGGTGTAATGAGCGGCCAAGTTCAAAGAGAATGGTGAAGTGTTTGTCTCGAATGATGCGGCTACTGTGCTTCCCTCAGAGTCGCATTGGAAGGTTGGATTTGGGTTTTTTTTTTCCCCCGTGATAGGGCGCTAAAGAGGACTCCGGAAGCAGGTCCAACCCTTCCGCTCTAGGAAAAACGCCGAGGCAGATCAGAGTCTTATTGGTCTTGTCGTCTTGTTTTGCGAGTCGTAACTCTGTGTCTTCCTGCCTGGCGCATCTCCTGGTCCTATCATCTCTTTTCTGCCTTTGTATTGCTTTTGACATTTCTTTCATTCCCTTCCCGGCTGATACGTCGGTGTTAACCTTCGTTCTTTTCATGGTCATCTCAATAGATGTTCCGCTCCGCGTCCCGCGCGGCCATATGCCTTTTTTTTCCTCTTCCGTTTCATGTGGGTTTTGTTGTTTTTTTTCTGCTGCAAAGGTTTATTTAGTGCATTTGCTGTGCATATTTTGGGCTGCGGTTGGAATGAAAGGCAATGGCAGGCTGGTGCGGGTTTCTATTACGCATTAAAAATAGAGAGGGAGTGAGTCATTTGTTCGAGCCCCAGGGGGTGCCTGGCTGGTGCGGCTCGGCGTGTGGACGACGGGTCCCCTGTTAATGTCACTGTCGCCAAATAATGATGCGTGGATGCAGACAGACACGCCGACACGTGCGGACCCTCACGCAAGGAAAGGGCATCTGCATTTTTTTTTCAATGCCATCTCAGGGGGGGGGGGGGGGGGGGGGGCCTGGAGGGGGGGATGTGCATCTGTGCCACGTGCCATCGGCGAAGGAAGTCAGGCAGTGGAATGTACACAGGAGCAGGACGTAGTAAAAGCCCTCAATTCATAAATTGAGCCTGTTATGGCTGGAAAAAGGGCATCTGCGTTTTTTTTTCAATGCCATCTCGGGGGGGGGGGGGGTGCATCTGTGCCACGTGCCATCGGCGAAGGAAGTCAGGCAGTGGAATGTACACACGAACAGGACGTAGTAAAAGCCCTCAATTCATAAATTGAGCCTGTTATGGCTGGAAAATTACATTTATAGATACCTAAAGAGAATTTCCCATGTGATGGATGAAAATGGGAGGGATAAAAATGAATCAGAAAGACGGTGCACTGTGGAAAATAAAGGACCGATGAAAGGGGAGAGAAGGGAGCTAGGGGAAGCTTAGAAGGGGGATAGATGGGGAGGGGGGGGGGGGGGGGGGGGGGGGGGGGGGGGGGGGGAGGAGAGAGAGCCGGAATGAACGATATATAGCCGCTGGCAAACAGAAAACAATTGTTACACTGCCTCCCATAACCCACTTCAACCTTAAACAGCAGATTTTTTTCACTCAATTAATTTCTACACATTGGAGCAGGGGCCTCGGCTGAATCTGGGCTTTTATGTGCTCCGGCTGCTGCAAGTCCTATACACATCTCTGTCTCCCCTCTTTTTCTCTTTCTTTTATTTCTTCCCCCCCCCCCTCAATAAAATGAACAGTCTGCATTTGAATGGAGCGGCTCACTTTGAGAGATGAAACTTGAACAAACGATTGTATATTGGTAAAAAAAAAAAAAAAAAAAGCGCACAAGACAACGATAGAAAGCGATTTTCCTTCTCCAGTCAGGAAAAGAAAATAGCTTTTAACATAATCAGTATTATTACAGGCCGGCATGTAGATACACATGGATTTGAAAGCCCCCCTATAGACCCAGCTGAATGCGCATTCGTTCTTAAATGATTCTGCATGGCATATAAAGCTCAGATAGTCTGCTTTGATACCACACAATGTCTCGTTTGGATAAATAATGCCTATAACATGATTAGGATTATCATTATTATTCATAATAACACTTTAAAAAAAAACGAGATTGCCGTGGTGGCCCCGTGCGGACAGCAGGCTGACTCGCCCGGGGGCAGAGAGAGAGAGAGAGAGGCAGGTGGACAGATGGATGGGAGAGGGCATGACTGAGCTGTGTCTGTGTGCGGCGGGTGAGGGGCCCGGGTCGGAACGACATGAATCATGGCTCCAGTCGAGAGAGGAGGAGATCAGATCAATAACAGAACAGAGGAGGGAGAGGGGCGAGAGAGAGAGAGAGAGAGAGGAGGAAGGGAGGACCCAGGAGGTTTCCATCACAGGATCACCCCAGCGTGCTCACTTTTTTTTTTACCTCCGGCCTCTCCGGTTTACATATTCGGCAGCCACATGGTTAACGTTCGTGGCGGGAAAAAAAAAAAACAACAGACCGTGTCTCAAAGGCGACTTATCGATCATGCAAACCAGACCCCGCACGGGCTATTTACGGCAAAGACGGGGTATCCCCGTGCTCGTTTCTCTACGGCAGCGCGTTGACCCGCACTTAGGCCAATAAGACACCCTGGCACTGGCATAATACGCTGGTGGAATTCTTTTTGGGTTTGAGCCTTGAACGTGGAATGGATTCCACTTGGGGAGCCTCTTTGATTGTGCGTGTGCAAAAGGCATTGGCTTTGGCCTGCGTGTGCGTCCAAATTCAAATAGTGGCCACTTCTAATTCGTTTTTTTCGTTTTTTTTACTAAATGTGCGCGTGTGGTGCCAGGAGGCAGCGATGTGGACAGTGTTGGTCCGGACGTGTAAGCACGCCACGCACACTGGTGTCAGACGGCCCAGCTCTCCCCCTCCACCACCGCTATTGCACCCTGGAACAGGCCAGCCATTTTTCTCATCCCTCCTTTTTTTTTTTCTCTCCCTTTATATCATTTGGTCGATAAAGGTGAAGGACGTTTCATCGCTATTTCTCCCCCTCCCCCTGCACTGTCTCAGAGCGAAATCCCGGGATAAGGCTCGGCGGCGCTCCATGTTTAATGGAGCTTAATCCCACAGATTTGAGATACGGAGCTGCGAGGTAATTCCCCCGTGCCCACCTTTTTTTTTTTTTTGCCTCACCAACACAGAACAGTCACGTGACCGCCGCCTCATTCGGAGGCTGTTGGAGAAACAGACGGACGGAGAGAAGGACTTCCACTGTTTGTCAGGAAAAAGGGGTTGCCTGCATTTTCTTCCAAAAATCCCCCAAAATACTCATCTCAGCTGCTGCGAAACCATTTTTTTTCCCTTTCCCTTTCATTTCCTTTTTTTCTTTTGACCTGGTCAGGTAGCCTCCCTCTTGATGGGGGATTTATAAATGAAGCTGCACCACGGAGAGGAGCCAAAGTGAGGAGTTTGGGGGGTGGGTAACTGAGGGCTTAGTGTCCGGCCCCGGCGTCACGTCAGGATTCTCGGAGTGGGGGGGCGGGTTAAGTGGGCTTGGACGGCTCCAGACTATTTGCAAAGGAGCCGTGTGCTGGGAAGTATTATACCCACCGACAATCCTCCTTAAGTGATGAGCTGACACTAAGCAATTTGCCACTCACCCCCTTCGGTGAAAATATTTTCAATCCGAGCGCATAAAGCTCCGGTGGCAGGCAATATGCCCGGGCCTCCTCTTCTATCTGACACTTTTTGTTTGGGAATAGTTCGTGTGGGGTTCAATTTAGCCCCAGACAGGCTTGTCAGGCCTGCTTGACGCGAGGTTCCTTGTCAACGTGTAAAAACGGCCCACGCGGATGATTGCAGAGCAGCGCCCGGGCTTCTTTGTGCGGCGGTGAGTGGGGTTTGAGAGCCAATGAAACGCGCGCGTTGCTAAATATTAGACGGACGGAGAAGGAGGACGTGTTGAAAGCGAGGCAAAAACAGCAAGGAGGCGAGCAGCGCCACTTATTTGATCGGTATTAGCACCAGGACGATTCCAGGCCTCTCACAGATTTGCACATGCACTCTCACTTTAGCTTTTCTGTCGTTCGCTCCCCATCCCGCGCTCCTTTCCTTTTTGGCCTTTTAGGGCATGAGTGTGGGTTGTGTTTTTGGCGGGTTGGGCTTGGAACACGTCGTCCTTTACGACCGCGCTCTCACTGTCACTTCAAGGTCTCAATCACTTGCCGTCCCGGGCCCCCAATCCGGTGCCAACGCAGCCCATCCACCTCTGCCAAGGTCCCCTCCGCGCTCCTCTCTTCTCCTTTGCATAATTACCCGGGTAATTGACTGCGTCACCTGCTCCTAGCAAGCTCTGGCATTGTTGACTACACAGCTGGAATGTACGCCACGTGTTGTTGGAGAGCAGGAGAAAGAACGTAACCCCCAAAAGCCGAATAGATTGTGACCTATGTGAGGGGCTCGTGAAAGCGGGAGATGTGGAAGCAAAAGAAAAAGTGAGTGAGGGCAAAGTTTGCATCATGAAACAGAGAGAGGGAGAGATTGATAGATGGACGGTGGTGGGGGGGACGAAGAGAACCTCTCAGGGCTAATGGCATTAAGGAGGTCTGATGAATCGACACCCGCTGAGTGTTATTGACGTCCCCCCGGCCTGCCCAGGCAGAGCCGGCCTCCCGGCTGCGGGTATTGGCTCGGCCCGCTCCCCAATTAGACCGGCTGATTAGATTCCCCTCGGTTGTGCCCTCTCGCGGGGTGAGCCGGGTGGCAGGATGGATGTGACGGGCAGGATGATCAAAGAGAGAGGGGGGGGGGGTTGGGTGATGTCCCCCAGGCGCCCCCCACCAGACGATTGGTTTGACCGGTCCCGGCGGGGGGCGTGTAGGCGACTCTCTTATTGAGGCTGTCAATCACTGCTGCTTACAAGACAGAGGCCGCGTCTCCGCACGCCGGTAATTACTATTCCATCTCGCTTGGCATCAGGATATATGAGGCGGTTCACAAGCCGCTGACCTCAGGTGGCGACCCCCTGCGCCATCTTTTCCAAAATGCTTCATTTCAATATCCTGTCCTTCACTAATGCGTCTGGAGAGGGACTGCGACCGTGCAGCTCTTTGGCTTTGGTTCAGTCTTCTTTTTATTTATAACATTTGAATGTGAAATCTAATCGTGGGATTTTGCCGTCACCCGTGTTCCTATTGGTCCCTGATGTTTGAGCGCTTGGCTCGGATGTGTCCTTAACCCGATTCTCTGGGTTTTACTGGCACTGACAGTTTCACACTACCATTCATCAACATCTTGGCTCTCGTGGTGCAAAAAATGGGGCAAGTCAGGTAAGTGTCCCAATTCAGCAGTTTTGAAAGGCAGTAACTAATGATATCTCAGGAACGAGGGCTGCTGCTGCTGTTTCCCCCCACAACTTTACTTTCCACGTCCCTATTGTGTGTTTGTGTGGCTGGATGGCCGGCTAATGGCCTGTCTCTGATGAATTAGGGGGCTTCCGACACCCTTGCAAACACACACTCCCAAGGTCAAGGCAGCCCCGCAGATTAGCATATTCGGGGGGCTTTAACGATCTAGCGCGGCCTCAAGCCGGATGGGAGGACCATTGCCTCGGGCAAGGGGGTTGTGGCGGGTCGGGGGTTTGTGAGTTTTGGCTCCGAAAGGCTGAAGTGGCTTTTAAAGTGGAGACAACCTGCAGGGATCTCTGTCGCCGCCGTGGTTGCGATGCCAAGCGTCCAATTGTGCGTCCCTCTCAATGAAGGCGCTGGACAGTGCTGTCCCTTTTTGTTTTATTGAAAGTTCCGAGTCAACCCTGCAGTCCGTGCTAAAGAGCCCCTTTCCGCACACCTTCACAGCCACCCAGGTGTTTTTCCAAAAAGGCGGTGGCGAAATGCTCCATTCGCCGGTTAAAACACATTTTAGAACGCAGAACATTGATTTCCAGCTGGCTACCGTCAATGTGTCGGCCTCGTTGTCAGGTGAAATCGGTCAAGCACGTTGACGACAGTCAGCCGCGGACACACCGCACGCACAGAGTTGTACCTCGTCGGTGCATATTTCTTTACACTCACCGTCATGTGTCGGCGCTACAAATGCCTGCATTCCCTCTCACACACACACATATGCGGGCATGCTCACGGAAGCAAATTGTAACACATAAGGGCATATAGACACATCCACCCACACACTTGCCATATGTGTCTGCAGGGAGCTGGCTAAAATGTCAAGCTACGTGCATGGCTGCCTCCTGTCCACGCCTCTCTCCTTATTTCACAGCAGCACCTGGTGGTGACAAAGAGCACAGAGGAGAGCCTCCCCAGGAGGAGAGAGAGAGAGAGGGAAGGAGATGAAAGTAGGCGATAGGAAGGGATGGGGAGGAGACGGGACCAGGGCGGGAGAGGACCGGGGGACGTCCAGCCACTGCCGTCCCTCCCTGTCCCATCGTGTTCTCCTCGCCTGTCAGCTCCTTACCCAATTGATTTCAAACTAAAGCCCACGCTGGTATTCAATGCTCGGCCGGAGCTGAACTGAGGAACTTTAAAGTTGCGTAGGCATAGAAGGAGAAGGAGGAGGAGGAGAGGAAGGAGGGCGACGGAAGACGGCTGGAGCCCAATGCAAATGACCCCGTCCCGGCGTGGTGTCAGAACAGGTCTGGGGCTTCTGATGAATGAGCTCTTGAAGTGGAGCCCGTCTCCACCTCTGGCTGGTGGCAGCTCCAATTCTGCCTAGTTCGGCATTTGGCCTCCTCAGGCCAGGGATTCAGTCTGGTTGAAGAAAAATCCCCACAGGGACCCAACCAGGGACAGAGCTGGGGTTCGCGGGACCCAATTGTCTCCGGACCTCACCAGACCAGACCAGTAACGTGCTAATAGTGGGATGTTATCCATCCTCACAAGAAAAACGGGTTTCATTCCAAAAACACCAGCATGCCGGCACCAGATTCCTTATAATGACATTTTTTCACATTTTGCTCTGTGGCAGCCTCACGTTAAAATCTTTTTTCCACGTCATCATTTACACTCGATACCCCATAATTATAAAATCCTCCACTGCAATCTTTTGTATTTCTGCTATGAGGAACAGATGTGTCCCAATGCTATTGATCATCTTTTCTTTCTTTTTTTTGAGAGAGAGAGATGCTAGACGTTGCTACGCCTGAATGACTGAATTCGATTTATTCAAAATGCCACATGCATGTATATATTCAGTCAATAATGCAAAGAAAGTGAGAGTGCCAAGAAAACTGGGAGACAGGAGGATGTTTTCTTTTTTTTAAGGTTCAGCAAACTTTTTTTTTTTGCAGCATTAAGAGTTCCCAAGAGTTCAGCGGTTTGTGAAAAGCTGAAACCACCTGGACTCAGCCCAGAGATGCTCACACCAGCCAAACTGAGCCATCATAGAGAAGGCTAAGAACGTCCAGAAAAGCAACAATAGGTGTAAATATTATTGGGGAATAATATAAAAGAGCTATCTCTAAAAAGGAAAGCAAAAAAACGGCTGATAAAAAATGAATGAGTATAATAAAAAAAGTTCTGTGAACCTACTCAATATGACAAGAGGTCTGAAATATCCTGATATGATTTGACATCAATAAAATGGACTTGACTTGAGTGGACACTGCGGCACTCTGGGCCGATGGGGGCTGTGGCAGAGTGGCCAGACGGAAGCCGCAGTTAAAGAGCCGTGAAATCCTGCTTACAAAAAAAAAAAGAGCTAAAGGACCCACAGACTGTGACCAACAAGATTCTCTGGTCTGATGAAACTTAGATGGAACTGTTTGGCCTCAATTATGAGCTTCCTGTCCAGAGGGGGGGGGGGTACCAGGCACCTGCCCTATAATACCATCCCAAAGAGGAAGCACGCTGGTACCCCAGTGGCCCGGACTGGGAGAAAAAAAGGAAAAAGGCTCCAGAGCAAACCGGACCTGGACTGGGCCAAAAGTTCAGCTTCCAAAAGAACAAAATATACACCAGGTGCCTGTGTCAGCTCAAACGTGACTTGGACCAAAGTTCTTCAAAAAACATTCAAATGATTCTAGCATTAGGCTGCAAAAGGGGGACAAGGGTAAAAGTCACTGTGTGAATTTCGGACATACAAATATATATGTATATATTTTTCAAAGTATTCAAAGAAGCAACCAATTCAAAATATTCACTTCATTATCTTTTCATGTAGATTACTGGTTGCCATTGTTATTTCGACAAATCCTCCCCCCAAAAAAAAATGGCCTCCCAGAGACTCCTGTGACTCGCGCAATGCATCGCATTCGAGGTTTACGGCCGGGTTCCTCCAACATGCCTTTATCACTCAGGTAATTACTGTTTTACTATCATCTCATACAGTATTACACCCGCGTCAGGACGACAAAATGTTCGGCTGCTTTGTGACATTTGTTTTAGGGCCTTTTTTTTTTCTTTCTACCTTTGTAATATATAATTCAGTGGAGCACAGTCCGCTGGACATTATTCACGGCAGACAAGCGGACCGTGAGGCAGGGAGCAGGAGGAACGCGGCCTGATGGGTTTATCTCCGCAGAGAGCCCTTTTTTTTTTTTTTTTTTCGCCGTGTCCGAGAGGGAGGGTAATTATTGGTAAATTACAAAACCTGTCCTGTCAGCGTTATCAAGCAGAAACCCATCCAGTCATTGACGCTGCAATTTCATTCCAAAAAACAAGTAGCCTTTGGCCCCCTGTCGCACCTGCGCACTGTATCCAATGTTTGGCCGGACTAATGAAGGAGGGAATGCAATTATAACGTACCATCTCTGAAATGAGGCCTGCCGTGGTGTTAATTGCATAATTACTGAAGATGTCAGCTCCGTGCGACGGGGGGAGGGGGGAGTTGTTTTTGCTTTCAGGGATGAACTATAGACGCTTCTTTGATTCATGATGTGCCGGCTTGCTGGGAAATAGCGCCTTTGCCAAGTTCATTTTGAAAAGGCCAGCATATTTGGGCAGAGACAATCAGCCTGACCTTTCTAGGCACCACCCCACTTTTCTCCCTTTCACCTCCTTTCTTCTCTGTCTCTCTGCGTTTCTCCTGGATTCTCCGCTTTTCCTCCTCCCCTCTCCGCTTGGCGGGCCTGACGTGCTCCGCCGTGACAGCGGCCTAGGTTAATCCTCATTGGTTTATCTCCACATCCCTGGGATGAAGTGGGCCGCCGTGGTTATATGAACATTTGTACACATTCCTGAGAGACAGGGACGTTTGAGGGTCAAATTTTGGAGAGGGGTCCGTGGATGGGGTTCAAGCAAAGGGAAGGGTCAAGGGGTCACGCAGAGGCCATGTCAGCCTTATGCCTTTGCGACAAATGCGTTGGTTTGCTGCAGACAGACGCGGTCAGAGCGGTCCGGATGCAACATGCAAATGAGGAGCCCTGCTGAGTAATCGGCACCCCAGCTGTTTGAGCCCAGACTCGAGCGAACCACCTCTCTCTCTCTGTGCTCCCCCGTCCCACGTCAGCAAATTCTGACGAGAGGGTGAAAATAGTTTAGCCCCCCTTTCCTGTGATACCTCCACCCGCCGCGCGTCCTGCTTCGCGAGTCTGCTGCTTTCACAGGAAATGAGCCAGACGTCCCCGAGGTGGATTTCGTGCTTGCAGATAATTCTGCCTGTCAAGATGTTGCATGTGTCTGTCTTCATTCGCCACTCGGTGTTCCCCCCTCTCTCTCTCTCTCTGGTTCCAGCTGTTTTTTTTCGGACCCTCATCTCAACCTTTTCCCGTCCTCGCTCGTCCATCGGGAGGACATTGGAAAATCGACCTTTGCTCCAGCTATGCTAAGCTGCTTTCCCCTTTCAACTCAAGCCTGACTTTTTTAAGCAGTGCTAGTTTTTTTTCCTGACGACCTCAAAATGGGAAGTATTTTACAGGGATGCTTTTGGCTGAATAAATTGCTGTTTATCTCTCCAGTCGCTCTGCCCTAAGCTGTTGCGGCCCAGTTTCAGCTGCGCTATGGCGACCAGAGCTTAAAGGTCATATATGCAATATTCGCCGCCCCGAGATTTTTATTTTTATTTTTTTTCCACAAGCAACGCTATCTCTGAGCAAAACAAATATTGGGACAGCCTCACCTCCGGCCTCTCGTCGGGCCTGGGCTCTCTCGGCCAGGAAGTGAAAACCCAAACACAAGCCAGCTGCTGAACGCACAACCGGAAGAAAAAAATAAAGAAAAACAATCCCTCGAGCGGCCACGCAGACTGACGAGAGGCACGTGTGGTCTCTCGTCTGAGGGGCGGGGCTCCCCGTCAGAGCCAGAGATGATTTGGTCTCTGGATGAGCGTTTGTGTGTGGGGAAGCAGGGAGTCAAGGTGTGGCCATGATGTCTCAGGACCTGCAGTCGTGTGTGTGTGGGCAGGAGCAAGACTCAGATTACAGCTCACACACCCACAGAGCAGACGTCATGTCTATGTCCACGCAGGGAAAAAGGACTTCTTGGCGGCTGTATTATCATTTTTTGAAATCTGGCGTATATACCCCCCTCACAACTGTTTGACCCGAGGCCATCAGACTCGGGTCCCCAAACCCGGTCTGAGGCTCGTCTGTAAAAGCAGGTGCAGCATTTCCATTCTTTGGCAAATATTTGGTGATGGGCAAAACCAACGAGTCCGGCATGTGTCTCTCAAATACCCACAGACATCATTTCTGTTTGTGAAGAACCAATAATGTTGTTTGTTTGTTTTTTTAATACCACTCCGCCTGTTGAAATGAGAGTGTTGTCCTTGTTCTTCGGCTTATGTGGCGTTGGAGAGAAGTCAGGAAAGTTGAGTGAAAAAAATGCCGTTTTACATATTTGGAAAAAAAAAAAAAGAACGAAAGAAAACCATAACGTGGCGGTCAGTGTTAATAATGTGGCCAGCCACAAATAAATCAATGGACTACAAGTGGGCCACATTTGGTTCATTACTACTCTGTAGTAGGGTTTGAGGATCTCAGCTGAGTAGGCGGTCCTTTACCAAGCGAGAAGGGAGTGGTTCCAAATGAGTCTAAGGTGCTTTAACAGCTGACCGCTTGTGTTCAGACCACTCTCGACGCGCGTTCTCTGTTCAGCTGGGAGTGAAAAGTCCGGATAAAGGTTTTTCTACACGAGAAACGATGGCGCGGGACACTAGCCCGAGTAAATGCTCTTTGAAGCACTTTTTTGATGTTGTGTATATCAGAGCGCCCATATTTGGATCGCAGAGGACTCACTCCCGGCTTTTAAGGGACAGTTGGGGGTTCAAGAGTCCCTGAAATGGGTCACATGGCGTCCTATTTTTGCGCCCCTCCGCGCGAGAACAGAAGGTGCACCTCAGTCACGCCGAGGGAGCACAGGGAGAGGCGGCTCCTCTCGGGATCTGTCCCCCCCCCCGTACAAAATCGCTGAGACGGGGAATTCAGCGGCCCAAGACTTCTGCGACACAAAGGACCGTCCTCTCGCTCGGGCTCACGGGGGACGCAGTCAGCAAAGTGCCTCTTACAGCCCCCGCCGCAGAGCGTGGCCTTCATCGCGTCTTCCTTTTGTGTGCTCTTAGAGGCTCTGCCCCGCTTTTCTTTTCCTTTTTTTGGGGGGGGGGGGGGGGGGGTTTTTTTTTTGTCTGGGGGGGGGGGGGGGGGGGGATTATTATTATGATCCATTTCCACACTGGAGAGGTGCCACCCAAGGATGGGCGGGCGTTTGCGGAGGTCTGACACAGCATCTTACAATTGCCCGGTAAATGCGGTGGGATGAGTTGAAGAGGCAAAAGGGGCCCGCGGTGAAGTGACCAAGCCCGCGATGGCCGGCCTTTTGAGACGTAATGATCTGCCGTTTATAGTGACGCCGGCCTGTTTGTTGCCTAACGTGATAATGGAAAAGCTTTCCGCCGCACGAGGTGGATGTTCCAAGCGGCGCTACGACATTAGGCCAGGTCGCATCGCTGAGTGGAAAAAGTGCTGCATTACACCTCCTCCATTCAGCCGCAGTCACTCAAGCGCCGAATGCGTGTATTGACCATTCAGCCAGGTCTGGCGGGCGTTTACCCTAGGTTGGGGCACAAATTGAAAAAGAGCAGCTGATATTCTTTCTGCACGCTGGACACTTTGAAACAGGGCAGGAGGGCCGGGGGCGCCGCGGGGGGGGGGGGCGGTGGCACGGGAACCTCCTTTTTGCAGTTGAAATATTAAGCGCGGCCGCCTCTGCCCTCTGAATAAGCCAATGGCGGTGTCAAGGGTGAGGTGGGCCTGACACAGTGTTTAATGCATGCCCCTCCGGGCCTGAGCCTGACCTGAAAACGAGGGTCTTTTCCCCCCAGCTCGAAGTGGCTCTTTTTTGGGGGGGTTTTATCTCAGCCCCGCCATTCCTCTCCCGTGTCCACCGCAAGGACAGAGAAAGACGGAGAGCGCGAGAAGGAAAAAGGGCCACCGTCGGGCTTGACGCTGTCAGATGGTCACTGCGTCGGCCCCTCCGCCTGTTGTCTGTCCTCTGGCGGTGTTTTTTTTTTTCTCCACCAATGCGCTCAGAGGAAATGGTTGTTCTGTGGCGTTTTCTCTGCTTTATGAGCCGTGCAGGCGCTTGCTCATCTGTTCTTTTTTTCCTCCCTCTCTCTCTCTCTCGCACAGGCCAATCTTTACCTCCCCACAGCAGAAGAGCAGACCAACCTTTAAACAGGAGAGCGAAAAACTGCAGAGAGCGTGAATAAACGAGGCGGATGCTCTGCCGGGTGGTGGTCTTTTTTTTTTTTTCCCTTTTACGTCACACGGCCTTCGAGTGAACCGTATTTCTGAAAATGTGTTGTATCCGTAGAGGGGAATGCCTGACGGTGACGGGAATATAGCGGAGGTGCTCCCCCTTTGTCATCCAACCCACAGGAATTTGCACACCGCTTATTTCTTAATCCACAGCCATCTGGCCGGGGATGATGGAGCGCCTTTCCAGAGCATCTCGCAGTACGTTCGCTTGGCACCACGAAGAATGAAAAAAAAAAGAGAAAATGGAATTGAATTAAACTGAAAGAATATCCTTAGACTTCTTAATGATGATGAATGTCCAAATAATAATAACATTTATCAAGTATGAGGGTGGTAGACTTGGAGGTGAAATTGTTCTTTGGGTTTAGGCAAAGGACGTGGTGGCGACAAAAGGCAAATCCTCATTGTGGGCTCCTGGGTCCGAAATTCAGACGAATGGGGAATCCATTCTCATCTCCACTTTTCCGTCATTTGGCCAATCCACTCGGAGCCCCGAAAAGCCGCTGACAGCCGACCCCTCTCTAGTTTTCTTGCTTTTGACTTATTTTCCTTTTTCCTCCGCCCGTGTTAAAGCAAATGGCAGCGACAGGAAGTAAAAAGACAAAAAAAAAGAGAGAAGTTGACATTTAGCTTAAATGGAGGTGGAATGGGCCGCAGGGAGGCAGCTGTAACGATACGGGGGGGGGGGACCGGGACTTTTTTCCCTCTTTTCACCTCCCACTAAAAGCAAGATTTACGACCTGGCGGATCCCATCATATTTTAGCAGCTGACGTGCACAGCGGGTGGTTTATCTGGGATTGAGGGCTTTCGCTGTGGAGCCCGTCACCGGGGGGCGTTTTTTTTTTCCTGACGGTGACAAGCTGCAACAAAAAAGAGGGTTTCTGTCAAATCTGACCACCTGACGCGTCGGGCAATTTGACTCGTTTCATTTTCAGTCCAAGTTCAAGCTGAAGAAGAAGACCAAAAAAAAGTCTCTCCGGCCACGTTTTTGCCTTCAAGCGCCTGGAAGGAATCGTGTATTCCACTCTGCCCCCCGCCTTGTGTCATTGCCGTACCCTCTTGCTCGTTTCTCGCCGCTTTCCTGTGGCAGTGTAATTGACAGGCTTCAGCAGTTAAGACCTCCAACGGCTCTTACTTCATTTGGAGACACTTTGTCGCTTTTAATCAGGGCTTTAATTGGCGGGCTGGCAGTGGTTGAGTGGCACCAGGGGCCGGGGCGTAGAGGGGACGCTGACTTTCCCCGGCGTAGCGGGAGTCCTTTTTCTTTATGTCCTTCACTCACCTGCTCTCTCTCTCTCTTTTTTCCTTTTCTTGCGTTTTCCGTCTCCCTCCCACTCCACCACCTACCCGCTCAGACAGCCAGAGATCGATATATTCATCCTTCTTAGGCTGTCTTTTCATTTTCCACGGCGACACTGTTACACGCAGATAAAAAAAAAAGAAAAAAAAGGGGTGTGCTGATGGCGTTGCTGATACAACAAACACGGAATAATCCCAACCCAAACATATTTCATTCTCTTTATCCCCAGCCTGTGGGTGTGTATGTGAACCGTCACCAGGAGAGGGCGGGGGGGGGGGGGGGGGGGGGGGGTGGTGGGGGGGGGCCGGCGGGTCTTTTTTCTGTGACGTTTGAACCGGGCTGCTGCTGCTGCTGCTACGTGCGGACACTCGCTGAGTCCTATAAGGCGGCTAGCGCGGCGGGGCCAGTGCGTCAGCAGCGCGCGGGCGGGGGGGGGGGGCGGCGCGCGGCGGGGGGGGGGGGGGGGGGGGGGGGGGGGGGGGGCGGGTCTTTTTTCTGTGACGTTTGAACCGGGCTGCTGCTGCTACGTGCGGACGCTCGCTGAGTCCTATAAGGCGGCTAGCGCGGCGGGGCCAGTGCGTGCCGCCCTCCCGCCAGCGCCGCTGAATCTAGGACACCGGGAACCCTTGTCTGTGATTCCGCCTCCCGCTGAGGTGAGACTGAAAAATAGGTGGTGGGAGGTAGAGGGGAGATCGAGAGAGAGAGAGAGAGAGAAAGAGAGTATAGATAGGCTGAAGAAAGAGAACGTGTCCCAGAATTCCTTTTGTCAGGATCCTTTGTTGGCAGCCGGAGTCCTTCTTTTGAACCTGCCAGAGCAGAGCCTGGAATTGTGTGTCATTTCGATGACATGACAAGTTATCGCCACAGTGTCGCCTCTGCGCATCTCGCTGTGCGTGGTCTTTGTGCGTTTGGGCCTCTGTGTGAAGCCTTCGCTGTAAATAAATAAAGAAAGAAATAAAACCAAAGGAAAAAAAACCTCCCTATAATCAACAAGCATCCTGTGTATTTGCCAGGGCCAATTAAGAGTCATTCATTTGCTAATGAAGGCCCTGTCGAGGTCTAAACTGCTCCTGGGGGCACCGCGGCGCACACGCAGCCCTCAGCCAAGCTCCGTGCCACCAACCTAGTCATCAGCCCGCGCCTGCTGCCGCGTGCGCGCGCGCCTCGCGTTGCCCACTCAGCACATCTCAGCAGCAGCCCCTAAACACTAAAAAGTATAATTGAATTCATTATTTCCCGTTTTATGACTTGTTCCGCTGTGGTTTTAATTTGTCCTGTAAAAGATGAGGCGGGCGGGCAGCCGGCGCTTCTGCCGCAAATCCCCTCCAGTTCTCCTCGCTCTCCCTGGGCTCCGTTCGCGGGTTCAGGATTTTATGAGGCGGGGGTCTCCCGTGTCGTGGGAGCCGTCTCGATGGCTAATCAACTCCTCAAGGTTGCTCCGTCTAGCGCCGGGGGTCGGCCGCCAAATTGCGCACCTAGCTAGCTCTTTAATGGGCTAACGGCTTGACCTTCGTGATGACTCCATCCCAACTCCGCTCTGAGGAGAGGGCCCATCTGTGTATTGATTTAGTCATGAGAATATAATGTGAAAACATCTCTGTCAATATTTCCCCCCCGCCTTCAGCTTCCCGGGGAGAGATGATGTTCAGCGCCGGTGCAAGGTTATCAACGGCCTCTCTGTGTTCATCGGAGACACAGTGTGGATTTTTTTTTTGTGCGCGCGTGTGTGTGATAAGCAGCCCTGACTCCAGACTTTCTTAGACACCGACTTGGCAGAACGGGTTGTGTATTCCCGATGCCTCTGGGCTCTTTGGCCCCCGTGACTGAAGACGGCCGCTGTGCTGCCAGCAACAGCCGCCTTACCTGTTCCCCCCCCCCAACCCCCACGCCGCGCACTTTCTCCATCTTCCCCTCCCGCGCCTCCCTTCCCAGCAACTCTTTAATAGCCCCTCTTTTTCTTCTGTCCATACATCATCAATCCCCGCGCACCACGCTCAAGGTCTCTGCTGGGTAGGCCTTTGTGGTTTGGGATTGACACATTCTAAGCAGACTCCACTGGAGCACGTTATCCAAGAACATGAGTCAGTCGCTCCAGTCGTTTCTGCGGCCTGGTTTGACCTTGAGTGCGAATAGGCTTTCGACGCGTGGTTTCCATGGGCATGGAGCTGTCAATGAAGAAATTGTTGTGTCGGAGAATGTTGCCGTGGTGAGGGCGGACGGTGGTACCAAGCTATGCACGCGCTCTTTGACTCCAGGGGTTGTGCAGCAAAAATGTTTGGCGTGTGTTTTAGCCACGGGGAAATGGCCTGTTTTTCATTTCACGCCATCAACATGCATATGGAATCAGACCATAAAGCGTTATGGCTCTTGTACAGAGAGGAACATGGCTGTAAACTGGCAGAGTGCACATGTGGCTCAGATGGAGTCAGATCTAGGGTGATTTTTTTTAGTGCACGTGTTAAGCATCAGCGACCACGGCGATAATAACGGGCAATGTACCGCGGCGTCTGATGTTTGTTTTAAGAACTCAATTTGGCAGAGGCACCTGGTGAGGCGTTTGTGAAACGCATGAGCGGGAACAAAAAAAGGAGAAAAAGATCCCCGAGCTTATCCAGTTTGGGAATGTAGGCCACCTGGTGGGTATGGGGATAAATGTAGGTCTTCCTTTGTTCCGGCTGTGTGTGGGTCGAGCTCTGATGATGTCACGCACGGTCATTTCTATAGCGGGCTTCAGCGTGGGCGGCCGGGGCCCTGCGCGGAGGAATCAGGGGATTTGGCGAGCGCCTGGATTTCAATGGGATCCAGGGAAGCTCTAAATACAGACTTGAGAAATTGAGCGACGTGTCAGAATGCAAAGCGATCAAAATAGAGAGAGAGAGAGAGATAAAGGCGGGAAAAGAAAGAATGACCTGGTTTCATGGAGAGAAACCACCTCTTTTGGTTTTAGGCCTCAGCCATAGGAGGCATGCAACCGTGGTCCCTGGCCAGATTGGGCTCGGGGTCTTTGCCGTTTTTTTTTTTTTTTTAATCAGAGCTGCATGCCGTGACACTCTACCTCATCATTTTAATCACGGGGTCAGAGTGTGTAGGAGACGTATGAGCCCTGTCGGGCGCTTGTCTTCTGGTCGTTGGCACGCGGGGACAAAGTGTATTAAGAGACGGTAAAAAAAAAGACATAAGACAGGCTGGATGCAATGTGCATTTGAGTAGCTGGGGGGAGGTGTTTCCGACGTATGCCTGGCACGTAGGACTCAGCCGAGGAAAAGAGTTTTGTATCCTGCTCACCGGGGGGAAATAAAGAGGTGAGAGAAAAAAAAGGAAACTTTTCCATCGCTCCGGGCTACCGTTACCTGGCAGCCGCCGAGGAATTGAAAATATTATTCTGCCGCCGCATATACTCTACATCTCCGTGTGAGAGACGCACACGCGCGGCGTACGTCAAGCCTTCAGGAAGACGCCACCGAGCTCGGGCAGAGGCGGAGACGCCTGCCGCCAGGCCTCGGGCAGCCAGGGGTGGTGGCTTTTTTCGTTTTATGAATTATTATCATTAAATGTATTATTTCCTCAGCATGTTAGTTTCTCGCGGCGGCCAACCGACTCTGAGCCATTTGCATAGCCACGTTATTCCAACCAAAGAAATATGGGGCAGCTTTAAGAAAAACTCCACTTTGGAGACGCCGGGCGCAGGAGAGTAAGTGATAGTGATGGACGGTGTGATATAAATAGAAGTTGTGATGGCAGGATAATGCATGGCTCTTTCTGCCGGGCCGAGGTTCAGTCCTGTCAGTGACACAAGGAAGAAGGGAGGGGCGGGGTGTCTTTTCCAGGTCACTGTGGACTCCTAGAGGTGCAGGAAGAGCCCTTGATTAATTATCATCGTTATTATCATCATTTTGGCCAGGGGCATTCATCACACCGCCACGTCGGCGTGAGGACCAAGACAGGGGGCAGAGAGGGGAGGGACGCGGTGGACGGGGTGGACGGTTGGCGCGTGGGACCTCGGTGCCAAGCCGGCATATGCGCACTGTCAGCGCGGCATCTATCAACATGTAGGCCAGTCGTCAATCCGCCCGGCTCCTGCTGCTCCAAAAACAAGCGCCGACGGTGTTGCGGCCAGGTGCGAACTGACACTGACAGGAAGTCAGTTCTCCCGCGGAGGACGTTGTTTGTCAGTGCGTCCGTCTTGACACTGTAACGCCTGGCTCTACGACAAGTCGCCTTAGTGTCAGCGCGCCGGGATTTGCCATCCAGCCGCTCCGGTTCCAATACTCTTTTTAAATACACACACACGCACACAGGACGCTCCACTCAAGAACTCTACCTTTGTATTCATTCATGAAAAAAAAGACGTTTTTTGCCGTGATGGCAACCCCCTAAGTGTCCTTTTAATCCCCATCATGCATCACCATGCATTTTCTGAATGGTTCCGAGCATAAGGCGTCGCGGTCTTTTTTTGCTTTTTACTGTCTTTCTTTTTTTTTATGTTGCCGTCTATTTTTCACCTTCCCGTCCGCTTCGGCCCCAGATCGGCAGCCGCGCGCAACCATGGCAACCGGCAGGTAGGACGCGCGAGAGGCCGCTCCACTCTGTCAAGACGTCTCTCTGACTTTTATGAATACGCGTACACAGCTGGGTGCGGCGGCGGATTTGTCTTTATAAGTCTGGCTGACACGTCCGCCGCGGCCCCACTTCATTTATTCCACTTGCGTAGATTAAGGCTGGCATTACAAGTAAGGTCACACCATGCATCAATGTTACCTCGACACCGCGACACTGCTGAGCGAGCTGGGGCCTCGACATTCCTCCGCCGCGGCTTCACCGCGGGAAATTTCCGTCCTTTCCTTGTTTTTGGGTTGTTTTTTTTTTGCATATTTCCACCTTCCTCTCCCTGATTATCCCGGTGCCGGAGTTTGTTTTATTTTTCCTTTTTTCCTGGTGTTGCCGTGAGTCCCGGACAGGTGTAAACACTGCTCCAGGCAAAAAAAAAAAAAAAAGAGGCTCAGAGCCTCACGCTGTGTCAGAACAGGTGCGCTGCCGGACAGGAGGTGTGAGGCAGGTGTGAGATGAAGCCTCGGCTCAGGAGTGTTACTGTCAAAATGTCTGTGTTCCCCCTTCTGCGATGACATGTTAATCCCTAACACTTGGTCTCCACCGGGAGCGCCGACACCAGCCAGTGTAATAATAAACAGGAAGTCGAGGAACATCCTCCGCTGACGCCGGAGAACTAATTCGATTTAGCCACTCCATCATATTGTGCAGCCCAAACCTGCCATTTCATTTTCTCCTCATATTTTCCTTTTGGAGCAAAACCTGCATTTTACTCCATATACACACGGCCATGGTTTCTTTAAAGTAGGTTGCCTGAAGGTGAGAAACGGCTGGCTGCGTAGGGGTTTTTTTTTTTTTCCTCGCCAGAGGAGAGGTTTGACTTTGTAATGGCAGAGGTCGGTGGGCCGAGGTGCCGTCAACCTTCAACCCGGGCCTCTTTTAGCACAGGGACTTGGGCGGAATCAGGCGCGGTCATTTGTTCTCGAAGATGCGGGTCCTGGTGGGCCGGAGAAGAGCTCTTTGCCCTGCTGGTATTTATATATCGGCCGTGCGCGACTTTGCACGGGCTCCCTCAGCCTCTCAAGTGGGGAATATCTCCTTGAAAAATAAACTTGACAAAGGAGAGTGTGACAGTCATCAGGGCTACTCTGCCGGGGTGCAATAAAATAGCACAAAAAGTCGGTGGGGGGGTTGAGAGTGCCATGGCAGTTTGATGTGTGTTTTTGGCTGTTTACTATAACTAGTGTAGATTTGTGGTTTTACATTTTCTGGCTACTGTATGGGTCGCCGTCACCAGCCCGAGGTTGTATTTTTTTTTCTTCACAGGCTGTTGTGAGGATTTATTCTTCTTTTACTACGACGCTGAAACAGACTCGTAACTCATGAATGAACTGCGTTCCACTTCCCGACGCCCTGGCTTGTTGTTGCGATTTGGAGCTCCGTCCCTAAATCCGTCAATCAGGCTAATCTGCGCTCTCTCGCGGCTTTTCTAGAGGATGGCAAATGGTCTGCCTTCTACCCATACTCCTCAGCACCCCGCTGTCCTAGCAACAGCTAGTCAATCTCACGCCAACCCCCGAATAAGAAACAGTCGGGACCGAGTGCTATTACCGTTCAAGAAAATCCCCTTTACACACGGCACCGCCATTTTAGCGCGGACTTTTTTTTTCATTTTTATACACTCAACACCAACAATTCCAGATTTGTATTTGCTCTGCCATTTGTCCTGGGTTTAAGTGGAATATCTGAGATGTCTTTTGTACCCACTAAAAAAAAGCTTATTTTTCAAAATGTCGTATGCATTAGTGACTTGAGGCGCTCATTAATACGGTACATGTATTCGCAAAAGATGAAGGCAAACCTGACTGGTGTTTGCCGAGAAGGAATCCCACATCATTAGCTGACGGACAATGCATGAAAAATGGGAGCAAAAACAAGTGTTCTCGAAGAATGATTGTTTCATATTTTACAGGCTCTATTGATCGTGTTGTCAACAAGCGTTTTCTTTCGCTAGTCACTCGGGTGATAAGATTTCTCCATTGTGTTGCCATGGTGCGAGTCTATAGGAAGCGAGGGGCCATCAGCGTATCTAAAAATGACACATGGATGACTGCATCATGTAAAGGTGACATTTGAAGCGACACAGGCAGGTTACATTACCCATGCAATGCATTTGGCCGCACTGAGGTGACCCCCCCCCCCCCCCCCCCCCCCCCCCCCCCCCCCGCATTTGGCCGCACTGAGGTGACCCCCCCCCCCCCTGCTCCCATCCCGGCGCTTTTCCCCGCCTGCCTCACCTTTGCCAAACGCCAGAGCTGTTTGTCATGGATGATTTGGTAATAAAATGAGAAAGGTGTTGAGTCAGCGACAGAAGTCTCCGTTCCACCTGGCCCACCTTGTCGTCCCTTTTCCCCTTTTCACGCACGCTCGCATGCCTTTAATCTCTCACAGACGGAAACACATGCGACACACACGCGAGGTGTGCCAACCTGTGCGGCGCAGTCAGTTGTCCATAGATGTGCGCGCTATTTCACCCGCCCCCTGGATTTCCCTATATTGTTATAACTTCACTTTCTACCGTATGCTTTATCTTGCCTCATAAAAAGCATAACCCCCGAGTGCTGATTACAGCATTCATAAATTTGCCCTTAAACACTTTTCGACATCCAAGTTAATGGCGATAAAGAATGCCCGACTCTGTCCTGCGTCATTCTGCCGATGGCGGCCAAACCAAGCTATTGGTATCGAAGACCGCGTATTATCGTGCTCTCTGCGTTTATCATTGCTCACTTGATTTGGGTCAAATGGCTCAGGAAGTCAAATAATTGCTCTAATGAAGTGCAAAAAGAGGATTCTGTCCAAGTCCTCCTACTCTCCACAAGACACATATTAGTTCAGCCTTCTGCAGCCACCGCCGCTGACTGAGAGAGTATGGTAATGGAGAACACGGGCCCGATGGGCTCCCGGGAGCTCCGGCTGACACCAAAGGGCCGCTCCGTGGTGTTCTGCCAACTTAAATATTTATGGCAGTGAAATTTCATTGCGCATGAACGGTTTGAGTGATACAGTTACTGCGCATGAACTTTGTGTGGAGTGCAGACGCGGTGTGCCACTTCCGCGACGACAGGCTTTCGAGGATCTAAAAGGGGAAAGACGGCGGGCCCCGTCTGAGCCGCATGATATCTCCGTGAGCCCCTGTGTTGCAGAAAAGCAGGTTATGCATTTTGTTTTTTTCCTTTCCTCGGCTGGGTTTATGCAAAGATGTGACCTAACAATGTTTTGGCTGCAGTTGTGCGGCAGAATATTAATTGCACTATGATAATTTGTGCGGGTGGAGAATCGTACATTATGCCGACTTTATGATTTACAGCAGCGCGGTAGGACACTCTCTTACCAAACTATTTGTACTGTTTTTTGAATAACTTACCATATTACTTTTAACTCTATCCTCTTATATATTGAAATGACATGTGAAGGTATATTCCATAATTATGCAAAACAACCATCATGACCACAGGAACTCCTTCTTAGCATTATTATTGGCTAATTGGCTGAATGATGGCTAATGCTTTGCTGGTGTTCTCAGCGTTTTAATCAGTTCACGGCCCAATTTCTTTTCTCTATTTTGTGTGTTTGCGTGTGCGGCTGGGAGGAACCAGATTTCATTCGGCCGCATACCGATGCGTGTGGATGAATGAAAATGTGAAAGTCGATCTTCCCGCTTGTTCGCACTCCCGCCGCCACTTCTGCTCTCTCGCCGAAGGAGGGCTTTGTCCAGGAGCGTGCACAAGTAAACTAGAGTTACCCAGCTGCAACTCCTCAGATGAATATTATATACACCTAGTCTGGCTAAGTGTTGTTGTTTATGTCATGGACAGTGTTTATTGTGCTTGCTGGGCCTCTTAGAGCAGTTAAGTTTCCACAGCATCCCACTAAGGCCATCAATTTCTGCACAAGATCCTCTAGGTTTGTGTTTTTTTTTGTTTTTTTTTTCCCTTTCCGTCTCCTCCCTGCCTCCGTGCTCGCCCGGTGTCGCCTGCCCCGCTCCCTCGCCTCCGCTCGCCCATCTCACCTTCTTTCCTTTCCAGATGGCGCATTTCACAACCTGCTAGGCACGATCAATCAAGCCCAGATGCAGACTGGGCTATTAAGGTCAGTAATGATCGGCCTTTGAGCGTTATGGGCCCAGCTCCTGTTGTAAAGCCATGCATCAAACTCTGTTCCAGCGCTCAGCTCGCCTGCCCTTAACAAGCCAGCTTAAAATATCGGCCGGAGGATACAAAATGAAAAGGGTACAACCTTATCTCTCCAAAGACAGGCCGCTGTAGCCCCAAGGTGTAATAAAACTACAGAACTTGGCCGTCGCCTGGAGTCATCTCTTTTATAAGCAATATCTTTCAAAGATCAGCTAAGCGGTGGGCTATGGGTGCTGGGTAGAGAAATGTAATGCATCACACCATACCCCCCCCCCCCCCCCCCCCCCCCCCCCCCCCGCGCACAGGAGAAGAAAGAAAAAAAAATCACTGCTCACTATTCAGGTTCTTCCATTCTTGCGTCACAGCCCAAATCTGAGATTTAGAGGTCATAGTGTGAGAAGCCCATGGTTTGGAGGGGGATTCGAAAGGGTCCCTGCTCCTTCAGTATGGGACGGGGCCGGAGTTTGTTTGAAATCCTCCTTATGGAGTTATCGTCCTTGTGTTTACTCCCGGGAAAACCCCCCCAAAAAAGCCAAACGATTTCATTCGCATCAATCAAGGGGTCAATAGGCAGCAGAAACGGCCGTAGCTTGGGGAAGCAGGGGATCATGGGAAATGCGGGATCAATGGATGAAGGTGGGCCACATGGAAGGAGAACCAAAACATCATTCAGCTTCCTTCCTTACATTCGGAAATAAAGATCTGGCTTCTTGATGAAGCAAAGGCCATGCTTTTTAACCTTTCAAGCCAATCCGGGCTCCTAGATGCTCGGCCCGGACACTAGTTGTGCTTTACCTTTTCCTATTCATCTGTCTGCACAGGTGATTCCCTTTTTTTTAATTCCTCTCTCTTCGCTTAAAGTGAATGTTTTCATTTCCATTTCATATTTGCATAAGCAATTTTCCCAGGAACTGGAACCAAAACAAAGAGTGGCTCAGACTCTTTGACTGTGCCAGTGAATATATCTGTTTTGTGTTCAGAGCCCCCAAAATTACCTTTTTGGGCGCCATCATATTCGGGACTATGGCAACTGCCACTCCATCCACGTAGCGCTATGATTGCTCATTGTATACGAAAGAGTGCAGAACATGATGTCTTCCTATGGATGGTGGGGGGGGGGTTTGTGGTTGGCTGGTGACGCCTGGCAGCCCAGTCCCTGGTTGGCCAGTGGCCTGGATGTCACACCCCCCCCCAACCGCAGCCCACGCACCAACGGGCAGGGAGTCCAGGTCAGGCCAGCCAGTCAGTCTGCAACCTTTGCACGGGCCCATAAAACACAGAAGCACAGAGCAGAAAATTGAAAGCATCACGGAGGTGCCATGCCTCTGCTGGGGAGGAAGATAAAAGTCTTTGGCCAGGGTTGGGAGCATCTTAGCTGGAGATGCATGCTGGGGGCTGTAGGATTTAATAACCTAAGAGCAGGAGGTTGCGGGGCTGCGAGGACACAGTGGCAGAGCACAGTAATAGTTTACCGTTGTATGACAGTAAACTGCAACCCCCCTTATGATTAATAATGCGGCTGCAAGGCGCTGTCCTCTGTATCTGTTTTACCATCCCATGTATTATAGATAGATGTGGCCAACTGTGTCTTGTCATTCAGCGTCTGAGATTTGAGGCCAGTTGTCACGTTGCGGCCTGACATGAGCCTGTCTCCCCGGATCAAATAATGCTTGCCCAGAGAGACGTTTGTAGTGATGCGTGTGTGTGCGCGTGCCTGTGAGTGACATTTGGATGAAGTCATCACAGCTCCCGCTTGATCACCGCGGCCCCTTTGTGGACGTCACTGTTACCAAAGCTGTCACGGCAGGCAGAGGCAAGGTGATTTATCCGCCGAGCCACTCCTTTCCTGCCACCTTTGGCATCCCGTTATAACATCACTCGGCAATGAGCTGATGGATTTTCTCCACTTTGGTGCGGGCCTAAGCCCCGCTCCTCTTCCTCCCGTCCTTCCCTGCAGATGATTGTCTTCCACGCCGTGCCGGACGCATAGCTCTGTCTTTACCAACCCCTGTTATTCTTCCATTTTTAACTGCTTGTACTCGTAAAGCTGCTGTGGGTTTTATCAGCGGAATAAAAGCTGAACGTTAGCCTTAGTGCACTGGGCCATACCTTCAACTCACGGCCTGACAAATGAGTGGTGACCTTGAGTAATATTTGCCCATTATTCAGAAGGCACCGGAGCAGGCATTAAAAATAACCCTCATTTCAGAAGGCACGGAGAAACAAGTGGAGTGTTATTTTACATGCGTGCGGGTGTAGACAGCATGCATGTCTTGCTCTTTTCTTGGAAATGTGCTGCAATTTGTAATGTATTGATGTTGTTGAGTCTCGATAAAGACACAAGGGATTTGTTGTATTCTTGGAACAAAAAAAATGGTTTTGCTGCACAGATCACACAGTGACTAATAGCAGTGAAAAATACTTGTTTATTATTTATGTGCAACTTGGTTGCTGCTGTACATTAGCCAAGATTGGGATTTTTTCATATATCCAGCAGCATACCACCCGTTCTTGAAGGGCTAAACACCCCAAAATCCCTTCGGCCGACATTTAAGTAACCCAAATCTGCAAATATTCCTTTCCTTTTAGTTGGATAAGACACTCTGATGTTCTATCAAATAAAATGGAATCGTGTCTGAAATCCATAATTGAGCATTGTTTTCAAACCACATTTACTACCGTATTAAAAACATAAATACCCAGGGCCTTCATTGGCTCCAGGGCCTTGGGCTCACGCCCATTTTGCCCATACGGTAATCTGTCTTTGAAGCCATGGTTGTCATTTTCACAAAACCCTTCCAGCGTTACAGAAGACACATACAGGTACAACTGTGTTAGTGATTGCCTTTCTAGGGCTGTTTCATATCAACTTAAAGGGTGATGATATTTCACTGGCATATTGAGAACTTGTTTACGTTCAAATCGATTGGCTAGAAGAAAAAAAATCGATATAATATCAGAGTGATGGCATTTATTTAAAAATGTCGTAGAACGCTTGTTTACCTATTTATACAACTATTTGTCCTTCTTATTATTGAAATATTTAATGGAATTGTCCATAGTGTAACCCCCGGTTACTGAGGTGCTTATTAAATAAATATCGAGACACCCCTTCACTTCCCTTTAAAGCGTTACGCTGCATACACATACATGGAATTGCTTTGAAAAAATAAAAAATAATAATATAGAAATAAAAACAAGAAGATTATGTTATTCATAATACAGATAAGTATGATTGAAATAGTTCTAACCCATGAAATGAACAGTTGTTAAATCACCTCTCCAGCTAAACGTTGTTGACCAAGCCAGCCAATCCAAATTAAGACCCCCCTCCCGGAAGCAGGAAGTGAAAGCATCGTTAGTCTATCAGGCGGGAGATGCACCTGTCATGTCAGCAGCTGGACCTGCATTTACACCTTTTCGGTGGATTTTTATTGGCTAGGGATTTCCAACAGTATCGCCTCCTTAACGACAACCTTGGTGAGTTCCAATGACATAGACAAAAAAGTCAAAAAAAAAAGTCAAATGTGTGTTTCTAATGAGGAGAGCGGTGCTAACGTTAGCCGCGGCTAATCGCGAGCTAGCGCCTTAGCTAGCTGTGTGTGGGAGCTGCTTTTTTTTTTCTTTTTTTGACAGTGTCTGGCTCCTGCTCCCCTGAGGAGCTATGGTGTGTATTCAGGCAGTGCATTGTGCGGTGGTCCGCACGTGGTGTTGTATTGGAGTGGCGCTGTGAACACCGCTGAGTGTGTTCTTGTTCAACAAGAGCCACGTAGACTGTAACAGATACACAGCAAAGCCCATGAGTGCACTGCACGTGTGAAATGCAATGACATCTGTTTTAATGTATTTAAGAGAATATCAAATGTATGTTCTATAATAACAATAAGCCTTATTTGTATAGCACTTTAATACATAGCATGTAGCTCAAAGTGCCTCGACAATTTATACAGGAGATAACGCTTGTGCAAAATGCAAAGTATAACAGAACAAAAGAAATACCAAAAAGGAGTGTTCCAAGTAAGCAGATTCTTGTAGAGGGTTCACCCCTGATTCAAGAGGCTTCTTCAGTTCCAACTAACTGGTGGGACAGATCAGGTGATTATCCTGCGTGGGATTTATACCTTATTAGAGGATCATTAAGCTAAGCATGCAGGTCATTGGCCCTCTCACCTAGTTTCAGGATTTGGGCTTTCACCTGAGTCCAGGTGCAAATGAGGGTCGTTAGCTTCACCCGAGAGGTCATTTGTGTTGCTGTCGGGAGAGAGAATGAAATAGAACAATGATGGTTGTTATTCTGGATTTGATGTGAGGGAATAGTTTTTGTATATTTTGGTGTTCAGAGCCACTGTGATAAGATTCATTCCTGTTTTATGAATCTGTACTAAGATACTACCCTCAAAACAAAAGTCCTGGTTCCAAGTCACATGAAAGACGTCGGATTGGAACTGATTCTGTGTTCAGTACTTAACTTGTTGCTAGGGTTACAATAGCTTTTCCTCCGAATCAATAGTCCTAATTTACTTATTGGATATATTTTAATTGCACTGGACGAACCCACACTCTGCATCCATCCTCGGGGCTTAGTCTGAGAGTCTCTGGCCATATTATGGGGTCTGACACCTTTATGCTTGCCCCCTGTGCTCCACTCACATCCGCCCACACTGTACCCTCTGCCCTTCGGCTCACTGAGGGCCGTTTAGCTTCCCAGGGGCCAGAGCATGACCGCGTGGCCACTCTGCTGAAAGGCATGATGGGTAATAAGTGGAAATGGCAGCGATCCGGCTCGCGGCTCTCCCTGCCTCTTCTCTCCCGGCTTCACAAAGGCCAGGGGATGAAGATGGATCCATCCCTGGTTTGACCACACACCGCCCTCTTTCCCACTTTTTCCCTGCTACCTCATTTTTTTCTGGGAATGTGTGACTCCATACATCTTCTAGTACCTTTAACATTGTTTATGATCTATTCGAATAATATTCATAACCAAGACCGATGTGATAATAACCTCATTTTTTCAAGGAAAAACAACCGTGGCTCATTAATTTAATCTATTCACCACTGTGAGCATCAACAAGAAACTTGGCCTATTTCCTCTCACGTTGACATTTTCGTCACCTTTTCGTATATTATTGTCTTTCTTATCTTCTTTTTTACTTTTCTCTAAAGTGCCACTGTCAGTCAACCTCTCTCCCAGTTTCATCCTTATTATATATTTTTTAGTCACTCCCACACTCCCTGTGACTTATTACCTGCTACACATTTCTCTCCCTCCATCTCCTGTTTTCTTTCACCAAAGCAGGCACAATTTCCCCTCTCTCTCTCTTCCTCTCTCCCCCATTTCCCTCACCCACGCTATTTCTTCTTTCTGTTTCTGTTCTGTTACTTTTATTCCATAACATCCCTCACCCTTTCTACTCCCTGACCCCTCCCCTCTGTGAGCTGGGTGTGCAGGCAGCTACTGAGTGGCAAGGTGACATTGTGTGTCATATCAGCATTCCACGGTAGTCCCCTTTCTCTCCAGAGAGTAATTATTTCTTTCAGAGTGAAAGGTTCAATTTGCTATAAAAGAACAAGAGCCGCAGGTATGGAGGCAGAGGGGGTAGCTGAGCCAAGGGGCGAGGGAGGGAGAACGGAAGTGAGAGGGTGGTGAAGGAAGGGAGAGCGAGAGAGAGAGAGGGGGGGAGGACAATTGGGGGAGAGAGGTGACGCAGGCTGGGAGTGGAAAACAATGACAGGGGGGGTATGAGAAAATTGTGAATGAGAGGGAGGACAAGCAACAACGTTCCCTCTGTGTGTTGGAAACACTGGTCTTACAGGTGCGTGTGCGCGCGTGTGTTTGGTGACGTCATCGCTTTTTCTCCATCTCCCTGGCCAAAGATTACATCACCAACCTGGAAGTGACAGATAGAGGCAGGCACACAGAGGCCCGAGCGCACACGTCCAAGCAGTGTCCGCAAACTAATGCTGTCCGGTATTGTACACAGTGTGTGTGTGTGTGTGTGTGCGCGCGTTGGTCATTTTTTTGCGTTTCCAGCAGCTCCATTTTGAAAATGCAAATGAGTTCCCCTAAAGGATGTGTTTTAAGGGGGCACAGACACTGAGGAATTTGTAGGTAAGCTGTCTCATTTCCATTCCGTGTATGTTCCTTCCTTTTCCACTTGTGCACCCCCCCCCCACGTGCTCTCTGCCGGTGGATCCCGCTTCCCGTCGCCACCTGCTGTAAATTTTTGCCGTCTCTTTGGTGCAGGAGGGTTTTTTTTTTTTTTCCACCCCAGTGTCTTCCTGTTGGAGTGTCTCTCACCACTGGGATTAAGGAGCCTCTCCAGACAGGCTGAGGCGCTTATTTAAAGCAGCGGGCTTGTCACCGGGACTATTTTAAGTGGGAGCTTGAAAGCAATTGCTACCGCGTTCCAGCGCAGTGTTGGCTATGAGTTATTATGCACCGCTTCAGTGGCGAGGAGCGGTGGAACCGAAAAAGGCTTACCCTGTTGCCGTCTGACTGGGGCACATAGATGAACAGAAGAATGATGTAATGGACCATATTGGGTAAAGGGGACTCGAACCCAAATGTGCTAGTCTTTGCAGTGCAGCCTCTGAGCCGGTTTTCTGTCATAATATAAAGTCTGTTCTGTTCTGCTTGTATCTGTCAAGCCACTTGCGGTGGGGCCAGCGAGAGACATTGAAAATGGCTTCACTGATCATTTCATTTCACGTATTCTTGCCGGGAATTGCACTGATTGGTCATGAGTGGCAGGCCTCGGGCTAGTAACCTCTACGTCGTATCCAAATTGTCTGTCATATGTTTCCTACTGTTCACATTGAATATTGTCTCTTATGCACTCAATGAAATCCTCCGAGGTGTGTATCACGCTCTGCCTGCTGAATATTTGGAATCCCTCCCATTAATGAAAGCAGCGGAGAATCTTTCCAGGCGAACGAGCTGCTGGATGCAGCTGGGTCTCGCTCTGTTGACTGAAGCGATTTTAATGTTTTATTGATTTCTTCTTTTTTTTTTTTCTTCTTCAGCCCCCGTATACTCATTCTCACTCTATCTTTGTCACGAGGAGAAGCCAAACAGGCAAATCTAGAAAAATCAAAACCCAGCAGGCCTCGGTAGCGGCCCCTGCGTATCCACATTTAGCTTTGCCAAAACAAGAGTGCCAACGACGATACTTAGAAGTGTTTGATTTTGACTCACCTCCGGTTTTACTGAATGATCAATGCTACCCTCACCACTTAGTAGCTTTTTATCTCCCCATTCTGCATGAATGCATTACCCAAAAAGTGGTGGAACGAGAGAGAGGGGAAAAAAAGCAAAATGACCCAAAGAAACACCGAACAATAAATAGACTTAGAGCGAGGCTGACAGAAAGAGGAGATGAAACAAATTTGCAAAGCCCCATCTCCGAGGTTTTTGGTTAAGTGGGAGGAAGTAGAGGAGGGAAGAGGGTAAAGGGTGGAAGGCAAGAGCCGTGTTTATTAGGGAGCTTCGTCAGCATCCAACACTCCTGGCTGCTCTTCTTCTTCTTCTTCTCCTCCTCCTCTCACAGGCATTAGAGCAAACCACACCACTCCATCTCTCATGCACACATGCAACAAACATCTCCAAGGTTGTATAAATCACACCGCTCCTGCTACTGAACCAGCACATCCTGCCCACCACCAACAATTACCACCCCAGCCCTTACCTCGGATAACAAAGCATCCTATCTTAATAAGCATCCACCACGGGGAGCTAATGGTCTCGCCGCTCCTTTTAATTTTATTCATACCTAACTATGAGATATTAATAATGAATGCAAAGTAAACAACAGTTTAAAATGCCGGCCACGCCATTGTGGACTAATTGGCTCATTAAATGTAACATTAGGTGGGAGAGGGGCCCCTTGATTGGGAGCTGTAGGCCCAAGTCAATGCTAACACTCAAAGATCATTGATCTTTACCCAGCCTGCACTGCTCTGATTAAAGAGCAATAAAGATGGGGCCGGTTCCCCTCGGTTCCATTACACCGCCGCAATTTCCCGAAAGTGCCTCAGACGCTGTCCAAAAGCAGACGGATATTTTGTCTTTCATGATCCACCTGCCAAGCATGCCAGTGCGAGGCTGGCGCGGCAGGACCACAAACACAGCTGTGGGCACGGCCCCTCCCCTCCCCGCCAGAGAGGTGCTAAATGGTCTGAAGGAGAGATTGATGAGAAAGCGACTGGCTGTGTCCATCAGATTCCAAGTGCCCAGTGTTTCAGCCCACTGCCCGGGCGGTGACGTGACACGCGTGCTGGATTGTGTTGTTGGGAGCGTTTTCGGGCCGAGCTTGGCCGGCAGGGGGTCCTCTGAAGTGCTTCTGGCCGGTGCTTTGGTACCCCTTTTAAAATTTGAAGAGGCCCAAAATAAATGGAGGAGAGGTTCCCAGAGTCCTGCACTTCTCTCTACTGTCTAGCATGAGCTGCAGCATCAGCATTCATGAAGTGTGCGGCGTGTGACGGGAAAACAAGGCGGGCATCCCCATTTTTCTGCATGACTCTTAAGACCTTGCCAGGACGGTCCGGTGGTGATGAGGATTAGGGGACGGACGTGCTCCCAGCAGCCCAGCGACATCTGGCCTGAGCGGGCCGGCAGCCCGGTTGACCGCCTCCACTGGCCAGCTATGGAGAGCGGTTTTATTGCGGCGCTCTGGCCTGGGCATCGACTCCGGTCCTAATAAACATCCAATATGTTATCCCAGCCGCAGACAACGAGCTGAGATGATACTCGGTAAAAAACACAACAAGCCCTCAGATTGGCCTCCAATAAAAACGTTTTTACACACTGGGTGCACCCGTAAAAGCCTTTTTGGTGACAAACACGACCCGAGCGGTTGTATAGGGACTCCAGGTGTTATGGGTCATACGGACGGCAGGGAGGAAATACCACGTTACCGGCTGTGGTACAATTCGAAACTTTTCTCGTTTATCGCATTTTGCCTCCCAGAACAGAAGTTGCTGTTAAACTCTATAAATGATTTCATGCTATTGGTGGTGGTGGAAAAACGCTGTCGTCTCTAAATGCTAAAAGGTGACGATGTCTGGCGAACAAGGAGGCCTTGTTGTACGTCTCTTATCATTCTCAGTGCTTGTTGTGATTTACTGATGGTGGCATTTCACACCGGAAATGGCCATCCCTTCAAATCTTTCTTCCTATTTTACTCTGCGGTTATCTTTTGAACAAATGTGGGCACGTAGATTTCCCCCTCGGGCATTAAATCGCTGTTATTTCCCTGGTGCCTCATTTTGATAAATATGCTAAAAGCCCAGCGCTTGAAAATAAACATCTGCCCCCTTTTTTTTTTTTGAAAGGGCTTATCTCTTTGACTTGCCGTTGACACGTCGGCGTTCACACTCGACAACCATTACGACGAGCCGAGTACGTGCTGCAGTATAGCAAGAAATCAAACCACGATAACGAGTGCCTCCAGGCCTGGTTTAAGGCCCAGGCTGGTATCTTCCATGCACAGCCCTCCTCCCCTTCAATCTCTCCGCCGTAACCTCCTCCGCCCTCTCCTCCCGCTTGAAGCGTGCCTGTGCTGCACCCCTTCCTTTGCCCTCCGCTGCCCCACCCTCCCGATCTCATCTGGAGACGTAGCAGGTGCTATGGAGAGATAGAGGGAAGGCTGAGAAAGTCATCTCCGCCCAGGCTAATGACGCCGGCACCCTTTCCTCAGCCGAACATGCTAAAACAGTTTCCGCGCGGCAAGCCGGGGCTGAAGCCGAGATGAGAGCGGTGGAACATCACACACCAGTCGAGAGCGACTGGAGATGCTCTCCTGCAGATGAGGAACAGATTGTTTCCAGTGCATGCACTCACAAAATAAGTATACGCACGCACACAGATCTAGAGGTGCGTGTACGTTTTCAAAAATAAATCTTCGACTTTCAGGGATGCCATCCCCGGCTCCTGTTTTGTCTCTCTCACACACGCGCACACATATGTCACTGCAGGGGTGCTATATACAATTATATCCCACTACATACCGTATCACTGGTGCCGAGTAAACCCATTTTTTTCTTTTTATAATTTTTAAAAAACGTTAGTTTCATCATCTCCCCCACGCGGCCTCTAATGCACACTCGCAACATCCGCACTGAACCGCACAATCAAGTGGGAAGGGAACATGCTCCAATGACCTCTGTGTCGCCCGACTGTCAACTCGAGCCAAGGTCAGCAGTCATCAGCCGAGGGGGGCCTGGGGAGAAGGAGGCGGGTGAAAAGTTCAAACAGCATGCGCGCACACAGGACATGTTCATGCACTTACATGCACTTGGGCGGAGAGCATAATGGGGCTGCGCTCTGAATCGGGAACACCTCAGGTCACAGTGAGCGACTGTCAAAAAGGCACCACGTGCGACTCAAGCCCAGAAAGTGCGCGGCACACACATTAATAGCCGGAGAAAAATCTAATTTCAAATCTAATCAGATTTTTGGGGGGGGTCTAACCGTAGAGTAATAGCTCCATAGTGAAATATATATAGACTAAACTATGAATGTGAAATATTTGAAGTCACCCTGCTTGCTGCGAGCGTCCGTTTTTAGGGGACCGAGTTAAACTAACTTTTTCCGTACTCCCTCTGGTTTTTTCAAACACACACACACACACACACGTATGCAGGCGCACACATTCCCGCACCCACTGAGCAAGGAAAAAGGGGATGGCGAGATTAACGGATCAGTTCCCAATTTCCCTTAGCCGCCCAGCAGTAATCAGATCATCTCGCACCTGACGTGAGGCCTGAATTTCATTAGGCTTTATTAGCAGTAATTATCCCCTGCTTCCACCCCATGCTGTTCTCTTACTCCCTGTCCTTAATTTTTTTTCTGCACATCCTGACATTGGCCTCTCCTTCCTCCATCCTCTTTGCTCCACCCATTATTTTTGTGGCCTGTTGTTTGGAGCATCATAAGCATCACTCAGCCCCAAATTGTCTGAGTGGCTCATTCATATCATTCCTTGTATTTTTGTTGCATGTTGGCATTGGCCACCTGAACACCCACATATCACCTCTGAAGGTCACCCAGGCCCGCATACACGTTGCATTCCTGCACACGTACACACACGTACACACACACACACACTTTACTTTTACTCTTTGTGGACCTAAGAGGCTACTTCAGCTGCTCTTAAAGCCCCTGGGAGACGCATCAGACAATCTTCCATCTGTGTGTCTTTTTTTTTTTCTCCACACACACACACACACACACACACACACACACACACACACACACACCCACACACACACACTTGTTTCTTTTTACAGTGGGCAGAGATGAGATGGACAATTGTGGACTCTTTCAGATAGTGTTTCTCACTCAAGCAGGAAAGAGCATGAGGACTACAGAAAAGAAGAAAAAAAAAAAAGTCCACCCCCTCCTGGGAGCAGCTTTTTACTCCCAGTTTGTGTTCATTTGTCCCCCCGCTCCCCTCGGCTGCCTTTGGGAGCGAGTCAGCGCTTGTTTTATTGGCTGTTACTGTGTGTCAGGGAGCAAATCGTTTTTTACTCGCAGGTGTGAGTGGAGGACAAGTGTGAGTGTTCCAATGCTTTTTTTTTTGTTTGTTTTGTATCAGGTTAGAATTATCTGAGTAGGAATGGCTTTGTCTCTGGGGCTGTCTCTGTTGGTGCAGTGGCTGTGACTACAGGGGGTGTGTATTTATTCATAAAAAAAAAAGGTGGAAAACTTCAATTTATATTTTCTTGTTTGTACACCAGAAAACAAGTATGTGGATACATATACAGTATGAGGTGAAGCAAAGTAGATGATAGAGCTGATTCCCTCTGTGCTGTTTATTATCACATTTTGTGTAATTATATAATTACTGCTAATCACCCACCTGAGGTGGCAGCGCGCTGCGGCGACACACTATTACAGAACAAACACAGCGGCCTCAGCGAATCTCACACTCATTAACACACCCCTCCCTCCCTCGTTCACTTCCTCCTTCTCCCCTCCTTTATCTCGCTTACTCCCTTTCTCTATGCTCATTAGCTCTTGTCTTTATTTACATGCGTGAAAACACGCATGCACGCACATGCTTGTGCTCACACTCTAATGTGATGAGGATCCCAATCAACCGTAATGAGATGAATAGCGTTTCGCCAGCCGTCGGGGTGGGGTGGGGGGGTGGAGAGAATATCTCCCCATCAGGTTTGAGTGTCTGATGTGAATCAGAAACGGGGAAGAAAGCATCTCCAAATGTTCCATTCTACTCGACAGGCAAAGTATGGGGTATGGCGGTAGCATTGCCATATACTGCGCAATACGTAACTGAATGTGCCAGTCTCCGGATGAGAGAGAAGGAAGTGAGGGGTTGGGGGGTACGGTGGGTATGGTGAGAGCAAAATACAAACCTCACATTTCAGTCTCCTCTTTCCTAGTATGTGAAATTCAATCCACCACTCCAATCCAGTGCAAGCTGTCATTACCTATGCACGTAGTGGCAATCAGAGATATTGTATTCACTCCCCGCTGCCTCCCGGTGTCCATTCATGTTTGTGAGTAAATATATTAAATGTCATTTAAACCTTTTGGAGAAGATGATTGTTTTGCTTTTGTTTTGCGCCGTCTGGTTGTTTTGTCATCCAGCAGAGCTTTGCACCGTCTCTTATTAGTCTCTCACTAGCTCTCCTGAATGACTCGCTGTCATCTGGTTGTGTGTATTATTCCGCTACTAAATTACATTTTACCCTCAGGAGCGGGCCCAAATTTAAAAAGACATATCTGGGTATTGTATTTACCACGGGTCAGTGGAAATTGATTGGCATTTGAGTCCCGCATGAGTGCGGACACGGCAGCAGCCAAACCCCGTCGCTCCTTTTTCTTTTGAGCTGAGTGGGGAAGGAAAAAAAAACAAAACAGCGTGACAGGGAATGGATTCTGTGAATGAGGAGACTGGCTCGGTGTCCACTGAGAGGCATTATGCTGCTGACAGTGCTACAGCATGGCGCCGAGAGCCCCCCCAACATCTCGCCCACATAATGAGAAGGGGCAAGAGCTCCGGGGCCCTCTCGAGGAGGAGAGCGGGGGTCGGGGCTTTGGGAGGAGACTCGGGCAACGTGTCAGTCCTGGCGTTGACCACAGAGGACGTGCCGGACCGCCTCTGTCACCGAGTGTGTGAGGAATGGCGGCTGCAGACAGAGGGCCGACGTGCACGGCTCAACTGGCTCGTGTCTGGCAGGCAGAATGAATTCATCAAACGGCAGAGACAGACACCGCAGCCCGACCACGTTCATCAGATGGAAACAGAACCTTAATTAGGTCTGAGTGTGTGGTGTGCGTGCGTGCGTGCGTGCGTGCGTGTGTGTGTGTGTGATCGGCACATCTCCACCTGACAGATAACAACATGTTAGACTTAAAGAAGACTTCAGACGGAGACTACTTTACGGTTTACAGATGATTCTTTTTTTCATCTCCTCAAAGAGTCTGTAGCGCTGCACTTTTACACTCTCTAAAAAAAAATGCCGTCACAGCACTTTGCAGGCCTCACTGAAGCCTATTACTGTGGAGTAAAGCTGCTGCTGGAGGCCTGTTTGTAGGCACAGCGTAGACATATGTACGGGCATCTTCATTCTCATCAAGTATCACTTAGGGATACACCTTGTTTTCAAGGAGCTAATGGGCTTAGAGCAGTTTCTCTCAATCTGTGAAATCGTTAGAGCAACTTCTCTCCATTACTGAAGGAATCATCCTAAAACTCTCTGCAGTGTTTATCCGGAGCCGCGTAAATGTTAGTTCGAGTCTCTTCACTTAATACCAGAGGCTCTATCTCCCTTCCATCCCCCCCCCCCCTTCTTCTTTTTCCGTCTCTGTGTTGCTGACATCTTTATCTCGCCCAAGTGTCTGGGCTCCCTTTAGAAAAACAATGGGAGGTGTGCACACAGACGTGAGGAGGGGACTCCGGCCCAATCTCATTTTGGCAGGGAGAGGGCAGAGTGCCACCAGGAACCTCCGCTCGGTTACACCTGAGGGGCCCCTGCAACTTTGCATGCAAATTGCTGCTGGGAGCCATCTCCGCCGATTCCTCACACAGGGGGCACAGAAACACTGGCGCCTGATTAATATGGACGGTATCAAAGCTGCTCTGCAAACATGTGCTAAAGTACTGCGATTTTTGTCTGAGGGTTGTATCCATCACATATGCTCCGGTGCCTGGGAACATAGAGATGACATTCCGTGACATTTCATGCAATCCATGTGTCATAAAGCTGACATAAAGGTTGACATACAGCTTACTTGACGATGGATTGGCTGTCATAAACATTGATGGCACTACATAACAAATGACGCTAAATTTTCATGGCACTGTCGTGACATTGAACAATGTCGTCTCTGCAATCGAAATCTGGAACTCATTTTCCCAGCGCTGACCTAAATCTCAGTAATGTCACTTCGACCAGCGCGCTCTGATTGAGTGACTCCGTGATTGTACCCTATTTGTCACCAGAAGTCATTATGCAGCGTAAATATCATAATCAAACGGATATCTGTGAAGCCGTTAACTGTGTCAAAAGTAAACGCATTCTGTTGAAGACTGTAAGTGACAAGGGGAATTGTGCAAACCTTGTCCAAAGATCTTATATGAACATTTACTCATTCGGTGGATACTTACAAGTGAAGGACAATGCTGAAGCAATTCATTAAACGCATTAAATGTGCGCAATAAGATCATGTGCAATAGGATCATGGAAGGAAGTGCGCAGTAAGTGCACGTTAGACTCGTTACGGTTTTCCGGATGTTAGGAGAGGTTGTGCTTTTGGAGGAAAAGAGAGGTTTGAAGCTAGAGTAATCATATGCTTGGGTTTCTTTGTGTATGAAGGTAGATCCACTGTCAGGGGCGTTGTAGTAGTTGGTGCAGGAGAGAAAACAAAGGCCGGTTCTAAAATGAGAGAAATGTTTGAACAAAAAGGGCTAAATGGTCATCACTCACGATACACAGGTTGCTCTTGACCTTGGCTTTGGGTGACAGACAAAGAGTTGGAGAGATTGATTGGCCGACGGGACCAACGTTTCAGTTTTAGAAAGGTTTGGCTTTCATCCTTCATCCACGTGGGTCACGGTGGGAATGACGGGGATATTTAGGTATCATCCGCCTGGCGGTAACATCAGAAGCCATCGGAGAAAATGTACAGAGCCATGAAGTTGGTGTATATGACAAAGAAGGAGGGGTTCTTGCAGTGAGATGCCAGGCTCCCCTGTGAGGAGATTTTTAAGAAACTGGTTCCAACGCAGTTGGTAAAGTTCCTGAAACAGTAAAACTTTTGTGTGATTGTTGGAACAATGGTGGTGGATAGGAGGTATCTCCCAGTAAGATGGCTGGATGTTTTTGGTTTTCTGACAGAGACGGGAAGCAAAGATAGACATGTGGTCCAGTCGGTGCCTGTCATATTTGCAGGTGTGGTGCCCTCAGTAAGAGATCTGACCTCGGAGAGTGGTGATCCCTTAACAGTAGTAAAATAGAGTGGCTCAGAGAATTGTTTAACAATGGCCGCAATCTTGTTTTTTCGTAAACAAAGATATGAGCTGAGAGATTTATTGCTGGTGCAGGTGGTGGAGGATTGAGTAATCTTTTGAAAGTGGAAAATATTTTGTCCGTGGTGGCGCTGATGGTATCGTTGTAAAAAAGCAGTTTTGGCAGCACTGATGCCGGATGAAAAGGCAGATAGGAGTGACAGATAACCCTGGAGATCAGCAGGGGGTCACCGGATTTATGTCATTTTCTCCCAGCAGCTCTGAGATTGCTACTCGGGCTTCAGATGGTATCGGTCAGCGAGGGGTGAGGCAGGTTAGAGCGAGGAGGTTCTGTTGGATACACAGACTACGCAGCTCAGTGTAGAGTGGAGAGATGGCGGCACCGTTGACCTCTGGGAAAGAGATGTGCTCGGAGAAAGTGGAGCAGAGGTGGAGGGACAGAGGGCAGTTGTGGGAGGTAGACGGTGCACAAACACAAATAATGGTAATAAAGAGGTGCTGAGGTTTGACCATAAACCATAACAGGTTCTGTAATCCTGCTTGATGTCAAATGAACATATAAGGGACAAGAAGTCTGCTGGGTTCAGATTTTGTTGATGAAATTGGATGCATAACCCAAATGTTGGGGAATGATGTTTGCTTGGAAATTAAGAAGCCGGCTAAAATATTCAGGAATGAAATCAGCTTTTGTAAATGTAAACAGATTCACACCCTAAAGGCAAAGGAGGCACGCCTGAGTATGCCCTCTATATTAGACAATCTTTTGGGTCATGAAGTCAAAACAAAGCACCCAGGAGTATTGGTGAAAGAAATGAAGGAGTCGTTTATCAAAATAACCCTCTGTAACAGCTTCCATGATAACAGTATACATCGTAAAATAAGAAAAATACGTTTTTACGTTTTTTTTGCCATTCCTCTGTTCTGTCAGGTGTGTGTGTGTGTGTGTGGGTGTGAGCCAAGGAGATCGGTAGAGGGGTCCCGTCCTCATCCGTATGCATTTCGATACCTCCTCCAGAAGAACTCTTTTTATTCTTTAATGATAACTGGTTCCATGCATTGTTTACCAAGATGACAGGTCTATTTTCCTCTGATTTATAGCCCTGTGGCATTCAAGGAGATACTGTACTTATTACTTTAAATGCAGTATGCAAAAAAAACAAGTCAAAGAGACAGGCAGCAGGAGGGAGAGGTGTGTGGACATAAATTAAGGGTCATTGTTCTCCTTCTGCTGCAGAACCCAGCAGCTGTTTGTCGAGGTCTAGACAGAGAAGTGATCACCTGGGGGTCACCGTCGCTCTCAGCCCAGAATCACTCTGCTGCCAGGACTCCAGGAAGTGGAAGTGTTTGGCTTGGTCAGAGCTGTATCTTCATTTTTTTTTGTTTTGTGCATTTTTTGGGGAAGTGGCTCCCTCTCTGGAGGGGAAACTCCCTCTGGTGGATGAACACCAGCGTTTCATCAAAGTGTGGTGAAGGGGGGAAAAAAAAACACTCAAACTACCCCGTGACCTTTTCCCTTGGCTAGTTCTACTTGGCAAAAAAAACAACTGCGATACGTATTCCAGAATATTTTTTTCCGAGAGCAACTCGGGTGGTAATGAGGGATGGGAGGTGCTGTGGCGGAAGGAGGCAAAGAGGAAGCGAGAAGATAGGAAAGGAGGTGTGGTGTCATTGTTTTGACGGATCTGGTTACAGTAGCACAGAGATCAATTATTCAGCAGAGGCATGCATGGTCGCAGGATTAATGGCGCATGCAGCAGATAAATCAACCCTCTGGTCCCGAACTTGTGTGTGTGTGGGGCGGGGGGCAAAACATTGCAAGACAAACATAGAAACGCGTCTCGACGTCGGCATTTTCTAATCCATCCTTTACCATTAGTAACCTTGAGATTTCTGCAGAGAATGGGAACAGGGAGAGCACACACACCCAGCTACAAATAACAACCGTCCAGATTTAGGGATATAATGTCAAGAAAATGAGCGCGTTATATCATCTTGAATGCCGCGATGCTGCTGCGAAGGACAGAAGTATCTCTCTGTCCTCAGACTGGGGGGGAGGGACGATATGAGAAAGGAGGGCTGTAGTTGCTGTTGAGAGATTGAAACGATGCTATATTTTACAACCTCTGGAGAGCTGTCTGCGCAACTGCTCGCTCTCTCTCTCTCTCTCTCTCTCTCTCTCTCTGTGTCTCACTTTGACTTTGACTCTTAGTCCTTTTACCCTTTCTGCCTCACTCATTTGTCATCACCCCCCTTTTGTGTATTCGTATGTACCCATGTTCTTGGCTGTACTTTCTTTGGTACATGTGTGTCTTTCTGCCTGAGCCGGCCCTCCTCCTCCTCCTCCTCTTCCTTCCCCCTCCTCCTCCTCCTCCTCCACCCTTGTCTGTCTGGGCTGCCAGGTTGTACCCGTCTGGTACCTCAGGAACGTTGTAGCCTACGTATCTCCCTGCGCCTATAATTCCTTTCCTCTATTTATTTGCCTGCCTCCTTTATCTGTCCGTCTCCTTTATCTGCCCGCTCCCTCTCTGCTGCCTGGTCTGGACTCGGCCCTCGTGGCCTCCTTTCTCCTACCGGTGAAATCTCACACCCTGGTCAGGCTCCCCATCTTCAGCTCGTCTCAGACGGAATGTCAAATTCAAGGGCCACTCATGCTTGCCCTGTTTTGTATTGGCTACTTCTTCTTTTCTTTCATGCGTGCACACGTGTTCTGCTCTGCCTAATGTATTTTTCTCCGTTTCTCTCTCTCGCTCTCCCCCTCTCTCGGTTATCTTCGTTTGGGGCGCCAATGTGCACCGCTGTGTCCAGAAGTGTTTCTGTGAAGCCGGAGCTAAGCTTCGCCTGCAAGATTAGGGGGAGTTTGCAATTAATTAAGTGTGGAGTAACTTTGGCCATATCAAAGGAGCAACAGGACACGGAGAGACATTTTGCATACGAGCAGCCTTGGAGGAAGGGGGGTGGGGGGGGGGGCGGCAGAGAGGCAGCCACCCTGGAAGTGGGAGGATCAAAGCGGAGGACGGCGGCAGAGTGCCGTCCCCTGCTGTGCGGTGCCGATAAAGACAGGTTAGCGCCACAGGTCTCCTCGGCGAGAGGGAGCCAGGCACCGGGCCAGAGGAGACGCATGAACACGCCAGCTTACAAACATCTCATAATAACTCAGGCAGAAGAAGCCCTCTGAATTAAAGTGTCACTTTTCATTTGCTATCCTTTCCCTCTTTTTTGGCTCGATGGCTGTTTTTTTTTCCCCCCTTTCTCCCGCTCTCTTTTTTTCTTATCGTCTCTCTCTCTCTCTCTCCAGCTTCTCTCTCTTCTCTGCCTATTCCAGCTCCATCGCCAGCCACCCTCTTCCTTCCCCTCTTCACAATCCGAACATAACGCGTACTCCTGCCGTTGTCTTCATCACAGGCCTGCCTGGGGGCTCTCAGGCTCCTCTATCTGCCTGCTGTGTGTCTACAGCTCTCCCCGTCTTTCTTTGCTCCTGTCTATGTCTATTTGTGGCACCCCCCCCCCTGTCTCTCTCTCACGAAATCGGTCTTTTGTGGGTTTTGCTATGTGTCTTTCTGTAGGCCTATCTGCACCCTCCTATCCCCACACACACACACACACAGTCAGAAGTATTCAGCATTAGTAAAGTTCAAATTTTTTTTTTTTTTTTACATAGATATATATATATATTTATATGCTCATTTACAGTTGATATTTCACAAAGGAAATATGCGTTGAGCCAGGGCAGCAGCAGCCAGTGAATAATAAAGTTAGTTTATCACTTCAGCAACATTTTGTGTTGCTCCACCAAGTCACGCAGGTTATCTGTCTCTCTGACAGCTCCAGAACACGCTCCTGCTTCCAGTGTAACGCTGTTGACCTACATGCATGGATAGGCCCAAACTGGAGCGATTGTTGCAGAGAAACCGCCCCACGGCTGGGATTGTTTTTATTATCGTTGTAAATTGAGTGGGTTGATTTGTTGTGGAAGTCACATCTCTGCACAAGGGGATATGACCCCGGAGGCCGGGCTGACCCAGCCTGCGTCTCCATCGTATCTCCGTCATCGATGTCACTGTTTCTCAATTCCTACTAATCCCGCCGCTGAGTCTAGCTGTTTCGAGCAAATTGGGTGTGCGGGGTGGCGGCTGGTGCTAAGGAGCGCTGAGGAGAATGGGGTTAGTGTCGGGAGTGGACGAGGGGGCCAAGCTATCGGCCTTTAATTGGGCGCTGTGGGCCGTAATGAAGAGATCTCGGAGTACGGGAGGAAGAAGACGATGGGAAAGTGAGGGACCAGTAGGAGTGATATGGAAGGCCAAAGAGTGGGTTGAACCTTCGCGGACTTTCATGCAACGCGTATTGGCAGGTGTCGCTCTGCCTAATTTCACGCCTCTGTGAGCCAATGTGCACCCAGACGATGGCTGCTTCCAAGCGCCCCCAACACACACACACACACTCTATCTGTCTCGGCGTATAGTCACTCACAGCCCTGTGTTAGGTGTTTGGTTCTTTCTCACGGCTGCGTTGTGACTTGGCCCCGTGCAGAGACGTGGAAGGGGGCCGTGACGAGTGTAGGCGTGTTGACGGTGGAAGGAAGCACACGGACCCCGTTTTTCCTCCGTCTGTCTCTTCCAGGCCCCCGTGTGACGAGGGGTGATGGGTTGCTCATTCTGTCGGTCACGGAGCTCTGTTGGAGTCTGGGCCGGCGGGTAGAGATGCCAGGGTGAATGTGGGCGTGTCTGCGCGTGGGATTCTCGGGGTCAGACTGCGGGGGCGCTGGAGACGGAAAAGAGTCCTGACCCTTGACGACCTGCCTGGCCCCCCCCCCCCAAAAAAAACCCCATCTCTCTCTCTCTCTCATCCTCACCATCCCCCCATCCCATTCCCTCACTCATCCTTTACCCCGCTCGCCCCTCCTTCCTGTGGTCTGTGTTTGTGTTGGGAAGATTAAGCTGCTCTGACAAAGCTGTGTTTACAAATATGCAGGCAGAGAAACAGGCCAAGCGACGCTGAATAGGAATAGAATACAAATTGCTTTTTTATCTCTCTTAGGGCCAGGGCGAGAGAAAATGTGTTTGCGATTGTTGCTCCTCCGCCTGTGAAGGATAAAGCCTCACTACTGGGTTTGGGCTCCCTGTTAGCATTCATTCTATCCTCTCCTCTCCTCTCTCTCTCTCTCTCTGTGTCTCTCCGTCCTCCCACTCTCTTTCTTCCCCTCTATGCGCTTTCTCCTTTTTTTTGTCTGCTCCATACTCTCCGTCTCTTCCTCCCCGGCAGGAGGTTTTTTTTTTTGCTTGTTGTTTCCTTAGTAATCATATCTCCTCTCCTCTCTTCTTTCCCTCCTCTCTCTCACGTCTCTCTGCTGTGTACTACTCCCTCTCCCCATCACCGCCTCCCCTCCATAATTTTCTCCATCCCTCTCCTCCTTCATGTTTCCAAACAAGTTAAATATCTCTCTCTGTCTCTTCCTCCCCCTCTCTCCATCCATCTATTCCCCCTTTTTTCTCTCTCTCTCTCTCTCTCTCCTCCGCTCAGTGGGACTTGTCATGATTTACAGTCTCTCTCTGCTCTTCCTTGCTCACACCGGAGATATTGGAAATTTGGAGTGCCTATAGATCACGGCTGGAGGAGACGGCGTGAGCCTCCGCTAATCAGCCTTAACAGAACTGTGCAGCATTACAAATCTGAGCTCTCTCTTACAATTAGGCGGCGTGTCTGCCTGGCACAACCCACGGCGGGGAGGCTGAGCCTGTGATGTCATCTCCAGCAGGTCTCCGCTGTGCAGCGTGTGGGTGTGTTTTAGGCAGGAAGAAGAAGGGGGAGGGGGGGGGGGGAGAAGGGGTTTGGATGGCGTGCTCTCATTAAGGCAGAGGACATTTTTTTTTTTTTTTACACAGTGGCACTTTTATCCTTACCTCAGCTCACACAGGGGGAAGGTTAATGGGCGGTCATGCAGACTCAAACAATGCCATCTATGTTTATTAAGCAGCAGCAGCAGCCCTCTCGCCATGTGATGCTTTTTATTCATTCATTATATATATATTCACTTCAAATGCAGGACATGCCTGCGGGCCTAGATACGCACCCCGCTTCCGAGGACAATGGCAGGTGGCGTAATCCAATTTTTGGAATTGATTTGTTTGTTTGTTGGTTTTCGTTTGAATTATTTTATCACTCACTAGGGGTTTTAACCATTGTCTGTGCGTGTCCCCGTCTCCATCAGTGTCCCTTTGGCTTCTCTCCAGCGCATACATTGGGGTTTGGCCAATCGCGTAGGAGAAACCAGGTACAGGAAAGACTTCTGAGACTCAGCTGTTTCCCCAGTCCACTCCGAGCGACGGCTAAAACCTGACCTCTGACTCCGCGTCTTTAATCCGTGGACCCATTTGACTGATATGTCCATTACTCGGTTTTTTAATGGTATGAAGTGCCTTTCTGAGTTGATGGCTCCGGGCTCGTAATGCAAACAGATGCTCATTACTCTTTTGGCTTCAAGACATTTTTATTTTTTACATGTCTTCCCTAGACAGGCAATCTAGAGGTCAGCTCAAAGGTCGGGTGATAAGGAAGTAGTGTCTTAAGATAATGACCACTTTCCATTTGCCTTTTTACCTCTGGCACATACACTCAACATCCATCGGTCACCTGTCAGCCCTCTCCTCGCTGCACTTCCCTGATCTCGTCCCGCGGACGTGTAGCTGGAGATGTTTTTTTTTGCTTTATCAAGATGCAGCGTGTACAAACCCACATTGGCAAATGGGCGTATTAGCATTTGACTTGACTTGTGCTAATTTAATCTGTGATGCATCTCCAACGTGAGGCCCCTTCTCAGCGTGCAGTAAACTAAGGAGAGGAGAGGGAGGGAAAAAGCAGAAAATGTTTTCTCTGCCACCATTACTTAGGTTTAGGTCTTTACTCCTAGTGTGAGTGCTTATTTGAGTGAAATGCTGCAAGGTTTTTCGAGCGTCCCTTTGTTGACAGGCATCAATGTGTTGGCTGCTGCTGAAGGCTCAGGTCAAGGCAAGGCCTCCGCTTGCTCTTTGTCAAGAATTAAACAAAAAAAAAAGAAGAAGCCCGATATATATTCACTGGTCCAAGCGTTTCACCCCTCCTTCTGTGTTAAGGTTTCCAGCAATCTTGTTAGAACTACTGCAAAGTGAAAAGGCCTTTGTGGAGAGCTCCATTCAGAACAGAGGGAGTGACAGTGATCAAACTGGTCAAGGTTTGGCTTATATCATGTGTTCTTGCTACTGTACATTCCTCCATTTTTGAAAAAGGATCACGTTAACTGAAATATGTTTGCTGGCGTGAATATCTGATTCTTTATGCAGGCACGCAAGTTCAGGAGTGGGACGGTGTGGAGGACGGATTTGCCATCCAGCTAAAATAGTTGTCGTGTGGCAAATGTGTTCTATTCCTATACTGTACGGTATATTTTTGAAAATGATAAATAAATAGGATATAGTAGTGGTTATTGTTCAATTCAAACACTGTTTTGTGACACTGGTATTGATTCCCTGGCATTCCAGGATTCAGTGGTTTGGGGCTTCACATTCCTAGTATCATTGTTAGGACCGTTTTGGTCTCAGTTTCAGAATAGTTACCCCCCCCTTTAATGCGTTTGCTGGTCTACCTATTTATACTTTATGCTGTTGACGAATAAACCCCACGGTTAAAAGAACGAAACGTTTTTAAGAACAATGTTGCTTGGACCATGATGATGCTTTGATTCACGCTTGATCTCATTTTGACCTCCTCCGTCTTTTTCGTGCAGCTTGTGTCGCGATGCGCCAGCGCTCTCATTGTCGTGCACATGATGCAAAATGGTGTTCTCGCGTTTCTGTTGCTGCTGGTGCATGTGCACTATTGCTATCTGCCAGGTTGACATGGCATACGCGAGTGCGTGTCGCTGGGGGTGTGCGCCTTTTTGTGTGTGTGTGTGTGTGTGTGGGTGATTGGTGGCACGCCGTAGGCCCCGTGCCACCCTTCCATCCCATTAGCCCAGCCCAGCCCCTGCCTGTGTCTGCTTTAACCTTGGCCAGGGGGCGGGAGGAGAGGGAGAGTAATTCTAACCTTAAAAACCTGCTGATTAAAGCGAGTTTGGTGGAATTCGATTCCACTTAATGCCTTTGGCCGTGAGCCCAGCTGGCTAACATTAGCATCCACAGACACCCGGTCTTCAGTCAGGGAGACAGACGTGCATGGGCATGTGCATGAGCTTCCTCTGGCAGAAAAAAAGAAAAGGGTGGCTGTACAGCCCGCCTCCCCTCCTCCGTCTTTTTGTCCCTCTGTCCTCTGTCTCTCTCTCTCTCCCTCCCTCTGACCAGCGTTCACCTCCTCCGCCCACCTCCATCGCCACAGTTTTCCTTTGCTAAAAGGAGCCCAGAGAGACGGAGCCGGGGGCGCTCAGTGTGGCATGTGGACAGGCGTGCGTGGGTCCCTCTCTAACTGCTTCCGTCCTGTTATTGTTTTCTTCGTGAACTTGATGTATAGCTGTGTTTACGCATTCCTGCCTGGCTAATTCATTCTCCTCTTTGGGGCCTGTTTATCAACGGTTTGTGTTTAGTTTACCATGAGTGAGCTATTTTCGGGAGTCGATCATTTGCGTGAAACCCTTTTTTTTTCTGGAGCATCGTTTGTTTGGTTTTTTTTCCTTGTCTCTTTGGTTTGGGTGCAGCTTGCCAATTCATTTTGTAGCCTGCTCAGTTTTGACTGATTTAGAGGCTACAGCTGGTCCAACCCAGAGAACCAGGGAGATAAATCTAAGCCTCTTTTGATTTATTATGTACAATGTCTCATCAACTGTTGCTTAAGTCTTCAGATGCACTGAAGAATGATACTGCCACAACTTTACAAGTAATGGCTTATTTAAAGGGAAATAAAGAGACTGGGGAACACGAGGCACAGTTATTGTTCCAGTAACACAGGAGGAGCTTTGCATTTCTCTTTCAATCCCAAATGCACAAGCCATAGATAGTGTATATTACGGGCATTCTGGGCACGGTGCCATCCCACCGCACACTACAGATAATTAGATTCCAGCTGAAGTATCGGGAGGGAGCGGGGGGGGGGCCGAGTGGCCGAATGTAAAGACGGCAGGTAAAATGCCGAGCATTACGCTATCGGTTCTAAAGTGAGCTCGTCCTCCCAACTGGAAGTGGCACATTTGGGCTGTAAGTCGTCTAATCACGTCCATATAGAGCCAGAAATCGCCGGTTGATCGATAGTCATCATGAATGCTGTCAATGGCCGGGCTAGCTCGAATCTTGCACGGTCCATGAATCTCTATTGAGTATGGATTTTGGCATTCTCTCCACGGACGGGGTTTGATAGTGCCAGCGGATTGGCTGCTCGGCGAGCTCTATTTATGCTGCTGCGCCCCGGGCTGAATCACCTGCCCCAGGCATCCATGTGAATAGACATTTGCAAACATGCACACCCGCACAAGTGCGCACGCACGCACACACACGCACCAAATGCTACCTTCCCTCTAATGAAGCCGCGAACCAGAAGTGACTCTACCAGGTGGATATCCGTGTCAACAACCGAATGATGCTATATCAGGAGCCTTGCTCAACGTGATCGAGTGAGCTGAAAAATCCATTGGCCATGTCGGGTCATACATGCCGCAGTTGTACGACTCGGACTCAAAAGTTAGCTCGGGAAAGTTGGAATTCGGCCCACAAAGAGAGAATGCCCGAGTCCCGTGAGTGTGTGAGCGCGTCGACAGACAAACGCGTGGCAGCCTCTGACATTAAGACGTTTGTCTCGCTGCAGTAAAACAGCAAATTGCCAACATAAATAAGGTGCCACGCTCTGATTAGGATAGTTTTCACACATCATTATGGTCTAATGAGAGCCTTTCCCCTCCCTCCCCCCGCCTCTCCACCAGCCAGTGTCTCCTCGCCCGGTTTTTCGCCTGCACAGACTTTGCATTTCTACTCGCCCCTCCCCTCGCCGCGCTTGACACCTGTCTGCCGTGATGGATGAGTGCAAGTCAGGCGTCGCCGGGGCAACGGGCAGGCCAGGGGCAGCGGCGGGGCCTCCGGAGGCAGGACAGGTGCCCGCCGGTGGCCCTGCCTTTATATCCGAAGGTTTTTTATTGATGCTGAACTGTTTATCACTGAGATGTCTGGCCTGCGTGCCCCGTGTGAACTGCGAGGGGGGGGTACCCTTTCATTGGGCCGGCCCCACGTTCCCTCGCCTTAGCCGCTGTCCTGAGTGACAACGCCAAATGAATTTGCTGCATCAGTGTCTGACTTTGGAGGACACACGGCGCTGTAACTCTTTATTCCTGCTGTCCGCCGTGACAGCACATGAATACATTATGGACACGCTGCTGCTGAATACTTCCATTAACTGTTGTGTATCGCTCTTCCGCGGTGTCTCAATCGCAACCCCCGGCGCACCAGGAGGGCCGATCATGCGTGCGCACGTGCGAGAATGAGCGCGCACGTCGGTGCACACCCGGGGCGCGTTTGTGTGGCTGTGCTCCAAAAAATCAAATGAAAATACGCTCTTCAAAATTACACATGGGGAAAACTGCGCCTTTTTTTTCTTTTTTTACGAGAGGATATGTTTGAATGTGTGTATAATTATGCTTTAATTGCTTTCCCCGTGATGCGCCGTCATCTGTCACAGCCCAAAGACAGCAAATAATGGTTCTGCTGCTGTCACTTTGTCCCGCAGACGCTCGGCATGCGGCGAGCAGACCAAACACCAGCCACTGATATGCGTCTTGAATGACTGATAAGCGCTCAAGTGCGAGGAGCTTTGTGTACGTGGGCGGGCGTGCCCTCGCAAAAATGATCTCGACCTTCCATCAGGGCCTATTGTGACTCGGTGTAAGTGTGCGGAACGCCGTGGAGCCTGGGCTTGCCTGACTGTTGCCGCGTTAACGTGTGCGCGGTGGCTCGCCTGTCCCTTCTCCCCCCGCACGGTGCGCGCGGGTGCCGTGCGGCTGTCTACGAGAAGGCGAGCGAGCCTGCGCTCGTGCGGGTGCAAATGCGGTCCACGGCGACTGTATATATGGCCGCCCACAGGTGTAACAGTTGTGTGACGCTTTCAGCTGCTTGTTTTGTCTGGCGAGGCGTAAACGGAGGGAGAGGAAAGCAGCCCGGGGCCTCATTTATTCACTCCCCTGTCGCCCCAGTCGCAGAGGCCTGCCGCACCAGCCCACCAGTCAATGCGGAGAAGCCGCATCCTCATCCAAGTGCACACCCTCCACGTCACGGCGCCCTCCCAGCAGGCCGAGTGCCGTCCGGCTAGCTCAGTATTAACCATGATCGTTCAATGAACTCTCCGTCGTCCGAATGAGTGCAAGATCATTTTTTTTTTTTGGTGCATGGAAAAGTCTGAAGTCTGGTTTGTTTGGATGAATTATTATTGAAATATGAGACTTTTTTGCTGAGGTGCCGAAGCAGTGATTCAAAATGAACCGTCAGGCCGTTGTTGAGGGGCGGAGGCTCCCTGCGCCATCTGTCCGTGGGGGAGACTCGGGCGCCTAAGTCGAGGGGGGATGCTCGGCGGGCCAGCTCAAACACAGGGCCGTAGTTTGGACACCCCTTGAACTGGACCGTGTGCGAGGATTTCTGTTTATACGCACCTTACACGCAGATTTTGCAGCGCTGGAGCGTGATGAAATGCAGAAACCGTTTAATGCCTCACCGACCATTTTAACATATTGCATCACAACCGCCCAGTCCCCGAAAAGAGTGCCAAAGTCATGTTTGTGGTACTCACAAAACTGCACAGTGGAAATGTGCGAGCAGTTGTAGTCGACCGTAGTAATGTAATGTTCAATGCACTGTGGGAGTGGGAGGAAGTGTCTGGCCGTGGCAAGCGTGGAGTAATGGATAACGGAGCTATGGGGTGGGCGGAGGCATACGTCCTATTTCAGACAGCTGTAATGGATGAGAGTACAACAACAACAACACACACAAAAAAAAAGAATCCAGAGCGAGTGTGCATGCCTTCACTATCTCCAACACTCGCACGCACAGTTCAGCAGTATAGAAATCAGTGCACAATGGGTGTGATTGTAACAATGGAACACCTGGAGAAACAGTGGAGTGTGACTTGCTGTTTGAATTGGTCATAGGACGTGTGCGTGTGATGTGCTTGTTTATTTTTGGTGGAGTTGTGTAACCGGGTCTCTCGCCATGTGCCCAGTTGTGTAAGCTGTGTTGTGGTAATCTTGTGCAATTAATCAGACAAAGTGAAGTTGGTAAATGGCTGTTTATAACAAATCCTTTTTTTTTAATGGGTCTAAGTTAAACACACACACACACACACACAAGATGCCTGTTCATCTCCAAGCGGTTGAACCCAGCATCTGGTTGCCAGGCCACCGCCCACCCATTCACATCCATAGTGGCAGAAAAAAAACAAAAAAAACCTGCTCAACTTATCGGACACACCACTCAAAAAAGGAATATTTACGTGTGTGTACGTTTCTAAAGCTCGTGTGGGCACGTGTACACCCATACGGAGCGTGTGCTGTGATTTATAAACAAACACACATGGAGTGGACTGAAGCTCAACCCTGCTGGCCTGCGTGTTTGATTTATTCCTGTAGAAGCCCAGCTTCCCCACTAAACAGCCTCTTTTTTTTGTGGTGGTGGTGGTGGTGGTGGTGGTGGCTGGGAGGGGGGCCGGGTCGATTTCTTCAGACTGCGTTGTTGTGCACAAGCGAATGCAGGCTGGCTCCACTCCTCCGGGTCACCTGGGAGCTGGAGCCCAGGATTTTTCCAACAGAAGAAGGAGGATAAGTGCTGCCTTGCTCCTGTTCCTCGCTGCCTTTTTATTTTTTATTTTTTGGGCTGGTGAAAAATGTCTCCCGGCCCCCTTAGCCAGATACTGTGAGGCGTTATCAGGCCTGCCTAGCTCTCTCCACGGTAACGAGCCCCCAGGCACGGTATTATCTGTTTACGATAAGGATATTAATAACGCTGGGCTCTAGTTATGTGCCGGGGTGCCCTGTGTGGTTATGGGAGGGGTGGGGGTGGGGGGGGGGGCAGAATGGAGCACCTGAATCATCCTGTCAAGGCTCTCCCCCTTAACAGGACAAGTGTAAGAGAGGCAGGGAAAGCAAAGGATGCTGGGACAGTTTGGATAGGAGGTTAATCCCCCCTCCAGGTGTTTGCCTTGGTTTGGAGAACAATAGTTCAACCATCTGCCGGCATGTTATCATGTGGGAGTTATAGCAGGGAGGAGGTCAAGGGTTCAAAGGTCAGCGCTGTCCTGGTCAACCTATGTTTTCTGCACTTTGACCGTAATGTAACGTGGCCTCTCTCTCTTTTCCCTCTCTCTCCCTTCCTTGCAGTGTCTGTATGGCTGCTACGTCCACTCCTCCATCATCCCCACCTTCCACCGTAGGTGCTACTGGCTGCTCCAGGTAAGAGCTCCTCCTCCTCCTCCTCCTCCTCCTCCTCTTCTACCTCACCTTGCACTTTAGCTTCGCTCGCCAACTATCAGTTTCCACATAAGCGAAGCATTTTCTGGCAGACATCAACCTATCCCCGCCGCCTCTCTCTCTCTCTCTCTCTCTCTCTCGCCCCCTTTCTCTTTCTTCTCCTTTCTCTTCCCAACCTCCATTTCCCCTTATCTTTCCCAGTCATTCACTCCTCTGATGGCGCTGCCCATACACAGCGTCCAGCAGGAGGACGGTATCTCAGTCTGCTAAAAGCCTTTGCCATCTCCCCTGTCTAACAGCTGCCGTGATGGGCAGTAAAAGCATGATGGAAGAGCCCCCCCCCCCCCCCCCCGGAAGAGCCCCCCCCCCCCCGCAGCCCCCCCTCCCGTACAGTGTAGTGTGCTTACAGTGGCTCGTCAAGTCGGGCCAGGCTGAGAGTGGTTGTAAATAGCGGGCCTCTGATCACCTCCACCAACACATCGCATCACTCCCGCTTAGCATGGCAGCCATTATCGCTGGAAGGTGGCTGATAGCGCGCCAGCCTTCGCACGCCCAATATTAACGGGGCATAAAGCACACACACACACACACAAATAAACCCTGTGTGCGGAAGAGCTGCCAGTCTCTCTGCCCATCTACCTATCCATCCGTCTGTCTATGTTCTAAAAAAGAGGCAAAACCTGGCTTCAACAATGCTTCAATTCTAATCAGAATCATTAGTGTTCTCGCAGCAAACAAGCGCTTTTCAGTTGATTTCTCTCTCTGGCTCTCTGCTGGCACGGCGCGCGCGTGTGTGCGCGTCCCTTGCAGTAATAATAACAACACTTGCAGACAAAAAGCGCGTCTCCTCGTCCCTCTTCTGAGTTCCATCAGCTAAGCCGCCGAGGTTACTTTCGCTTCAAAACAATCATGAAATAATGGGGGACCGAATATATCGGTGCCTTTCTGGAAATTCCGCAAGACACCATGCCGTATGTACTGGTTGTGATTGTTAAGGGGGAGCATAATACCCTTCATTTGCTTGCCTTTTTGCAAACTGCCAGGGAGGGGCCTGTGGGGATTTTTCCGGACTCCGTGGCGAGGCGGCATAAGCACCGTTGTATGCGGAAATGCATTCCCCGCTTTAGCTGAACTGACTCTTCGATATAAGCATTCGACGGGTCAAACAGGAGTCAGCCAGAGTTGCATTCTTTTTTTTTTTTGATTTGAAATTCCCTCTTTGTGCTTGCGACAGCGTTGCAGGGACAGCAGCGCAGTGAGTGTGTCATAATGAAGGCTGTGACTTTGGAGGATCCACCACTCCATTGGACTAATTAGACTCCTGAATCCTCAGCGGTGGATTTCATTTTTTTTTTTTTTTTCTTGTGTCATTGACATGCAAATGCGATAGGAAGGGGATCTGTGGACGATGGGTGCGGGTTCTTGTTTGGAGACAGACTTTTAGAAAAGAGGCCACTTGTTCCCGAAGTCAAATTCAGGCCAAGACAGATGATGATGACTTTCACGTCAGCACTCGTCAAACTTTTCAGTCTACCCACTCAACTTGGACTTTTCCCGGTGACTGCGGACAACCACCAACGGTTTGTCGATCCTCGGCCCCGGTCTATCCATCACCGCGCTCCGTCCGCAGATCTCCTGCCGCGAATTTCTTTGGCACCCAGACACCCACAGATTTACATCTCTATCCAGGCGCTTTATTGTCGACCATCTGTGCTGACAAGAATACACCGGAGGTAAAAAGAAAAAAAGATGGCGCCACCGCAGTCCATATCTCTCCACCTTCGGCCCCTCCATTCAGCCCGTATGCCGCGCTCTCTCTCTTTTCACACCTCCGTCCAGCCTCTGAACTCCACGTCCCCGGCTCCCTGTGTACCATTTGCTGTGTCCATATGAGATTTGCAGGCGGTAGTCTATCAACAGCAGAGCGGCGAGGAGACTGGAGTTCCCAGAGCGGCAACGGCGAAAGGTCACCAGTGAGTGAAAAATGTAAATATCCAGCCATCCAGCCGCCACAGTCACGGAGAGACAGGGATGAAAATAACTCCTATTACACGGCGACGACAGGGAGGGAACATAAAGGACAGCCAGGGTGGAGGGCTACAGTCAGACTCGGAGACTGATATGGACGCCACTTTTAAAAAGTTAGGCTTAAAAAAAAAACACACTCTGAAAAGGAGAGCTGGGAAGGAAGATAGATTTCAAGATTTAGATGCGGAAAAAAAAAACACACAGCGGCGACAGTGTGTGTCTGTGTGTGTGTGACACCGTGAGAAAAGCCAGAAAGTAAGAAAGTCAGGGAGATGGAGTAGGGTTGGTGAAAAAAAAAAAAAAGGAGGGGGGGGGGGGGGGGGGGGGGGGGGGGGGGGGGGGGGGGGGGGGGGGGGGGGGGGTTAGCCTGGTGGTGTGTGCCTCTCTATCCACTCTTTATCCCCTCTTTATTGAGTCAAAGCCTGCGTAATGAGACAGGGGACAGGAATGAAGACCTGTGAGGGGGGGGGTGGACTTCTCTCACTCTATTTCTCCCCCCCCCCCCATTCTCTCCTCTCCTCACCTCACCTCTCGCTCTCAAGCTGCTGTCCCCGCCACGCGGCCACCTCCACCTCTCTGTGGCATTGGACCACTTTTTAAAATGTCTGGTCCATCGCCTGCAGACGGAAAAAAAAAAAGGGCCACCGCGCTTATCTGGGGTGGCAAACAATGAATCCAAATTGCTGCTGAGACGGAGAGCAGCCCAGAGCCGACTGTGTGGTGTGTCACTCACAAAATATAGTATAATATATATATACACACCCCCCCATCTCAGTGGTCACTATGGTGTTTTTTTCCCCTCGGCCATCGTAAACATCTTACCTTTATGTATCCTGTCTTTAAACACACACACACACACACACACTGTGACAGACACGCACTCATTGATACCGAGGATCTGGGCCCGTCCTGGTGGCACTGATTGATTCTATCGCTTCATGTCCCCTTTTCTTGTTTAGTGTTAATCGAATGTAATCCCCCGCCCCGCGCCTCTCCATCAAACCAGACGCTGGCCGACGGCGGGGGGGGGGGGGGGGGGTAAAAGGGGGGGAAATTTATTTTTTCAAACAGGCGGGGGGGGGGGGAGCGTTGTGAGGGGGAGACCTCATTTGTCCCGCTTCCTGCCACGAACACGGAGAGGGGTCAATTGCTTCTCCCGCTTTTTTTTTTTCCTACTTTAAAGAGGAGGAGAGAGCGAGAGAGAGAGAGAGAGAGAGGGGACGAGATAATGAAATGAATAGTCAGGCGGGAGGGAATGCTGACGACCTTGTTTCTTCACAGCTATCACTTTCTCCCTCTTACCTTCCTCGGCTTGGGCCACTTTGGCTGGAAGTCTCTGTCTGCCACCAATACATTATTAATATCGCCATTCACTGCGGTTCCATTTTTCTTATAACATTAGTCCTTCAGAGCATAATGACTTTGGGAGCGCTGGAATTAGTATTATGTGGGGAAATGAGTTGTAACTGTTGTCCCTGTGATCATTCCGGCGCTATTAGACAGTATTTCAGCCATTTTCATTTATGGAATCATGGGAAAGGTTACTTAATTGGACAGGCAGAGTGATGAGTCCGTGATTAAAAAGTGTCGGGGGGGGGGGGGGGGGGGGGGCGGGGCCGGGGCACGGAGAGCTCCTCCTCCAGCCTTTTCGTACTCTTCAGCACATCAGGGCTGAGCGCATTGTCATTTTTGGGGGGCTGCGCTGATAGGTCAACTTTGAACTTTGGGGTTATTCACCTCTCACGGAAAGCTCGCCAATCTCCACGGATCAATAAGCCTGGCCAGGCCCCCCCCCCCCCCCCCCCCCCCCCCGTAGAGGCCCACGGGTTTGCCCACGGCGGCTCACACCTCAGGATAGGCTTTTTCGCCTCCTTTCTCTCTGGCCTAATTGAATGGGAAAAGTTGAGTAGCTCCTCGGCTGTGAAGATCCGTCACCGCTCGGCGTGCAGGCAGGATACAGTAGCTGCAGACCCCGGGAGCGAGCGTGCCCGCCGGCTAAAGGCAGACAGATGGATTCTTTATATATCTAGCCCAGTCCTCTGTTCATTCGGATCAGTTTAGTTGCACGGGGGGGGGGGAGACGGGGGCCTGGGTGCCGAGTGGCCCAGGTGGATGTGTGATGATGGAGCAGAGCTGTCAGGTCTGGATTCACATCAGATACGTCCAGACTATGCAAGGCTACCCGATGAATATTTCACCGGGATAAATCATGGATGAGCCCGGGCAGCGTTCTGTTGATTTCACTGAGAGGGCTGAGAGGCAGCAGAAAGTGGGGAGGTTTTGACTGGCTGTCTACAACCTGGGGGCAAACGGAGGCAGTAGAAATATAATTGCCTTTAGCGATGCAGGCTGTTGTTTGTATCAAATGGAAAATGCACCTCTACATAGCGCGAGATCACATTTGCAGCCTATGGATTTGACTTCAGCGCCTGACATTAACTGTTCAAATCAAAAGCGGCCGACTGGCAGGATGGGAGAATGGCTGACGGTGCAGTGCCATGCGAGTGCGAGTCTGCACGCGGTTGTGTCTCCGCGTGATGGTATTTGTATATGTGCGTTGTGGGGGGGGGGTTGTGTTCTGGCGCTCTCGGGCCCCCGCTCGCTCTCTGCCGTGAGGAGAACAGCTGCTTCACCAGCATGTCGTAGTGCGAGCCTTGTCCCCATGGCTCCCCGCGCCTCCTCCTCGATGCGTGCACTCACACAGACGCAGTGAATTTGACATTAACCCTCTCCGACCTCTCCTCGCATCACATGAACATTCAAATGTGTTCCCTCTGCCTTTTCTTCTCCACCCTGGGGGGAAAAAAAAGGAAATGTAGCATTTCGAGTGAGTTCAAAACAGTGACGCTGAGACTTCTGACCTCGAAACAAATTAGAGGTCACTGTTGGGCCTTAATTAAAGACCCCCGGCTGGAGCGCTCTCTCTCTCTCTCTCTCTCTCCCCCCATACCATGAAAGGCAGGAGAGGAGCTCCACCCCCAGAGACACACACACAGCCTCCTCTCCTTCTGGCAGACTGATCCGTTCCTCGGTGCCCGCGACCTTTTCTCCAGGCCCGTCGCCGAGCCCACCAGCACGGCCAATTATCACAAATCCCCCGCCGCATTTGTCTTGCCATTTTCACTCGGCGGCCAAAGAGTCGTTGCGTGGCCGTAGACTGCCGCCTCCCTAACCGCTCTGAGCCCAGGTGGAGAAACGGAGGACCACCACAGCTATGTGGCGCTTCAATAATTCAGTTATCCCCAAAGGTTAAGGCTCTGCCGCTGCAAACAAATTGACATTCGTCGGAGTCCTGCGCCGCACTTTCTGGAAGGAGCGCCCATCGACATGTTTACACGTTTCAGGACTTCCGCGGTAGTTCTTGACAGCGATATTTCACAGGTGGTGCTTCTGTCCCTGCTGCTATCTTTTCCCAGGCCAGATTGATCCCGGCCGCTATAAACGAAGCCTCTGAGTTCAAGTGTGAGAGTTGGCGATTAAAATGGCTGCAGCAGCTGTATGTAGCGTCAGAAAGGATGCCCCTGTTGTATTTGATGAGCTTTCCCTTTCTTTTTCTCCCCTCTCGCCCACATGAGGTAATCAGAGGATCCCTGTGCACCGGGGCCCCGGCCGTGCTTATTTGTTTACTGGCCTGTGTGCTTCTTGTAGAGAGCAGAGGATATAAGTTGCTCTGGATGCTCTGTGCTGTGCCAATCTCCGCGTCCCTCCGCTCGTCTCAACCCACGGCCAGGGAGGTTTGGAGACGCAGACCCAGGCGAAAAAAACACACACAAAAAAAAACACGCTTTTGACAGCACAAGTACCACGGGCCCCCCTATGAGGGGGTTCCTGAACGTGTCATTGCAGTGCCCCCTCATGGCGAGTCATTTAAGGGCCTTTCAGGTTGTCCTTGCTGTGGACCAATGTAAACAGCCGACTCTGGGGGGGGGCCTCCTTCTAGCTCAGGGGCCCTAGGCTATTGCCTATTTTGCCTGCCTGTGCAGGAATGAGGCGCGATGTGCCCGTGCATGCATGCATCTCCCAGCTTCCCAGAGAACACTGGTCACAGCTAATGACCAGAACTGTCCGATTTGTCCCGGCCTGATTACTCCTCTGAGCCCCAATTAGCCGCGGACGAGGGCTGACATCCCGACACGATCACTCGAACGTGTCATAGAGGGAAAGATGAGACAGGGAGGGGGAAGGATGGAGGTGGAGGGAAGGGGGCGGGCAATATAGGGGCCAGTGTCCATTCAGATATCGATCTCACCCCCCCCCCCCTTTTCTCCGCCTATGACTCATCAAAACAGCGGCTCTGATTGCAATTTCTATAATTGGCAATTTTCATGGAGAAAATCTGTCCGTGTGAGAGTGCGTTGGCCGCAGCTGGTCTGAGGCCCGGGCTGATTTCTCTGTGGGTTAGAGATGAATAAACTCATGACCGTTTTTGGCAAAGATATAAGATAAAGATAAAGTCTCGGGGCCAGTGTGGTGGAATCGGTTTAGTAGTCCAAGAGGATGGAGGAATTCTGGGAGCCTCGATGGTATTTTATTATGAGAGAAAAACAATGTCATTTGTTCCCCAAATTGTCAATAACCACCTCTATTTTCAGCATTGTTTTCTGTTCTGGTCTCAGCCCCGCGCCACCATCCATCCGGCCTTTATTTCTCTCCACCCCTGTGTCTGCACAGGATTGCCGAGCTTTCTCCCCCCTCTGCAAGTTTTGAAAGAAAGTCTTTCTCTTTTTTATTTCGGCTTGCTCTCATTCTCGCTCAGTAGGGGGCAGTTGAAAAGTAACTACAAGGGCACATAAAGCCTTCAGAGTCAAACCCCGACTTCTTTTAGTCTTTTTTTTTTTTTTGATCTGGATAGATGTCATATTGCACACACACACACACACACACACACCCCTAACCCTCTGTGGGACTGCGCGCCCCCCTCCTCTCTCTATCTGTGTCTGCCCCCCCGTCTCAAAACTCACCCACGCAAACCTGACAAGACGTGGAGATTGAGTGGAGGAGTGAAAATGTGGAAATGGGTAGGAGTGGAGGAATCAAGAGGTGGGTGGGTGGGGTGGACGGGGGGATTAGAGGTAGGCGATTAGAGGTAGAAGATGATATCATTTGGTAGAGATGAGCGGGAGCAAACGAGCGGCGCAAATCACCCGACATTAACGAGCTGCCTCGTAAATTACCGCAGCCCAGTGTATGCTTGAAGCCGGATCTGGATCGGGCTGGATTCCGTGCAAGGGGGAGGCATAACGCTTGTCTTCATATTGTTTACTGCCCCTTTCCATTTTATATAGGTTTTTCTCCCCATGGCCGCAGAGCCCAATATTGGCCTCCTGTGGCGGCATCTTTAGATGTTTCTGTAGAAATAAGTTTGAGGTTTTACTCAGCCTAATGATGGCCCTGTGACACCCCTAACTCTCCCACGCTCTTAAAAACGTCCAGCCTTCCAAAAAAAAAAAACAGTGACTTCTCGCTGACCCGCTCCGATAACTCGCATCCGACAGCCGGGGTTCCTCACCTCTCCGTAATGTTTACTGTGTTTACCTCCCAAATGCAGACGCTATGGAGAAAAAAGCTGAATTGGGAGTCGTTAAATTATATTACAATGTTGATTTTTTTTTTTTTTTAAGCGTGATTTAGTTTTTCTTTTCTTTTCTCGGTCTACTAAAAAATTCCTTGAAACCATTTAGACAAAGCCAGCAGGGATTGCGGCGGATCAGTGGAAATGAATCTGTGCGTAAAGCCGCCATGTTTCAGGCTGTTCTCCGAAGGGAGGAGGTTTGGAGACAGGTCGGACGCTGGACTATCGCAGCTCCCTTATTTCTTAGTAGGGGGGGCGATGGCGGCTGGGAAAATATACATATCTATTTGAGCCAGGAGGAGGCCAGCAGCAGGAGAGTGACTTTCTAAATATTTCCTGACTTCCTGCGTCTGGCCTGGCATTAACCTGTCCGGATAAATCGGCCCTTGGCCCGTTGCGTTCTTCTATCCCAAGGCCCCATTTCCACCATTCTTACTTCATGATCATTTTTGTCTTCAGTCGTGCGCCATGTCGGACTCGCAGCCCCCTTTGTGGGTGTGTGTACATCGTCCCACACAAACATGCTCAAACGCACAAGTGGGGGGGAAACTTGACCCAGCTGTGGCGCATGCATGGGAAGCAGATGGGGGGGTAGGTGCCTTGCTCAAGGCCATTGGAGGTGGAGTCTCGAACCGGCCACCCTCTGGTCCCATGCATGTCTCCCTGGCCACTAGGCCGCCTCTCCCCTTTACAGTGTTGGATTTACTCCGTGCTCCTGTGCGCCCCCCCGCCCCCCAAACGTCACATGCAGCCTGGCAGGTGACAAATAGTTTTTTAATTGCTTGCACCAGGAAAATCATTAGTCTCTTCCCTTGCCTTGGTGGGACCGGGCTGGACGTGTGCGTAATAATAATAGCCTCGGTCCCGTTTCCCGCTTCCAGCCTGCTATTTTTAGAGCGAGTATTTTTAGGGCCTCTCCACTGTGTACGCCAATGTCTGTGTGCACCGTATGGGCTTGCGTGAGCGTGCAAATGTGTGCGAGTCCGCAGTAAGGGTGAACCGCATGATCCAGTGGCGCTTGTCCTGGCTCGGATGTGTTTGTCAACCCTGTTCCTGCCTCCCCAGACTTGCCGTTTCCCAGCCCCTCTTGTGTGTGTGTGTGTGTGTGTGTGCGCGCTCTGGGTGCTCTTAGGCCATTGTGCTGTAGTGCATTACAGTAGCAATCCACCGACACAGCGACCGGCCAGATGAAGCCGTCCACTTTACGGAGCAAGCTGCAAACTCCAGCTGCTTTTGGTTGGCATTGTGCTTAGAGTTGAGATATGGTATTGATTTTTTTTTTTCTCTCCCCGTGCCCTTGCCATCCCCGCCTAGATATGCACCAGGGCTCAGCCTCCATTCACTGAGAAAGGGGAAGCACAATGTTTACGTGGGGATACTGACCCCATTCGTTCACATGGCAGAGGGGTGGAACCTGAGGAGACTAGACCGCAGAGGTGGATCCAGTTTGTGCCACTCCGATTAAAAGATGAAGGGATTTGAGTTCTGTCTCTTCCAAGCCTTTGTCAGTTTAGATTTTGGTTTGTGCGGCTGCATTCTTGTGTGGGTCTGTTTGGAGTGTGCAGTTTTGGCTCACATTTCCGAGTCTGCAAGGGTGCTTGTGTTTGCTGAGATTTCGAATGGGTTTGGTTGATGTTTGTCTGCGCTCTCTCCCCGCCCTTGGCTCGAATCCCAGCGGGGAGCCCTGTTCGGTGCGGTTGCATATCTGTTCAGATCCCACGATCCCTTTTCGCTCTCTTTTAACACGGTATAATCCAATACATCATAAGAAATCATTATTTTGTCAAACACCCCTCCCCAGCCACGCTGGACCAGTAAGAGCCTCATTAGGGGAAATATTTCATACATAAATGACAGAATTTAAAACATCGTATTAAGTATATTGTATAGAAAATAATAGCGTGACCTTTCTGAGAATTTTAAATCTGGTGCTTATGAATCCGTTTCAGTGTTAATGATACCTTTAGGTGCACAGTCCATCAAAAATCACTGGACATTGTCCTTGTCTCACACACGCTCCCTTTTTTTCCCTGAAAGTGACTTCGAGTCGTCCTGATGCTGAAACCACCGACCCAATCACTGTCCTATTCTTCTCCTTTGTCCCCGCGTGGAAAATGGAATGGCGTGTAGCTGCAGAATTGCGTGTGCGTCCTTGCGGAGGGTCGATGTCAATACTAAACACCCCAACGTGTGGCGCAATGATGCGGGACCCCTGGCAAGGCCCGACGTTATTTTCACAGTGTCTTAAGACACAACTGCAGCAACGGATGGTCCCGCCTCCCCGTGTGGCTTTTAAAAGCCTCGACGTGAACCCATTAATATTTCGGGAGCCTCTGCCGATAACCAATCAAAGCCAGCCCTCGCCGTGAGAGTCCGGCTCATGGAGAGATCATAAAGCTCGGTCTGGTATCACGGCGCGAGGGGTGCCAGCCGCCCAAAGCCGAGTAGGGTGGGGTGGGGGACCCCGGCGCTCTTTCCAGATTCATCTCTCCAGCTTTCTTTGACTAAGTAGTGCCGGGGTGTTGGAGCGGGTGGAGCGTCTGCGTGGGCTGCCGCAGCCGGTGGGGCTTGGCACACCGAGGCAGCATATGTTCATGGCCAGCTTCCTTCCTCCGATTCCATTTCTCCAAATCCCCCTCCTCCGTCCCCCTCTGTTTTAATTCCGTCCTTCTCTGGGCTCCGAGTGTCCTCCGGGTTCCACCTGTGGGACGCAGCGGGGGTACGCGGATCAAAGTACCTTCAGCATCCCGCCGTCCCCCGCCTCCCTCCCGTCGCATCAGCATCTTCCACCAGAACACGCACTCACGCCTTCGCGGCTTCGTTGTCAACTTGTCACCTGGCATGCCATCAGAGAGCGCTTGGTGCAGCAGGTAGCGCGCGGTGGCCGCCCAGGGGACGGGGGGGCTCTCTGCATCCCTTTGGATGCCTTTGCAGGGGCCCGGTCGCCAGGACCCCCTCGCCCCCCTCTGCCCGAGATTAACACTGGCCGCCGTCCAAGCGTGTCGGTACCACCGCCGGTGTGATCGCCGGATGTGGCCCGGCGGCGTCCTGCTGGCGCGGAGGGGGTTAAACCGCGTGTCCCAGATAGCCCCCCAACCAGCTGTTTCAGCCCCTCGCACCTTCTCTCCCGCTGCCTGCTCTCCTCCCAGCCTCTAAATGAACACTCATTTGCAAGTTAGATAAATCCTTTGAATGTATTATTGATGCAAACAAATTAGCCTGTAGGCCCCAGACGATACCTAATGGAGCCTTGGCTTACGGGTGAGGTAGTTTCCAGCGAGGGGGCACTGTCGGTGTCCCAGGATTGATGCCTGCTCTTCTGCCCCCCTAATTATTTCCCCTACAAATTATTCAGCTCTTCTGATGCAGTTTGGGCTTTTGATGCAGTGCTACTTATTGCTGCCGATGAGAGTCCGGGCTTCGACGCGGCCACATTCCTAAGTTTATTGAAGCAGGGGGAAAAAAAAAAAACACGGGCAATTAGATAACTGGTACAAAGCCGCCGCAACGAAGGGAGGCGTTATTATTCAAGTTTATGTGTGCTGCTCATAATTCACGGGGGTTTATGTTGCCGTTGCTTTTTCAAGGATATTGCCCTTATCTTGTTGTACACAGACGCACATTTTTTGAACGGCGTCGTATAAGCCGGTTCACGTATTTACAGACACTGGCACTGACTCCCTTTTTGCCAAAAACAATTGCGTGGAACGGCTGCGATCATGGGGGTTCGGCCACCGCGCGCCTGGGGACAATTTGCGTGGCAGGGTGCAGAGATGGTCCATGAGAAGAAGAAGAAGAAAAAAAAGGAGATGAGAGAAAGAAAGAGCTACCACACTGTCCTCAGTGATTAGTACCCAGTATTGATCAGAAGAGGGAGATGGGGGCTCGGGGGGGGGGGGGCTCCGCTCTCTGGCGGCCTTTGCTCAGTTCTCTGGCTCGGCCTGTCAGGAGATACATCAAAAGTTTCTAGCCTTCTATCTGCCCCGTACGCGCACGCACGCCTTCCTCTGGCCTTTGAGAAGTGTGATTACATCACTTCCCCTTTGGTTCAACTGTTGGACGTGCTAAATCAAAGCCCGTGTGTTATTGTGAGTGCGTTAACGCGCTTCCCATGAAAGTCCCTACTTCGGCGGTGCGCGCCGGGCTGGTGGCTAATGGTCCTCCGTGTCAATGTGTCACTTTTGCTTTTTTTTTTTTTTTTCCAGTCCCGCCGTTGTCTCTCCGAGTTAAAGCGATGCAATTTGGCCAGCCAGTAAAAGGCTTTTTTCCCACACATCACAGGACAGATAGTGTCTCAGGTACGGCAGCCATCAGGCCAAAGGACCAAACAAACGCACGCACACAAACACGCACATGCACACACGCGAGCACACGCACGCACGCGAGCACACGCACTCACACGCGCACATGCACACACGCGAGCACACGCACGCACACACGCAATCACACGCGCGCACACGCACATGCGCACACGCACACACACATGCGCACACGCACACACACGCGCACACGCGCACACACACACACACACGCACACGCACGCACTCACACGCGCGCACACACACACACGCACGCACACACACGCAAGCACACACACACGCATGCACGCACACACACGCAAGCACACGCGCACACACACACACACGCACACACACACGCACACACACACACAGTCTTGACTGTGTCTCCGAATTCAGTGTTTGTAGAGGAAGTACTTAATACCCGGTGTTCTCCAAGGCCCAGACCTGTGTTTATGCATTTTCTCCCTCTCTCCCTCTCCCCCTCTCTCTCTCTCTCTCTCTCTTGCTCTCTCTCTCTCTAGCTCTCTCTATCTCTCTAGCTCTCTATCTCTCTCTGTCTCTCTCTCTCTCTCGCTCTCTCTCTCTCTAGCTCTCTCTATCTCTAGCTCTCTCTATCTCTCTCTGTCTCTCTCTCTCTCTCTCTCTCGCTCTCTCTCTCTCTAGCTCTCTCTATCTCTCTAGCTCTCTCTCTCTCTCGCTCTCTCTATCTCTCTCTAGCTCTCTCTTTAGCTGTCTCTCTCTCTAGCTCTCTCTCTCGCTCTCTCTAGCTCTCTCTCTCTCTCTCTCTCTCTCTCTAGCGCTCTCTCTCTCTCTAGCTCTCTCTCTCTCTCGCTCTATCTCTCTCTAGCTCTCTCTCTCTCTCTCTCTCTCTCTAGCGCTCTCTCTAGCTCTCTCTGTCTCTATCGCTCTCTTTCTCTCTAGCGCTCTCTCTCTCTCTCTAGCTCTCACTCTCTCTCTCTCTCTAGCTCTCTCTAGCACTCTCTCTATCTCTCTAGCTCTCTAGCTCCCCCCCGCCTCCGTTTTCAGCTGACTCTGGGCTTTGCCAGTCTTATTTGCCTTTCGACCCAGATCAATCTCCATCTTATCTACAGCCCCTGAATCATAAACATTTCATAGGCCCAACCTTGACACTGACAGACACGGCGGTGGTGGTGGTGGCGGCCGGTGGGGTTTGGTGCAAAGTGCCTGCGCAGGCATCGCTGATGCTGGACTTCGCAAAGTCCGTCGAAAAGTGTCGAGGACTATTCCACCCCGTCCCACTCGGCCCCCCGTCACGCACAGCTGCCGCACGCGCCGTTGTGACAGAATACGTACACACGCAAAGGTGTGGAGTGTTCTCGTCTGTGTGTGATGTATTATTCATAAAAAAAGAAAACGTGGACGGTCTCAGTAAGACGTGTTGAGTGTAACTCGCCCCTCCTGCGGCTGATTAACACCGGCACTCCTGTCCTCACCGTGCATCTCCCCACAAAGTACGCAGACGTTGTGAGGAAATTGCCTCCCAGAGAGTTGATGAATTCTCCAAAACTTTAGCCCTATGTTCTCTGATTTCATCTTTCCAAAAAAAAAAAATCTTATTTAACGTCACTAGTCAGTCAAAGCGCCAAAAGAGTTCAATGCTATTTCCTTGGAGTAGCAAGAATGACCTTGGATTTCTGCGAGTGTGAATGGAGGATACACACACACACACACACACTCACTCTCTTCTTTGTCTCTTTGTCTCCAATCTCTTCTGGTCCCCACCTACAATTTTGCAAAACAGCAGGTCAAACTTTTATTTTGTGTGTGTGTGTGTGTGCGTAGTGAGTTTGCTGCCGACAGTCTCGCAGTCAGCAAAGTGCCACCTCAGCACCTGTGCTTTAATGATTAATACCATATTGATGGTCTCAATTAATTTCCTATTACACCACCAGAAGGCTGCGGTCGCTCTGTCTCTGTCACAGCCCTGTGCTTGTTTTTGGGAAGCCTCTTTGTGGCAGCTGCTGGATGGAGATAGTCTGCTTCTCACCACCTCACACACACACACACACACACACACGCACACGCGCGATTTTAGAGACACAAGTACCAATCATCCACACACACTAGTATCTTACGAAAACACACGTTCACACTATTGCACGCTGTTTCGCTCCTCACATTTCACACACTTGCACTCGGATAAACAAATAAAATGTAACTCGGTCTTTTTGTTGAATCATTTTTTTTATTTTTTTATGGGGACTTGCTGTGATTTTAGTCGCAACGCTCGGCAATGATCAAAAAGTCCCTCGTGGTCCCCCGAGAACCCGGCTGCACCTCTTTGTACGGCAATTTTACAAACCACCGCTCTCACCTGATTGTGCGTTTTTTTTTTTTTTTGGTGCACCGCCCACCATCCCTGGTGTCTTTTTTTTGTGTTTGAGCCCCCTGTAAAACGCAGCACGACGTTTTAGACCTGCTCTCTAAAGCCGCTGCTTCGGTTCTTGCATAATCCCCTCGCCTGCAGTGCCGCTACACATTTGGAACAGTGTGTAAGATGCTGATTTATTCCCGGGATGATCCCTCGCCGAGCTGCGATTTGACAACACATTCCTGTGACCTTAACTGTCTGCGGACCTGCTCATCCCGCAGCCAACACTGCCCCCGTGGGGAGGCTGAGGAATTGCGTGTGTGTGTGTGTGTGTCCAGATCAGATTGGCAGACCGCTAATGGTTCCTTTTCTCTTTCTCTCTTCATTACCTTTTCATATCCTATTTGCCGCGTCTTATCTCTGACCACTCCGCACTTCACCCCATAAACCCCTCTGTCTCGCTCTAATATGCGCTGTTTATCACAACCCCGCTCTTTCATTGTCTCACACACGCAAACCACGCGCCGCCTTTGATTTTTCATTTTTCACGCGTGCACCCAATACACACCCCGGGTTGGTTGCTAGGAAACCATTAAAGCTTCTTTTTATTCTCTAAGGGGCAGAGGTTTGATTACTCATTTGTATTTTGTGTGTGCTGCGCGTGCGTGGGCGTATGCCGGTGTGTGTGCGCGTGCGCGTGAGCTCCGGGGTTTCTCCAGCGTCCGACCCAGTCATAATAATGAGCCCCTCACTGTCTTTGACAGAGCACACACACACACTAGGCAGTCCTGTGGCCATCGCTGGTGTCATTGTGGGTAATTCTCTTGATGTGTGTGTGTGTGTGTGTGTATATATGCACATGTATGTGCACCGGTGCCCTTACAGCTTCCCAGAGCCTGACTGAGCGCGTTTTCCGCTACCAGCTCAGCTGTTGTCATTGATGATGACAGCCGGTGTTATCTATTATTGTTCAGCGGACCGTTGCAGGGGGCAGATAGTAGCCAGGTTGGAGTGTCTTGCTGCTGGACACAAATCAGTCCTCCCTGTGACTTCCTGTTTCGAAATGCATCGGCACATCTCTCTCCCCTGGCGGCTCCTGTGAAGTCCCGTTTCGCTGGCGGACATGGGCAGCGTGGCACAAACGGGCCCGCCCAGTCCACTGGCACCTCGTGAAAGGAGACACACACACACACACACACTCCGACAAATCAGACTCCACGCTGATGTGTGTGTGTGTGAGAGCGGAGGACGGGGGAGTGGAGAGAGAGAGAGAGAGAGAGAGAGAAATGGTGTTGTCTGTGTTTGGCCGCTCCTTCAAATGAATTGCCCCGTGTCCTGAGAGGAGGAGATGAACACGAGGGACTCAGCGAGTGGAACTCAGAGATTGAGAGGAAGCCAGAGGTTGAGAGGCATTGTGAGGCGGGGAACAAAAGGAAATGGAACCACGGAGAGAGAGAGAGCACACATGGATAAATCCTGTGTGTGAGAGGGCTCAGTAACTTCCTTCCTTTCCTTTTATTGCAGGGTGACACAGTGTCACCTGGACGGCCACCGAATACTTGGACCAGTGCCACGGGCTTAGCCGAGGCCATTATGGCCGGCGGATGGGCTTCTGATGGCCCTGTCTCTCCCTGCGCGCCGGGGCGGCGTGGCCTCTCGCTCGGGACCACCACCGCTAATGGAGAAGGCGGTGTGCTCTGTAAGGGCCCGAGGAGGAATAAGTGGGCCGTAAACTCTGAGTTGAGTTGTGGCAGCTAAAGGGGGCTTCAATGCCTCAACGCCCCAGCTTACCGCCTGACTTACTGCCTGCCCGCCTGCTTGCTTGGCACCCAGAATGCCCCCCCCCCCCCCCCCCCCGCCCCCCCCCCCCCCCCCCCCTTCCACATTCAGCCGCTGAATACTGGCCTTTTGCACTTTGCTTGTAATGCATGCAGACGCTTGGCACGGCTACAAACACACTCCACCTTTTTTTTTTTTTTTTTTGTACTGCACAAATAAAATATTTCAAAGCAGGGAGGAGCCACGCACCAAAATAGAGGGGTACTTTCTTGCGTGCTCACTCACAAACACGTAGAAATGTGGCCGGCACTGGCATATCTGCACAATTACACGCGCCCAAAATGTGCACCCGCGCGCACACACACACACACACACACATTCTCCCACCCAGAGTGAAGCGGTTCTGCCCCTCTAAGCTGAGTTATTTAAAGCCCCGCTCTCAACTCCATCGGAGTGATTATGTGCTACTGAATTAAACATCACAGGCCTCAGCCCCTGGCTTCCTCTGAAACACGCTCAAACATGCTGGCCTCTTCCTGTTCCTCAAAAGTTTCCAACTTCTGCCTTTCATATCTCCCCCGCCCGTACACTAGGTAGTGGAGGTAAGAGGTACGGCGCGAATCTTCCCCTAAATCGGGATCTCCCGCTGCATCTCCTGCGTGGCCTTCCCTCTGGCTGATTTTGGGGCCCAGGCCATTCCAGGCGTTTTGCACTCCAGAAACCCTCTTTCAACTTACTCCTAGCCCTGGATGGGTAGGCACCCTGGGCGTCCTTCACCTAACTGGGTGCTCAGGGGATGTTGCTGCTGGAGAGCCGGGTGCAGCCGAGGGTGAAGCCTAGGAGCCGCGTTAAGCGTCGACTCCAGACGCCCCAATTAGGAAGTCTGCGTTCTAAAGTGGGAACATTTAAACGGAGTCTTTGTCGGAGAGGACTGGCAGAGGAAGCGGGTTCAGATCGACAGGAGCTCCGGGCTGTTTGTTGCCTTTTCGGGAAGGGTATGACATGGAGTTTTTGTTTACCCACGCTGTGCGAGTGTGTGCATGTGTGTGTTTCGTTCGTGCGCTGTGTTTGTGTGTCTGTGTTCCTGCGCGACGGCAAGCCACCCCCACATTCCAAAAGACACCCCTCGGTAATGAGCGAAAACAAACCAAAAAAAGGAGACGTCTTGTGCCTGGTGGAGGTGAACTTAAAGCCGCGCAGAGGCAGTTGACCTTGAAATGAGCCCTAGTGTTCGGGGGGTCGGGTGCAACCTCAGGGCCAGAGGCCAGGAGGCTACCTAATGACTGGCCCCCCGTGCCATCCATCACCATGCCGACGCCAGGGCTTCAGACTCATTCACTGGACAACAGCACGCATCCTGAAACTGCACCCACGTATGCGGCCATATGCACCTCAGACGCGGACGGCATGAATATGCACAATGGATTCCCCCTCACAGCTCATTGCACTCCTTCTGCATGAATACTGATGTGCGAACGCCAACAACAACCAACTTACACAGATCTGCCTCCAGACGCTCCTTCACACACTATTTATAATTTAATGTTGGCAGACGCAAATATATAAAGGCAAAGAAAAGGTACACAAACGCCTGACGCACCGGCACGCCTCCCCGCAGTATTTGTGCCTTGATGCGCGGGGTTTGTGACAAAACAAGCGACTGCTCCTGCTTTCGTGATAGTTTGTTGTGAAATGGATCTCCCTGTAGCCTGCCAGTTCACTTCTCACACGAAGAACCCTTTCTTTTTTTTTTTTGCCACTCCTCTTCCTCAGAGAAAAAGTCTCCCATACCTGAGCCCCGTGTCTTCAGCGTGACAGGCTTTTGAAGCGCCCCCCTGTACCTGGCTGGGGCTGGGGCTGGGGGTGGGGGGGGGGTTATGTTATCCGAGAGCAACAAGATCCCCCCGTCCTGTACTCCACTGTCAAGCATCCCCTCTCAATTAGGGATCCTTTCATGTTAATGGCCTTGTTATCGCTCTGGTGCACGCCTTGTGAAAGCGAGGCCTACCATTGTGGAGCAGAGCTGACGACATCAGAGCCGCGGTTACTCGCACTCCTCCGCTCTCTGTCCCTGACTCTTCTGTCTCTGCGCAGACTCTCTCTCTCTCTCTTCCTGAGCCACACAAATGGGCTCGGTGGTGGTGTTCCAGGGCCTGGCGTGGCAGCCCCCGCATTTAAATTTGACCGTTGAATTCCACCGCTACGTGTCCTTTTGTCGGGCACTTTCCCGTAGTTGTATTTCATCCGCCGCTCGGCACAGGCTACAGGTGAACTGCCTCGCGTGTAGCGCAAAATGTAGAAGGTCATGGTATCTGTCTCGGCTGACGTCTAACTCCCGGTGTGCGTCTTCGGCTCCATTAGCGGACGGCTCGCCCCCTCCGTCCCGGTGTTTGGGAGTAGAACAAGGGTGTAGGACTTCAGGACGGAGGTAGGCATTCAGGGAGGGACGGTGGGAGCTGCCTCTTGGTGCGTGGGTGCCGCAGAAACCTGTTGCCTGGCTACCACAGCACCTTTATCCTCCGGTTGCGATGGCGATGTCTTGGATATCGCGCGTGCCATGCCTGTGAGTTTCGGCACGCCAACTTTTTCATGTTGTGCTCATTGTGTGTGCGTGTGGTGAAAGGAGGTGCCAGGAAGGCGCCCCACCACCCACTCAGCAGGCCTTCCGCCCCCGTGGCTGACTCCCCAAGACGCCGCTAGTCATTAGCTTGACAGCCATCCATCTGTTGTAGGCAGGCGCGGCAAACATTAACACAACATCAAAACGCTGGCTGGAGTCCTGCCACATATCAGGCCCCGACGTCCAAACGCATCCCTCACACGGTGACGTGTCTGTATTTTTAGGCTCCAGCTCACACATTTTCAGAAAAAGCGGCTGCAACTTTATCCCAGGGTGCTCTCCTGCTGAAGGAAGGCTGGAAAGCTGCATGGGAAGCAGGTGGAGAATAAAAACACACAACCAAAAGACTACATTACACAATTAATCAATAAGTTAATGAGATCTCATTTTCTCTGGAAAATAGTATCCTCAGCCTTTTTTCCACCTACTCCTGGAGAACCAACTCCTGGTATTACACAGTGGGAAAAAAGAAACAAAGCAGCCGGCAGGAAATTAGATTCAATTGCCATCCCGATAGATTTATGTGGCGCTTTACATTTTCATTGTGTTGTTTTCCTCTCAGAGTAGAAGTGGACCCGCGTTGGAAGAGAACAGTTAAACGCGGCGTAAAGACGAGCGGAAAAGACCCAAAAAACAAGAATGTGTTGACATATTTGTGTTGTTGTGCGTCCTCGAGGTGGGGAAACAGCTGTGAGTGTGGGTGTGGGGAAGGAGGAGACGTTGAAAATCCCGTGTACGATTGTGTTCAGCTAACCCGTTAGTGTCCTATGAGTATGTATGAGTCTTTTGCGGTATGCTAATCAGGTGGCCCTGGCCGCTCCGTTTGTGTGCATTTGTGTGCTTGCGTGTTTGCATGTGGTTCTCTGCGTCTCTGCATATTCACTCTCCACTGCACGCATACATCCGCGTGCGTGCCTGCTCGTAACTGAACGCAGCCGTTTATGTTCGGCGCTCTCGTTCCAAGTAAAGATTGAGGGCATCTCTTGGCCATTGACACAGCTGGTGGTGCCATCTGGGTTCATCATACACACACGCGCACGCACGCACACACACATGCACGTGCACACACACACACACCCACACAAGCACGCACGCACGCACGCACACACACACACGCCCTGGGCCATCTCCATCTTAACAGTGAAGCCTTTAACTGAGAGATAGCACACTGTTCAGTCCAGCTCCAATAGTGAAGAGAGGGAATCCTGTTTTGCTTTTCCCCCACAGACGTCGTTGTTGATGTGGATCTGTTTGTGTTGTTTGTTTTTTTTTTGTTGACAACCACACCCCTCTCTGGCGTAAGGAGAGAAAAGAGGCGGAGGGGGGTTTCTACCAGATGAATGGGAGCTCAGGCCTCCGGTAGCGGCACCTTGATTTATTCGCCACTTAGTAGTGATGAAGCCTCAAACTGCAGTAACACACACACACACACACACGTTGTCACGGCATTTTTCTCCATCAAGGTTTTTGCTGGTTCGTCGATTCTCGCGTCTCGTTTTGCTGCGAGTCCATACGTGTGCGTGTGTGTGTGTGTGTTTTGTTTATTTGTTTTCCACTTTATTCACACATCTGACCTCAGACGGACTATAATAGCGATGTGGGCTTTTGCCACGCTCGGTAATCAAAGCTTTACACCATTACAGAAGTGAACTGCTGGTATTCACACCCGTGGCCCATATCCTTAAACGTTGCCTATTATCCGTAACATGGAATTTGCAGAGGTAGCCCAGTTACAATTTGGAGGCGACAAATTGTTGAGTTTTGACTTGGTAAATACAGGCAGAGTTAATTGAGGGCATCAGCTCACCATGTGGGAGGACTTGACAAAATGCCATAAGTGTATTACATGAGCACACATTGTAATTATCCAACATAGGCACACACACACGCACGCACACACGCAGGCAGGCAGGCTCACCTTTGAGGATACAGACACAACCAGGGTGACAAAACCAGTGAAATGATGGCGGTTTTCCGATGGTGGAGTCGTTCCGCCTCCTTGCTTTGAAATGTCCCACTGTACACTGGGTTTCCTGCGCGAGGGCTACCTCGCAGAGTTCATACTTTCCGCTCTTTCCCCGAGCAGCTGGCTCGTTTCCACAATAAAGCCCTCGCAGCTGAGCCACCGCATCTAAGTGTCGCGACCACTCTTGTTACTGTAGATTCAACAAACCACACTCCCCCCCCCCCCCCCCCAACAAACCCCCCCCCCCCCCCCCCCCCCTCTGTGTTTTTCCCCACAGAACCCGGATATAGTTCTCGTCCACTACTTGAATGTTCCAGCCATCGAGGATTGTGGGAAACCATGTGGTCCGATCCTGTGCTCCATCAACACGGACAAGAAGGAGTGGGCCAAGTGGACCAAGGAGGAGCTTATCGGCCAGCTCAAGCCCATGTGTGAGTATCTGGAATAATCCCGTTCTGAGCATTGGCCCCTGGTCCTGGCGTGTATTCGGCACTTTTCATGTCAAACAATTTCCCTCTCCTTTTGGTTTTGGACTACGGCCATAAAAGGACGTGACATAGCGGCTCTTTGTTTGTTTTCCTCGTCTGAGGATTTGCATGTCGGGTCCGATCCGCTGAGAGCGGCTGCACTAAGTGCCCTCAGCACCTCAGTCAGCCGGCCTTCCTACCCGGGTTACACCAGCCCGCGCTCCTCCCGGAGCCATCTGCTAGTTCCGGGTGGAAGTCCAGCTCTTCCCCGAGACCTCCGGCACCGCTCGGGCCCGGCCGAGAGTGCAGCTCCTCTCCGGCCCGTGAAGGAAGTCCAGACACGGGAGGGCAGCCCGCTGGTCATTGATTCTCGTTAGTGCGTCAATGGATTGATTCTTGTGGGTTTTATTCGTGCTCTGCCGGATTTTTTTTTTCAATTTTGATGACTCTTTACACAGGCCCCCATACTCAGGGTAGTGTTTTGGAAAAAAGTTTGCCTGAAAATGATGCCAAATGGGGCTTGCGGGGCGTTGGAAATCTTTCAGAGAGCAGTTAAAGATCCCGTTAACAACCAGACTGTGATTGGGGCCTGTCCGGCAGGGGCCCGGGCCCCAGCCGTGACTGATATGCCGACGGCCAATTATCGGTGACGGTGGCCAGGTAAAGAGGAAGGCGTCAGCAGCTTTTACAAGCAGGGACGCGAGCTGGCTGCATACTGACGAGGCACTTCAGAGCATCGTGGCCGTTGTCCTGCGCGCCGCTTTGCTTACATTCAGTTTCGGGGCATAAAGCCTTTCGCCTCGCGACGGCACCCCACTGTATGGCTTCCCTATGTGGGCTTGAGGTGAAAAAAAAGGTGCAATTTGCAGGAATATATTAAGTCATTCACTTTGGGAGTTGTTGGGACAAATGCCAGATGCCATCCAGCGGCCGGGCTGGGCCGCAGAAAGAGCCAAACCTCCCGTCTCTGCTCCGTGTCGTCCCCGTGTCTGTCCCCTGGAAAAGAAAAAAGTGCGTGTCAACCTCAGCGCAGTGATGGAGCAACATTACCATCTAGTGGTACCATGAGAAAAACCATAGACCCCCATCCCAACCACGATGAAGTCCGGCTGCGTCGTTAATGTCACATAACGTAATGATATATATTATACTTGATTTCCTAAATGATGGTTTTCCGGCCAAATTGATATATTGTTTGGAATTCCTCCGAGGCCCTTTACACCAGACATTTAGCTTTCACCCCTTTTTAAGCATCAAACTCCGTACTTTGACTGTAGTGGAAGATGGCACTTGCCGTGTCATACATGGGGAAGCCGTGCGGTCGTAAATGACTCCTCGTGGTGACGTTTTTTCGGCAACATGTCAAATAGTGGAATATGTTTTTTTTCATACATAACAAGTGTCAACGTTTGCCATATAATTGCCCGCTTCCATCTTGTTCCTCCCTTTTGTTCTTCTCTTGGAGACATTTCAGCGCACCAGCCATTTGACACTTCTAATGATACCGCAAAAAAAAACAAAAAAACACACACAACAAAGGGGAAAGTGTGGCTTTCAAGGATCAGTGGAGCTTATTTTGTCTCCCCATGACAAAAACACACACAAGTACACTCTGCTTCTCTTCAGTCTCACAACTTTCACACGCATGGATGCTCACACACACACACACAGCGGTTCAAATATTAGTCTCACGAAACGCGGCCTTGTCCGACCTTGTCCTCCTTAACGTCGGCGTTGTTCTGATGCGAAGGGCGAGGCGGCGAAGGGACGGGACGTGGGGCGAGGGGGGGCAAGAGAGCCCCGCCTCACTTCTATAGACAAGGCAGCCAGCTTGATTCGCTCTTTCAGACTAATGCTATAAACACGCGGCCGTGCCCCGAGCCCGCTGACGGATAGCGCATGAGCGGCTTTGACACACACACACACACACACACACACACACACACACACACAGACAGACAGAAGGCCTTTCTCCAGGCCAGAGCCACAGCGGAACAGACCAGGGCCAGAGAGACGGGGCCGGCCATCGTCGTCCCATGCGGTGCCCAGTGGTGCGGAGGCCACCGGATGGGATATATATCCGCACGGGTCCCGCACAGCCACTGCGTTTGCCGCGAGGGCAACGTGATGCCGCTCGAGACGGGACGCAGTCATCGGGATGACGAGGACGTGGCCGCGTTTGCCGTTTGGTGCCTCGGCTGCCGCCGCCACTGGGATTCAGCCCTGTGCCGAGCGCCTCTGCCACGTCTGCTTTGGGACATAACCCTCCATGAGAAGAGCAGGCGGAGACAGGCGGACACGCGGGTAACTGTACCTCAACAACCCACAGTCTCCGTGGTTGACATCCATCTGGACGACGAGGGCTGTGGCAGTTCTGGCGTGAGGCAGCAGGGCGGCGGTGGGGAGGCAAAACGGCTCCGACAAATAGGGACGGAAGCATGTGCCACTTTAGGCCAACAGAAGCGTCATAAATGAAAACAAACATCATATTGAGTAATAGTAGCCTAACGTGTGAGATGTATGTTAAAAGACTTCATGTCTGGTCTAATGGCATGTTAATATTATGATTGTGTGTTTTGGATTTATGAGCACGATTTCATTGAGGTCGTTCCATTTTATGGTGGACTGACAAACCCATGGCATTAGGTCTCTCAGTTTATGTCGAAACTCTAATCTGTATGGAATCTATAGGCAGTCCGGACGGCGTACTATTATTATATTGAAATATGAACTTAAATATTGTCGTTGTCTGCTCTGTCCCGGTCAGATCGGTAGAACAGATGCTCTCGTGTCCCGCAGCCTCCCTGATGATTCATGACGGTTCCTAGTGTGTCGGTGGCCCAGGCACCGTTGTGTTCATAAAAGTGGCTTTGCATCATTTGTCCTGCTGGATAAACTCCCTCTCGGGGGGTGAATGGTGAAGCTCTTTCCACACGCATTCTTTTGAAATGAAGCGTATTGACATTAGATAAAACTTCCCCGTCACATTTGGTGTCCGGCCTTTTTTTTTTTTCTTCTTCCTGCTGGCCCGCTGTAGAGTTATGGTGGAAAAAAACCTGGTTTTGTGTCAGATGAAATCGAATCCTGTTAATGATTTCATAACCCGCCACAGTGAGTTGCCGTTGAAGCGCCTGATCTCGATAACAGCCGCTCTGCTGACATCTGCTGGTCACCGGCTTGGAATCTGCCTGAGGAAGCTTTCAAGTTCGATCTTCATGGCAGTCAGACACTCGCGTCTCCTGGCTTTTCTCAAGCGCCACATTAACCGGCTCTGCTTGACGCTCCGCCTCTTATGCTGTCTCCTTTTATCTCGCATGCAAACACGACACAAATTCTCATACATAGCGTATACCTCACCCCCTTCATATACATACATATATGTATGTATGTATTTCCCTGTAATATGTAGATGTTACCACTGGAGATACGGTGAGGCCTGGAACGTGAATGAAATGGGATCCATTTTTGGGGGGGCTGGTTGAGAGGCCCGAGCGCTGCAGCACTCAGTGCTGTCTCCCGCCCCCTTACGGCCGCTAAAACCTCAAATCTGTCTCATCACACGTGTTGGCTGGTTGGCAAGTGGAGCGAAGTGGAGGTATCAGGAGGCACAAGTCAAGCGTGACGGAGGCAGCGAGCGGAGCGGCGCGGGACAGGAGCCTCTCGGCAGCAGCCGATCTGGCGCGTTCCTCCCCGCGGGGGACGGGCGGAAGGATCGGCGCGGCCGTCTCCTCCATCAGCATTCGCAGAGGGCAGGCGCGGAGCAGCTACACCGGCACAGGAAGAAGCAGTGCACTACAGAAGGTTTGACATTAGAGTCAGGCTGGACCAGAGAAAAGCAAGGGTTCCATTCTGGACTGGGAAAAGAAGCAGAAGATCACCAGGAGTGTGCGGTGATTTCAGTATGAAGGGGCAGAGAAATGCTAATAGGCCGCATCTCAATCGCAAAAGGGGGCGAGAGAAAAAACGGCCGAAACAAAACCATCAAAAATCATTTCACTTCTAAGGATAACGGTCGGAGCAGTGACGCCACAATAGCAAATCACATTGGATCGGCAGAGCCCATCTTCACCTTTGACCCACAAATCGAGAAAGTGCCTTCATGGTCAAAAGAGTGAGGGAAAACTGCTGATTTAAAAATGGCGGCGAAATCAGGCAGAAACCTCTCCCAAGCACGGAGGATATTATTTCCCCCGAGAGGCCGGTCAAACTCAGCGGTACGTTTCGCATTGGTCGGTTGAGAGCGGGCACCGACAGGTAGACAGGGCGGGGCAGGGGGGCTGGCGTGGCTGCCGGTGGTCTGTCGGGCTGGCTGACATCTCTGTCTCCTCCTCTCTCCCGGCAGTTCATGGCATCAAGTGGACTTGCAGCAATGGGAACAGCAGCTCTGGCTTCTCAGTGGAGCAGCTAGTGCAACAGATTCTGGACAGCCACCAAACTAAGCCACCTCCCCGGACTCACAATTGCCTCTGCACGGGCACCCTGGGTAAGGGCTAGCGAGTGGGATGGAGTATGTGTGCGAGAGAGAGAGAGAGAGACTGAGAGAGAGAGAGTTGAAAATTCCCCCCCAAAAAAGCCCATAAAGATACTGTGTGTTATATGGCGGAGCAGACAAGGTGGTTCAGGTCTTTGACTGGTAGGTGATTTACAGTGAAATGGCGTTTCAGGGTTATTGCCTTTTTCCTTCTCTTTTGTTTACTGATAACCGGGTCTGGACCGTATCTGTAACCGCCCAGCTGTTCACCCACGTTATGCTAGTCAATCATATATTTCACTAGGCTGTAAGTGAGGAAAAATAATATAGGGAAGTGGTTTTTGAGATTGAGATAAAAAAAAAAAACGGATTTGCATTTTTATTTCTGATGACTAAAGGTAACAAGCCATGAAAAAATCCCCAAACACGCACTGTGGACCTAATAGGAGAAAGCCTAGTCTTATCACCCCAAAGAAAATCTTTCACAAACTGATGAATAGGAAAACAAACAAATCATCCATCTCTGTTTTGGCTCCTGTAATTATAGCACTGCCCAACTTTTGAGTTTTGGCCCCCCCCCCCGGACCCCCTCCGTATATATCTCCAGCTCATCTTTCCATATTCCATATTTGTTTTTCTCTTTGTCTCCGCACAGGCGCAGGGAGCAGCGTGCACCACAAATGCAACAGCGCCAAACACCGCATCATCTCCCCCAAGGTGGACCCGCGCTCGGGGGGCTACGGCAGCGCCCACTCCGAGGTGCAGAACAATGACGTGTCTGAGGGGAAGACGGAGCACAGCGCTCACGGCGCTGGAGGCAAAAGCTCCGGGGGAGGCGGCAGCGCCCGGGAGAAACGCAACGGCAAGGTCCACAAGCCCGTCCTGCTGCACCAGAACAGCACAGAGGTGTCGTCCACCAACCAGGTGGAGGTCCCCGACACCACGCAGAACTCCCCCGTCTCCATCAGCAGCGGCCTCAACAGCGACCCGGACATAGCCGACAGCCCCGCGGTGACCGGCATGAGCCACGTGGCCTCCGTCATGTCCGGCCTCTCCCAGAGCGTCTTTATGTCGGAGGTCACCGGCGATCCCGTCTACAGCATGTCCCCCACGGGGGGGCCCAACGCCCACCTGATGGGCGCAGACGCCACCTCACAGGGCCTGGTGATGTCCGATCGACACAAGTTTGCCTTCCCCGGCGCAGGCGGGGTGGGGGAAGCCGGGACCGCCGGCGCGGGAGACGGCCTCAACATGCTGTCCTCAGCCGGCGTGTCCGAGGAGCTGGTGCTCTCGAGCAGTCTGGACTCTGGAAGCATCAAGATCCCTGAGACCAATATGAACTTTGACCCCGACTGCTTCCTGAACAACCCCAAGCAGGGCCAGACCTACGGAGGCAGTGCGATGAAGACGGAGGGCCACTCCCCCTCTGCCTCGTCTTCCTCGGGTGGCAGCAGCAATGGCAACCTGCGGCGCTCCCCCGCCATTCCAGACAACAGCTACACCTTCAACTCGGCTCTGGTGAAGAACATCAAGACAGAAGACACGTCGTTTGAGCAGCAGCTGGCCACGGAGAGCGGATACCAGGTGGGGACGGTGGTGAACTGTGGCGGTGGGGTCCACCCGGCCTCTGGTGCCGGTTCAGGTCCGGGCAGCCTTGCTCTGACCTCGGCGGGCTCCCTGCTTCCCTCCGGTGGGGGTCTCAGTCCGAGCACCACCCTGGAGCAGATGGACTTCAGTGCCATCGACGCCAAGCAAGAATACGCTCCCAACACCAGCACGGTGAGCTACGCTCAGGCCATGTCCAGCCCTCACATGCAGCACCAGAGCCGCTCGCCCAGCTTCTTCCTGCAGGACGCCTCTCAGACGGGCCAGGCTCAGCAGGGGAGGCCCGGCATGGGCCAGAAAACACATTTGATGGAGCACAACTCCCACGACTCTGGAGCTTACATGGGGCTCCAGGTGGTGAAGACGGACTCCCCCGGCAGCAACGGCCACCTTCACCACCATCACCACCAGGGCCACCAGCCCCAGCACAGGGCCAACTGCAACGGAGGCTCGCCCACAGAGGGTCCCGGCCAGGCTGGCCCTCTGCAGCTGCTTCAGTACCAGGGGGGCTTCCCTGGAATGGGCACGGAGCACGAGGAGGTGGTGGGTCTGGAGCAGCCGGGCAGCGGGAGCTCGGCCCAGGCCAGCGAGAACGGAGTGGAGAATCTGCTCAAGGCAGGAGACCACATTCAGGCCTGCGGGGCTGGGAACGGAGAGGGAGGGGGCGCTGAGCACTACCTGCAGCAGGCTCCGGACGCTGGTGGAGGAGGGACCGGAGGAGCCGGAGAAGGAGTGGCTATTCATAATGGAAACAATGGGGATGGCAGCGGCCGCTCGCAGCAGCAGCAGCTTCAGCCTTTCCTCCAGGGCTCCAGCATGGTGCAGGGGCTCTACAACTCTCACCAGGGCCTGGGGGGCGGAGCCAGTAACGGAGGAGGCGGCGGGACCGGCATGGAGATCAGTCTGGATCACTTCGACATCTCTTTTGGAAACCAGTTCTCCGACCTCATCAACGACTTCATATCAGTGGACGGCAGCGGCGCCACCATGTCGGCCGGAGGAGCCTTGTACGCGCACCAGCTGGTCACATCCCACAGCTCCGAGGGGCAGAACGCGGCCGGAGGGGCCCCCCAGCAGGGCCAGGAGGACGGAGGGGCCCGGGGCCCCGGATACACTGGCTCCGAGCTCTGCCTCCAGCCCTGCTGCAGTCCCCAGTCCGGCGCGGGTGGAAACACGGGAGACGCAGGCTCCTTGTCCTACATGAATGTAGCAGAGGTGGTTTCTGCAGCTGTGGCCCAGGGGGCCCTGGGGATCCTCCAGGCCACAGGGAGACTCTTCATGGTCACCGACTACTCTCCTGAATGGTCCTACCCCGAGGTGAGCCACAGGACACACGACTACTCCCACCACCGGTTTGATTTTGCATGTTGTATGTTATAGCATGTTTACTGGGATGGGGGATGAGTTATTGGAATCTCGGTTTCGCCAACAGCCGTTCAATATAAGAACTCTTTTAAACTGTTTTTTTAGCCCATCCATCTTAAGTGTTTTAGGTGTATTTTAAATAAGGCACATGGACTATTTGTAATCTAGCTTCTCCTTTGATATTTTCAGTTTAAAACTTAAATTGAAAAACTGGGGTAGGAACTGCTCATGGGTCATTTTAAGCTGATCTGATGGTTGAGCCTATTCATAATAATTTTTTTAATCTGGAACTTGTAATACAACAGAATGATCAATCAATTGCACTCCCAGAGTAAGTGAATGGAACATTTAAGTGTTAATTTACTCTAATATCAATCCCATTTCCAATGGCTCCTGCTTGTAATGTGGGCAGTCCTACCACTAGATGTCACTGTGCACTCAAACGTACCTGCCATGAATGAGTAGAAATAAAGTAAGTTTAAGAAAACATGTACGAGCAGCCATATATGTTACTTTATACCTCACTTCAAACCTTTTTATATATTAACATTAATATGAATTGACTGAGCAGTGGGACTCCTATTCACCACAGTATTATGTTGGACTGCAATATAATGCAGAGTGTAATTCCCTCCTGCGGCCTCAGGGTGGTGGCATGGTTCAAGTTCAGGGCTGGTTTGAGTCAAATCAGTGTGGTAAAAGGAAGGTGGTCTTCCACGTGATGGCAGCAGAGAGCAGCTGAAGGAAAGCCGGTCGTCCTCCTGTGTGCCATTCTCATCTTTGCACTCTAGGTGGCGTGGTGGCAACACGTGGAGTTGGTTTTCATCTCGATTTCTTTTCGCAGGGTGGAGTGAAGGTGCTGATCACTGGGCCCTGGCAGGAGGCCAGCTCAAACTACAGCTGCTTGTTTGACCAGATCTCAGTCCCAGCCTCCCTCATCCAGCCCGGGGTGTTGCGCTGCTACTGCCCAGGTAACGACGGGGGGGGCTCACACATACCTGAGTGCAGAGGCGTCACTACGGGGCAGGCAAACTAGGCAATTGCCTAGGGCTAGAAGGGGGCCCCCCCAAAGATGGCTGTGACATTGGTCCACAGCCAGGACAACCTGAAAGACAATTAAATGACTTGCCATGAGGGGGCACTGCAATGACACGTCCAGGAACTCCCTCATAGGGGGCCCCGCTTTCAAAAGCTTTTTTTTTTTTTTGCCAGGGGCCCCCAGAGTGTCTTGAAACGTCCCTGTTCAAGAATGACACCTTAAAATAGCTATCGCATATAACACATCTATGAGATATAATGAAGGAGTCTGTGGGCCCTGAACATGTGAGTGATCTGGGCAATATGGATTTGCTTACACAAGTTTTTTATGAAAAGTTACAAACAAATGACTCTCCGTCATGTTTAGATAAGCGGCTGGATGTGAAAACGGGTTAAAAATGAAGTCTGGAAAGGGAACTGGGGCAGCATTAAGGATAACATTTTAATGAGGCTGTCATAGTCTAACTTTAGATCCTTTACACCGAAAATCATCACTGATCAACAGATGTGACCGTGTAATATTGATCATGTGATCATTGACATAAATTCTCTTTTTTCCCTCCTCCTCTCCAGCTCATGACACGGGTCTGGTGACACTGCAGGTGGCTGTCACTAACCAGATCATCTCCAACTCGGTGGTCTTTGAGTACAAGGCTCGCGCTCTTCCTTCACTGCCCTCATCTCAGCACGACTGGCTCTCACTGGATGGTACGTCTCTCCTCACTTTTACTGGAGCTTTGGTGCCCTGCGGGACACCATCCAGCGCCTCGTTAAGGGGCCAGGAGGTTATTATGAGCTCACATATATCTTGCTCACACATTTCGTGCAGTGATATGCGCAAAACACTTATTATGTGTCAAATAGTTGGATATACGCCACAACAATAAACCTGTTAAATGAATGCAACAGTGTCCGATACACTTTGACCAGACGCACACAAAAAAAATAATTATAACATTATCTCATCATCTTTTTTCTTTTTTTTTAAATATGCCCATGCGAGGCATTTGAGAGGAAGAAAGGCAGCTTTTAGCTCAGCTTGGATTTTTGGCTCCAGTCTTCTTAACAGCAGACAAATATTCTTGACAATATTGTGATCTAGATTTCAGCCCAGCCCCCCTGGTCCCACCCAAATGAAACTGCCGCGTTGGTCTTCAGACGTGTTGACTGACACCTCTTCAGCCTCTTGTTCTGGAATGTGCAATTGAAATACATCGTGTACTGTATGTGTGTTGGTTGAAAAACAGCCTCATGGTCTCATTTGTGCTTGTGTGATAATCAAGACTAAACGTGGACTATGTTTGTATACAGCAGTGCAAATGCGGTGTGCGTGTGGTGGGGGGGGGGGTGGTTGTGTGCGCGTGTGCGCGTGGTGGTTGTGTGTGTGATGGTTGTGTGTGCGTGTGGTGGTTGTGTGTGTGATGGTTGTGTGTGCGTGTGGTGGTTGTGCGTGTGGTGGTTGTGTGTGTGATGGTCGTGCGTGCGTGCGTGCGTGCGAGGTGGTTGTGTGTGTGCGTGCGCGTGGTGGAGCTCTGCTGCAGTATTTGAGCATTGACAGGATAAAGTAGGCCACGGTGAAGCACAGGCTCGCAGGACAGCTGCATTGCAGACGGCTCTTGAGGGAGTGGGAGTGAGTTATCGTGAGCTGGCGGCTCCCGTGCACAGCAGCACCAGTGGATCCCTCCGCCATTCATAGCCTACTGCCTCACTGGCCCATTCACAGAACCAGTTAAGGAGGAGCTGACTGTCTCAGGGAAGAACAGGGCCCACCCCATTGCCTTACTTCCATTAACCCCTTGTCTGCTGTCTCTTTCCATTCGGTCCCTGGCCGTCTGCAATGTTGTTTTTGAAGATGGCCGCTCTTGACACTTGGCTACGAGCAGAGGCGTCCCAACGGGGCAGGCGAACTGGGCAATTCGCCTCGGGCCCCTGGGGGCATTGCAATGACACGTTCAGGAACCCCCTCGTAGGGGCCCCCATGGTACTTGCGCGCTGTCAAAAGCTTTGTTTGTAAGTGTCTCGAAAGGTCCCTGGGTATAAGGATATGCCGTAGAAACATCGTATACAGCTGATGTGAGAGAGAGAGAGAGAGGTTAGCTTTACTTCAAATGGAATCACATGTTGCACAAACAAAAGTCTCAAGTCTCCCTGCGTGACCACCAGCTTCAGGACCACCGCACTGTGGAAAGCCCACATTAAAAAGCCATCTTCACACAGTCGGTTCCCACTATTTCAGAAGTAGGGCAGGGTGTAGCTGCGCATCATGCAAACCGATTTGGACCAAAGAGTAATGCAGTGTAAAACTCCTGGCTTTGAGGTGCGTGTTGTGCACGTGCAAAAAAGTGGGAGACGCTGCCAGCTGAGTGAGTCCCCCCGTGGAAGACGCGCTGTGCTATGATGTGCTAATGGCACAGCTGCCTGCCTGCCTTGATTTGTCATAATGCAGAGTGGGGGAAGGGTTCGCTGTTTTCTGCAGCACTGCAGGTAACGGAGCCACGGGCCGGAGCCGCAGAGCTCTCACCGGGCTCGGACCCCCCACCACCGCCCGAACCCGGGGGGAGGGAGGGAGGGAGGGAGGGAAGGAGGGAGGCGACGGTCCTCCGGCGGCCGCCCCCCACCCCCATAGAAAAAAAAAAAAGAAATCAAAAATCACAGCCCCGCACTCCCGCTTCACTCAGCGCCAGATATGGTGGAGGTGCTGCCTGAAACCGGCGGACACGCGCGCGCGCGCACACACACACACACAATGCAGGCGCGGAGGAGTGGGCGTGTTTGGGTCAACATGGTAAAGCACCGCAAAGTGAGCCCGAGTCCGTGTCAGGCAGCGGCGCGTGCCCGCCACCGACTCGTGAAGCGGAGCCGCACGCGCCGCCGTGTAAATAAGCGGTCCAAAAAAATGAGACCCAATGAGCATCGGTAGCCCGTTTACGGTCAGGTGAGGAGCGGGAGCGGGAGCGCGGCGCGCGGAGGATGAAACGGGGGGACTCGTGCGCGTGTTTACCGGCGACACGTGCGCACGTCGTCTCCTAGCAGCCGTATTTGTCATTTTACTGCAGGCTGGCTGCGAGAAACGCTACAGGGAAGTGTGTGTGTCCGTGTGTGTGTGAGGGCAAACAAGTGAGGAGGAGGAGGAGGATCTGAGAGGAGGAAGAGTAGTCTCTGTCTCTCTCCCCCACCCCCCTCTCTCTCTCTCTCTCTCGTCGCGTCGCTCTCTTTCTTCACTTTGTTCTATTGTTGACGAGCTCTGTTGAGATTCAGTCCACACCAAGGATAGCTTTTCTTTTTTCTTTTCTTATTTTTCGATTTTTCTCTTTTTGGGAATGTCCCATGCAGCAGCCCGCTCGTCAGGCTGCACTCTGAGTGACATGCAGCTCTGGTTGGACTCCTTCGGGTCAGGATGCCACTGAATTTCCCCCGCATCTCCTGAGATTTTTCCTTCTTTTTCGGGCTCTTGGGTGGACTCTACCGATGGAAAATAACATAGAAGGTTAGAGTTGTGCAAGTTCAAGCTATGGCAGTAGTGTTGTGCTGTATTTGTGTGGCGTGTGTGTTTTTTCTTTCGTTTTATCCTGTCTTTCTGCCAGAAGGAGTTGAAGTCCCCCGTTGCATGGATACCCCCTGCATGCTTAGCGTGTCTGTGTTGGAGTTGCATGTGTTTTGGCTTCTGGAGAGTTGAGGTTGATAGTGGCCAACTCCTGACTCACGTCTATAGTGTCGAGGCAAACTGGCTGCTCAAGATGCCTTCAGGGACCAAAAACAGGCTTGAATTCCCTTTGCCTTTTAAACAGCAGAAGAAGTGACAGCTCCACACTTTTTTTGAATCCTCTTGGGTTTTCACGCTGCCAGGTCTCGTGGCCGTTTCCTGACAGTTGTGGTCTGATTGGTCCCCCGCCACGACTCGGGCTCGTGTCGTGTACGTGGCCAGATGCCAGCGCCGTTTCACGTGTGGGTGAAAGTGGAGTAGTGGCTCTCGTGTCGTGCAGTAAAAGGCTGTCGCGTCCGCAAGCGTCGCTCTGGTTTTGGAAGCCGGCTAAGGTTTAGTTGTTCCGGCCGAACGTGGGGCTGACTACATTGGCTGCAAATGAACTAAGAATTGAATAACAATAACGGGTGAAAATGAACTCCACACCTTTCTACACTTCTCCATCCAGCCTCCAGCAACTTCCCTTTTTGTATTTCCTGTTGCTGCGCTTTTAGAGATTTTTGGTGAGGCAGCTGCAGATATACGTTGGTCTTACCTGTTGCTCGTCCCATTGGTCCTAGTCGGCCTCTGAACCAAAACCAAAGTGGCAAAGTCTTGTAGAAAAATATATTTGGAATCAATTGTCTTTTTTTTCCTGTCGGCTGTATTGCACACGTATGAATGGCAGTGTCGCTGACTGAAGCGGTTTATTTCATATATTTGGCAGCAGTACCCCTGTCGTTTATCTCGGCCGAACGTCGCTCAACCGTGCATGAGTTGTGGTCGTATAGTATTGTGGCTTTACAGTAGCACCGGCGTGGAGTATTTGTGTGCTTGCGGCAGAGGCAGCATGGGTTGCACGGTTGGATATTGGTCAAACCCCCCCCATTGCCCTAGCAGCCACTCTATGGTCGGGCGATGCCTATAGCACTTCTAGTAGTAGACTTCTACGGGTGTATTTGGGCACACATGTGGGCGTACCAAGCTTTTAGCTCTGTCTGTCTGGTTATAATCTGCGGAAATGCATACCAGCAGCTAAAGCATGGTATAGCGGATGTAGCCGACTAACGATGTAGAAATTCTTTTTTTGAAGCTGAACCCACAATATGAACAGTAGTGGGCATGCTTACACCTGCAGATGATGGATCACCACGGACTAGTGTTTAAAGACATAAAGAGGCGTAATATGGGCCCCAATTTAATTGGAGCTCATAATGTGAAATAACACTCCTGATTGTTATTGACTTCTATAATCCTTGGTGGATCTATAAATCTTCCCATTTTCTTGTTTTCCCTCCCAGTTGTGACACTTCAGTTTCCTCAGCCTGATAATCCGTCACTTTATAATCAGTGGAAATCCAAGACATTATTATCCACAAAACAACAGCATTTTCCGCCTAAGGTGATCCCATTTGAGGGGTGGGACTCGAGTGAGTCTTGTGGCCAGTTTTGAAGCGGCGTTATGCATTATTTAGTATAGGTCAGTGCTGAAATGTGCATTTTGCTGCCCACCTCTGTCCTAACAAGACCCCGTCTGCCACAAACCATATGGGCAAATCTGTATTCCCTGCTAATGCTTCTGTCTATATTCCTAAGTAGAATCCAGGGGCTGTGTCTTGTTTATGTTGTTAGCTTGGCATTTGTGGGTCACTCAGCTAATGTGCTTATTAAATACTGCTTCGGTCCCTGCTGGTGCTGTGCAGGCGTATCCTCTGAGTGGTCAAAGTGTGGTCACCAACTTTAAATACAGGATGCAATTATCCCCAGTCTCCCACTAAACGTAAAATAGATCGCCTCCAAGAGCAGATGGCTTCAAGTCCCCGTCCTGTCCCGGCTGCAGTTGTAAATCTTAAAGTCTTTACCACCGTGTTCTGTAGATCCCGGAGCGTCCAGTGTCTGCAAAAGACACTGGAAACGAAAAGTAGCTTTAAAAAAAAAAAATGCATTTGGTCCAACTGTGTTGTCCTGCTATTAATGGAAAAGCTTTGGAGACGTGCCGTCCCTGGGGACGCGGATTGATTCGTCTTTGGAATTATTTCTCCACTAATACTCCTCATGTGTCAAACACTGTATCGTTGAGCATGCAAATGAGAGGCTAATGATATGCAATCGTTACTTTATCAATTGAGCGCCTATAAAAAATGCACCCCCCCAGACAAAAAGCCAATAGTGAATCACTCTATTAGTGTGATAGCGGATGGCAGGAATTCCCAGCGGGTGCACTCTTGGCATTTTACCTCCGCCGTGACACAGTCTATCCATTCACTGTCCAGACTAGACTCATATTGACCTATATAGCTGGATAAATGCCAGCAGGTTAAGAGCGGCATCACCTCTGTGCTTGAACAGTTCCAGCTTTGTGACCTTTGTTTACCCTTCTTCCACTTCAGATTCGGAACTGTCCGAAGGGGCAAATCGTCTATTTGCGCTGGACTTTGTGGACTTAGGAGATGTACCAGTGATGCAGGCAGCTGGCTGATTCTTTTTAGCCTTGAATTTGGGCTGTGTTTGCATGTTTGTCCCTCGTGTGCGCAGCTTCCTACAGGTGGTGTGGTTGGGTCTGACATCTGGGAAAACTCCTTTTTCTCACGGCCACATACAGGCCAATTTGATCTCAAGCGGGCCGAACTGGAAAAATATACAGCATAATAACCGATAGATAACCACACCTCCATTTTCTCCATAAGGTCCGGTAAAGAGGATGGGTACATTCTGAAGATTATTATCTTTTGATAAAACATGATGAACAACCTGAAATGGTGAAAATAAGTGCAATCGGTCATTTTTACTCGGGCCTACAAGCTATATAATAAAACAAATCTAATTCATGACGGGCTTTGTGATTTATTCGTCACAGATATCAATATTTGCTGTGAGAAGCATTTCAAAATATGCAATAGGATTTTATAAGATGGGTGAATATATAATTAGGCCGTATAAACTTCAGGTCAACACCTTTTATTTGCCCTGCAATCCAAATCTTTATTTCACTGCTAACATTGAATTATGGGCCAAAATAAAAAATATAATTCCAAAATTTAGCTTGAATAATATTTCTCCAATAGGACATAACTTTCGTAGCATCATTGTGTCGATAATATCTGGGAAGACAAAATGAATAAAAGCATCTTTTTGGCAACATTGCACTCTGATGGTTTTAGAAAATTCTCTACTGCAGGAATTACACGTTGTCACTGTTAAATTCTAATTTACGGAATGTAAGCGAACGCATCACCGTTTTGATCGACAGTCCCAGTGGCCTATGCCGGCTGCGTTAGTGGGGGAAGTGCGTTCCGATTGGGTGGACGTTCTGGGGGCGGGAGCTAGAAAGAGGAACAGGAAAGGAAACGCCATAGCTCTGGGTTCGTACGTGTGTCTGTTACTTACGCTTGGCAAAGTCATCCCACGGGCCAGGTTGGACCCTCTGGCGGCCACTTCTGGCCCGCGGGCCTGGAGTTTGACATGTTTGGGTTAACCGCACTGGAAACATTCGTTGACCCCCATGGTGTGGCGGTGAATCCATTTGTGGCTTTGTGTGTGTGTGTGTGTGTGTGAGGCTTGACGCCGATGGATTGACGAGCTGTCCAGGGTGCGCACCTCTCCCTCTGCCTCGTCTTCCTCCCGTCTTCTCGTCTCCCCGTCCTTACCTGTGACCTGCTCTCCTCTTCCTCCCTTTTTTAGCGTCTTCTCACCCCCACTTTGCCCCGCTGCGTGTCGATAAAACCACCCCGTCCTTCCTCCCCGTTACGCGTCTCTACATCAACCTGTCCCGTGTCCCAGAGAGGGGGACAGATCGCACGGGGCAGGGGCCGAGGTTCATCTCGCCAGGGTCCTCGGCTCTCTCTGCGTCTTGTAGAGGACACCCATGTCCTCTGAGGGACGCAAGCCACTGACTCAGCAGAGACTTTCTTCGTTCTGCTGCGACTCTAGAGCCGAACGCAACCGGGGACTTTCCCCAGCCAGGACCAGGTCTTAGAATGGTGTCTGGTGGGTCTCCCACTGACGATCATAGACATGAGATGAAACCAGAGCGGGTTCAAACTCACTCATTTGGCACATCGGTCCTAAAGGTTCTCAGCAACCCAACCCAAGAGGTTGTTAGGTCGGTGTTTTTTTTCGACATTCATGGTGCATGGTTTTTGTTTTCCACACTTGTACCTGTGGCACCTGGCCATCCTCTCCGGGCATTGGCAGGCGCTTTTTAAAAGTGGAGGCGAGTCATTCAGCCTCTTAGTTGCCGTTGTTTCCAAAGGTCGCGTAACAAAAAAAAAACGTCGATTTCTGTGCGCTGAAATAACTTTTGTGTTTTTCGCCATTTGGACGGGGACATTTCGCAAGGATCGCCGTCCGTCATCCACGAGAACTAAGCCTGGCTTTGGAAGCTGATTGACAGCTGTCATTTGACACAGTTTAACCCATGCCCTTTCATCAAAATCCTCGTTTGCCTCAATAAAACCAACATGTCACAAATGCCTGATAGTGACCATGTTTGCTGCCACACGGGAGTAAACCAGAAAGTGGGAGGCGCCGTTGACGACGCCACAGCGCCGTCGCCGCTCTGGTTGGCTGCTGGCCTTCCACCCGTCTCCTCCCACTCATCTGTCCCCCCCCCCCCCCCCCACTCATCTGTCCCCCCCCCCCCCTCCCTCTGCAGTGGACGTGCATCGCATTTGGAGCAGCAGGCAGCAGGTGGAGATGACATCATCTGCACTGCAGCACACTGCAGCACTGGGTCTGAACAAAGACATGTCAGCCCCGCCGCTAACCAGCCACCCCCCCTCTCGCTCTCTCGCTCCGTCTCTCCCGACTCCTCGCCCCCCTCCCCCTCCACCTGTGAGTCCACAGGGACGGGGGAAAGACGAGGGGCCGTCCCGCACCGGGGCGGGGGTGTGGTGCCGCGGCCTCCGACTCCCACCTCTTGACACCGGGCGCTCCGTCTGGAACGGGCTCCTCTCCTCCTCCTCGCCTGTCTCCAGATGCTTGAGAAATCTTGGCCAAGGATACGAGCCGTGTTCGCTGAGTTGACAGCGGGCTCACTTATGCAGTCTATAGCGCACGCGGGGGGGCGAGAGACCTCAATGTTGTCCTCCGAGTCCATTATTCACACTGCAGCCTGTTGTCACTGAAGCCAGTAATTTAGCAGCCGGTGACATAATGTTTTTTTTTTTTTTTCTGTCCAATGATAGCAGGGACTTGACCTCTTTCACAGGAGGTTCCACTGTGACATTAGCTCTCCACGGAGCCCTGAGCCAAGACGCTCCATAAAGCGCAAATGTCACGGGGTCGTGCTGTGAGCCCCCCCCCTTGGAGTCATTAGGTCCCCACCTACAGCATCAACACTGAGACCACAGCCAGATTTATAGCCTCCATTTTTTTCATTGTTTGCCTTTTTTGCTGCTGCCGTAGTCCTTCTCCTCCCCTTCATCAATAAGCCAATAGCACGCTGACAGACCATACACACAGCCATGTTCCTGTCGCCTAGTTACCGCTCGGCAGCAGGTTGCCACAGAAACGGCCTCATAGTGGCTAAATGGGGAATGCTAATGCAGTCTTCTGTAGTCCCTGCTGCAGTGGTCTCTCTGCGCCCATCCCACTGCCTGTACATTGCATACTTTCTGTGAGTGTGTGTGTGTTTGTGTGTCGCACACATTCTCAGTACACAGTGTTTGTTGGGGGAGCGTCTGGGGCGCCAACACTTGACCCTTGTCTGTATCATTTTTGCTCCCTTTGGTCTTCGGCATGTCCCATGTTTCTGACACGGCGTTGTCCCGGGTTCCGAGCGGAAAAGTTCATCAGCCCTCTGACCTACTGTGGTAGTTTCCGGGGAAAAGAGCGGCAGTTTCCTCCTCAACTGCGAGTCTCATGCGGCGCCGTCCGTCTCGAAGTGGACAGGCTGTGATTTCCGGTCCTGCGGAAGTTGTGATTGATTCCGCATTCTTTTTTTTTGTACCGTCCAGACTTATGGAACTAAGGTGGATTTGGTCACGAGAGGCTGTAGTTAATCAGCTGGAGAGGAAGCCCCGTGTGTGAGGGTGGACACATTTCGCATGCCCCCACTCTCCGGCCAATTACTCAACCTGTATTAGCGTGCCGGTGCTTGGCTTTGAGTAATACAGGAGAGACGGAGCCATTAGGAGAGGATGGATGGGCCCTAAAGGTTATTTTAGCAAAGCCGATTGTTTTGATGGAGCTTCTGATTGATGCCTTTATGCGCTGGCCCAATTTGGAGAGATTAGTAATGATTAGCAAAAGAAAGTTGGAAGTGAGATTGCCGTCGGTGTGGAGGTGTGCTAGAAAGGGAAAAGTGTTGAGCGCCTCCCGAGGTCAACTCACCGCGATTTGGGGAGAATAGGTCTGGTCAGGACGCTGGGTTGTTGGTGCCGGTTAAAGCAAAGTCAACCATCTTCTTCTTTTTGCTTTTGCCCACCCGATGCGACTCGCGTGCTGACGTGTTCTTCTTCTTCCTTGGCCAGATAACCAGTTCAGAATGTCTATCCTGGAGCGCCTGGAGCAGATGGAGAGGAGGATGGCGGAGATGGCCAGCCACCAGCAGTCGAGCGGCGCAGGGAGCGGCGGCGCCGCGGGGGGAACAGGGGGGACCGGGGGAGGCGGAGGGGGCGGAGGAGGAGGGGGCAACAACAGCCAGTCACAGGTACGAGAGCCGCACCGCGTCCGCATTAAGACGGTCGATGTGTATGGGACACCTTGTTGATCTGAGTGAACGGCCCGCTAACAACTTGCTGGTTTTTGTGCGTGCGGAAGTGTGCGTCTGGCCAGATGCAAGCGGGCAGCTCCTTCGAGAGCCGCGTGGTGGTGGTCTGCGAGAAGATGATGAGCAGAGCTTGCTGGGCCAAGTCCAAACATTTGATCCACTCCAAGACCTTCCGAGGCATGACCCTCCTCCACCTGGCCGCCGGCCAGGGCTACGCCACCCTCATCCAGACGCTCATCAAGTGGCGGTGAGAAGAAAATACTCCAGATGGCCCATAATGCCGCTTGGGTGTGTAATTGGCGTGCACCGCAAGCGAGCGGTCCTGAGTGGCTGATTGTTTTTTCCTCTCTTCCGTGCAGCACTAAGCACGCTGATAGTATCGATTTGGAGTTGGAAGTGGACCCTCTGAATGTGGATCACTTCTCCTGCACGCCTCTGGTAAGAGAGTTTGCAAATGGGATCTAAACGGGTTTAGATCTAAACGTATACGGAATAATACACTTTTCCTTTCCCTCTGCTCCCCGTGCAGATGTGGGCGTGTGCCCTGGGTCACCTGGAGGCAGCGGTGGTCCTGTACAAATGGGACAGACGTGCCCTCGCCATCCCGGATTCCCTGGGCCGCCTCCCCCTGTCCATCGCCCGCTCCCGGGGCCACACCAAACTGGCCGAATGTCTGGAGCAGCTACAGAGAGAGGAGCAGCAGGCTCCGGCCCCTCTGCCCCCCACAGCCCGCATGTCCTTCTCCCCGGGCCCCGAGGCCCCCACCGCCGACAGCTGGATGGTCAGCTGGGCCAACGACGGCGTGGTGGCCCCCAGCGGCAAGAAAGGAGGAGGTCCCGCCTCCGCATCCAGCACCACCAGCCTCAATCCAGGTCTGCAGGTTCGAATAAAAAGTGAAGCAGATGCCATAGCGCGCTGTACAAATAACGCTTCCGTGCTTTGGTTTGTTGCAGACTTGAGAAGGCCCAGATCGGAGCCCTCCAACTACTACAGCAGCGAGGGCCAGAGGGATCTACCGCTCGCCAAAAAACATAAACCCAACCCAGAACTCTCTCAGACGCGGCCGGACAAGGCCACGTCCGTTCCGCTGAGCCTGGAGCAGCAGCAGCTCCACAAGAGCCTCTCCACGGAGGGCCTGAGCTCGGACAAGGGCCAGGTCAGGTGGAGCTCCAGAGAGGGCTTCTCCAGCGGCGGCCTGGGCAGGAAGGCGCCGGGCGTGGGCGGAGCCTGCAGCCTGGGGAAGGACAAGCTGGTGAACCGCTTGCGCCAGCGGGAACAGCTGGGCATGCTGGTGATGGCCGACAGGGAAATGGCCGACGCAGAGCTGCTGTCCTACCGGGAGGACCTGGAGAACCAGGACTGCCTCACGCAGATGGATGACCTGCAGGTGAATCATCCAAATCAATGGCACCAGCACAGGTTGCTGCGGGATGATATCTGAACCTCTTCCTCAGGCCAACCTTTCCGAATGATAAACTGCCCCTATGACGAGCCACCCTTGAAATCCCGTTCTCTCACCAAACAGGTCAACATGATGACTCTGGCGGAGCACATCATCGAAGCAACGCCGGAGAGAATCAAGAGGGAGAACTTCACGGCTGCGGAGTCCGCGCCCGTCGACGCGTCGGGGGTCAGCAACACCATGAACTGGCTGGCCAACTACCTGGGAGATGTGGAGCAGCTGCCCAGCATCGTACACCTGCGGTGAGGAGCGGTGTCGGGCGGGGAAAGGGCGGATATGCATATTGCTTCGCCAGCATGTTGGTGTGTGTGTGTGCCTGCAGGGGAAGTTGTGTTTTTTTTCCAGCACTGTGGTATTGTTCGAAAGGTCAGTAATACTTGTGTATACTATAGTAGTAATAATAGTAATACTATATATAATGCAGCATATTTATTGGCCATTTATAGTCAGAGTAAAGAATAGGGTGTTTAAAGGTTTACTGTACTCACCTGTTTACCCGGCTTTTATGCTAGACTCTTTTTCTTGATTGAATTGTCACTGATTTTAATATGTGTATTACATCCCTGTATTATTATTATGATTATTATTACTCTTATTTTATTCTGTTATTATTATTATTATTATTATTATTATTATTATTATTATTATTATTATTATTATTACTCTTATTTTATTCTGTTATTGTTATTGTTACTATTATTACTTTTATTTTGTTATTATTATTATTATTATTATTACTCTTATTTTATTCTGTTATTATTATTGTTTTTATTATTACTTTTATTTTGTTATTATTATTATTATTATCATTATTTTTATTTTTTAATTATTTTTGTTATTATTATTGTTATTACTCTTATTTTATTTTATTTTATTATGATTGTTATTATTATTATTGTTGTAATTATTATGATGATGATGATGATTATTGTTATTATTTCAAGCTTGCGTATTTTTTATTATTATTATTACTCTTATTTTATTCTGTTATTATTATTGTTGTTATTATTATTATATATTTTTTTTATTATTATTATTACTCTTATTTTATTCTGTTATTATTATTGTTGTTATTATTATTATATATTTTTTTTATTATTATTATTACTCTTATTTTATTCTGTTATTATTATTGTTGTTATTATTATTATATATTTTTTTTATTATTATTATTACTCTTATTTTATTCTGTTATTATTATTGTTGTTATTATTATTATATATTTTTTTTATTATTATTATTACTCTTATTTTATTCTGTTATTATTATTGTTGTTATTATTATTATATATTTTTTTTATTATTATTATTACTCTTATTTTATTATTATTGTTATTATTATTATATATATACGTTTTATTATTATTGTTATTGTTGTTGTTATTGTTCTTTTTTAATTATTATTGTTATTATTATTACTTTTATTTTGTTATTATTATTGTTATTACTCTTATTTTATTTTATTTTATTATGATTGTTATTATTATTATTGTTGTAATCATTATGATGATGATGATTATTGTTATTATTTCAAGCTTGCGTATTCAAAAGGTGTGCCTCGTGCGTCCTCAGGTCTCTGTATAACGAACCCCTGACCCCGTCGTCCAACCCCAGCCTCAGTCCCGGCGGCTCTCCTCTGAGGGAGGGGCCCCCGGAGAGGGCCACGCTCCCGTCCCCGGCCGACTGGAGCGAATTCATCAACGCCTCCAACAGCAAGGTGGAGCGGGACCTGGCCCAGCTGACTCTGTCCGACCCGGAGCAGAGGGAGCTGTACGAGGCCGCGCGCCTGGTCCAAACGGCCTTCCGCAAGTACAAGGTACAGGCCTGGCTCTCCGGTGCCTCAGGGCTGCAGTGATTGGTGATTTTCTTTTCAAGGGCTTTTCTTCGGTTCCAAGCACATGGGGCTCCGATTGAATATTATTCACCTGTTTCTCTGTGGGTGTGTGTGTGTTTTCTGTCTCCTCTCTCTGTTTTCTCCGATCCACTTACACGCGGCAACACAAACCGAGAGCCATACCAGCCCCGAGTCCCTGTGGTTTCAGCATGGGAAAGTGTCTTGAGCAGAGCATGGCCTTGCTTAGAGGAACGATGCATTATGACCCCCGTGTCCCCGCTCCAGTTAGACACAATTAAGTGGATGTCCTCTCTTTGTCTCTGTCGCTTTTCTCTCTGAGGTGTGTGGAGCCTGCTACTGCCTGTTTTTAGCTAGCTCTCCACACATGGGCACCCCCCCTCCCCCCCTACATGATTTTCTCCTACAACAAACCTTTGACTTCTGAGGTATTTCTCAGCCTCTCTCCACCAGGCGTGGACTCCGTCCAGGGGTGGCGCTCATTCGCCGGCCGCCGGGAGACCTCAGCCAGACTTGACAGAGCCACTAAAACGTTTCCTTTTTTCCCCGCTCCTACTGCGACCTCTGACCTATTCCACTCTACTCCCCAACAGGGACGGCCGCTCCGGGAGCAACAGGAGGTAGCCGCTGCTGTTATTCAACGCTGTTACAAGAAATACAAACAGGTAAGGGGTCCTGACGTGGAACGCAAGAATGTATTAGTGGAGAATGGAACCGTTGGAGGCTTTTCCTGTCAATTAGCGCTTGCCCGTGCACCGTTCACAATCTTTCCCCTCTTCTGTTTGCAAGCTAACATGGATAGCCTTGAAGGTAAAACCCTCCATCGGCCAACTTCCTCTAGCGCGGTGTGACCCCCCCTCTGCGCAGCACTGTAATCATCCTTTTTTCTCCCCCTCCTTGTCCACAGTATGCACTTTATAAGAAGATGACGCAGGCCGCCATCCTTATCCAGAGTAAATTTCGCAGCTACCATGAACAGAAGAAGTTCCAGCAGAGCCGGAGGGCGGCGGTGCTCATCCAGCAATACTACCGCAGCTACAAGGAGTTTGGGAGGCTGAAGCCCCACCACCGCGGGGCAGCCGCTGCCCTGGTGCAGCACAAACTGAGGTATCAAGGCCAAACACTGAAATACACTCATCCTGCCACAGACAGTAGGTTAATGAAGACCCCGATCTAGTCCCGCGGCCTATTACCAAAAATTAATTGCAAAGAGTTCAGTTATTGGATTTGTTGAAGGAGAAACGCCGCCTCGAGTCATTGAGAGTCCGGAATGATTTTTTTCTTTTTCAAGGGGTAGTCTGCTCACCAAGAGGCAGGACCAGGCTGCCAGGAAGATCATGAGATTCCTACGCCGCTGTCGCCACAGGTAGGCCCCCCCACCCACACACACACATACTGACACGACGGCATATTTACACGCACGCGCACAATTTATCACGGGGTTGGTGCGCTCAAAGCACAATACGCCGTAATAGACACTGATGGGGATTGTCTTTACTCGGCGTTTGATTGGCTTTCGGTGGAAAAGGGGGGTGGTTAGAAATGTCTCCCCTCCCCCTCACTGTATTTGCCCCCACCCGTCATCGCCCCCCAGATCCCGCCACACCCCCCCCCCCCCCCCCCCCCTCCTCCACAGTGCCTACCGTGTGCTAATAGCTGTCTGGTATTGTTTTGCTGTTTATGCCAAGCCCCTTGATGGACCATAGACTGTTCAAGCGGGTGAGTGCAGTCTCAGCAACTCAGATCGTGCTTCTCTCTCTCTCTCTCTCTCTCTCCATCCCCACCTCTCTGGCTTTCCCCTCTTTCTGTATGCCTCTTCCTTCCTCTCATCTCCTGCTCCGTAATACACTCATCTCCTCCCGAGGGCCTCGGTCTTCCCCTTCTCTCTTTCCTCTCACTCACTTTGATTTCCGACCTTGCCTCTCTCTCTCTCTCTCTCTCTCTCCCTCCCTCCCTCGCCCACCCTGCCTCCTTCTCCATCACTGTTGCTTGATGCCTGCTTGCATGACGGGCTGCCCACTGGAGCCACAGGTGGACTGAGAAGCTCGCGTTTAGAGCAGAAACCCTCCTCTCCAAACTAACCACTAAAAATGCTCATGAGCCACACGTCACAGACTCTCTTTTATCTCTCTCCTTTTTTTTCCTCCTTTCTTTTTTGCCCTTGGTTTCCTCTTTTGTTTCCCCCCCGATTTGTGTGGTTGTGCAGACGGCCAGGTGAAGGCCGCGGGAGAGGCTTGTTTTTCTCCATCCTCTTTTATTCTGCTGCATGTGGAGCGGTGAGAACTCTGGGCCTTGCTCTTCTAACTCTAGGCATGCTGCGGGCCTGCTCTTCCTCCACCAGCCGTCCGCCCGTCTTGTGTTTCTAGCCACTCAACGGGTCGAGAGCAGAAGCCGTCCCTTCCCCTCTCAAAGTGTCAAAATGTGGAATGTGCAATTTCCCTGGGTTTCTCCAAATAATATCAGCCCGTAGGATCAGAGACGCCGCCCGCACAGTATGTAGCGGCAATTTCATTATTCACATGTTTTTACTCTGCCGCGTGCTCTCCGGAATCAGGCGACAATAGGTCAGGAAGCTGTGGTAGCATGTAGGTGGCAGCCAGATAGAAAAACAAACAGACAAAGCCATGCTTCCCTGCTCCCCCTGGGACTACAGCGCTAAAATGGATTCAGACCTCCAGGGAGAACGGCGGCTCGGCGCGCACAGGATGTGGGCGCCCGCTGCATCCAAACGCCACTGGGCCTCTCCACACAACATAAATGTTGCAGGATTTATCCTCCGCTAAGTACTGGCAGAGGTAGGGGCCACATTTTTAACCCAGATGGCGGTTGATGTGTTGAAATCCATTTTTCCAACAGAGTGCACTTATTTCCAGCGCTTTTTGCTCGCACGCTGGAGACGCACGTCTCTCTCTTCCGTGAGCCCGCGCGGCGCGAGCAGGCCAGACGATCAGATCTTCCAATTGAGAACCTCCTCTCAGTATTGATTTGTTTGGAAAGACGTCTCGGTGCTGAGATGTTATATCAGGAAGTGACCTCTCTGGCCGCGACCCTTAATATTTTATCCGATGATTTATTTATGATTGACAAATGGCTTCTAAAAATGTAGGTAGAGGCGTGTGCGTGGTGGTCCTCCAATGGCTTTACGCCGAGCACGATTTGGAGAGCGCCAAAAACGTGTTCAAGTGAGTCACATTAGAGAAGAAAAATGAATCTAGGGAAAGATTTCATTCTTGTCACTCGAGTGTATTTCCTTGTCCTGTTGTTCGTTCCAAACGTTTCCTTTCACAGACCGGCCGCACTTCCTTTGCTGATGGTTTTTTCCAGGCTGTGTGTGTGTGTGTGTGTGTGCGCGCGCGCGCCCGGACCATCTCGCTACTCCAGACGTGGTCTTCACCAACACCTGTTTCTCTCTGTGTTCCAGGGTGAAAGAATTGAAAAGGGCCAGGGAACATGAGACCCCTCAGAAGAGCCCCCTCGCCATGTGACATCGCTCTCCTGACTCCTCCTTTCTGTTTTTCGTTTGTACCCAAGACATTTTACAAGAAAGAAAGAAAAAAAACATCAATGCAAGCACTGCAGTTATTATTACTACTTCTGCAGGTTCAACTACTGTTACATGTACGACAGCATTTTTTCCACATATTTTTTTTCTTTCCACTGACCTGATTTTTGTGTGTGTGTGTGTGTGCGCGCGCGCGCCCGGACCATCTCGCTACTCCAGACGTGGTCTTCACCAACACCTGTTTCTCTCTGTGTTCCAGGGTGAAAGAATTGAAAAGGGCCAGGGAACATGAGACCCCTCAGAAGAGCCCCCTCGCCATGTGACATCGCTCTCCTGACTCCTCCTTTCTGTTTTTCGTTTGTACCCAAGACATTTTACAAGAAAGAAAGAAAAAAAACATCAATGCAAGCACTGCAGTTATTATTACTACTTCTGCAGGTTCAACTACTGTTACATGTACGACAGCATTTTTTCCACATATTTTTTCTTTCCACTGACCTGATTTTGGACAGAGTGGCAACTTCGACAGGATTATAAACTATAAGGGGGGGAGCATTGGCTTCATTTTTTGCACTTTTTTTGTGGATGGCTTTGTCTTTTTTTGGAGATGAGGAGGATTTGAGGATGGAGGAAGGCCACACTGGACATGTCCGTGACCTTTAGGCTGCTGCAGGAGATCTCAGAGGACCGGGAGACCGTGCGGAATTGTGTTTCCTATCCGATCCATTCATTTGAGGACGGATCTTTTTTTTGGGGAAACCAGATATATTATTATTATCATCCCACACGCCCACTTCCACCAAACGCTGTAGGTGATAAAATAGTGCATTTAGTTCCCCCCGTCCCACCAATCTGCCCAGGTGGGCGGAGCTACACATGAATGTGGTCTCCCCATGCAGATGCAGACGGGGGATAACATGGTTTCTGTTTGGCCATTTCTTGGAGAGAAAAAAAAGCGTCACTTTATTACTTGAATTTTTCCATTCCGTCTTGATGATCCGTATCTTCAGACTCTATGTTGTGGAATCCTACCAAGAAAAGAAAAAAACGCATGATTTCTTGGGCCAGAAAAGTCTTTGCTTGTGTGCTTATGGTCTAGTCTTTCAGCCTGTCCTTATGATTTCCCCCCCTTTCCACGTCGCCAGTGGCTTCACGCATCCATCCATCTTCTCCTCCATAAGTTCAGCGATGAAGCCGTCCCTCTGTCGTCCATTTTTGGTTCTGTGCATGGGCTCCTCCGGACCCTAACCAGAGAGAACTTGCCTATTTTGCGTTGTAATGGTTCTGGTCATGCAGGTTATTACTGTTCTTTTTAAACGAACTTCAGGGCCTGTGAAGGCTTTTGAGGGGAAGATCACATACATTGCCTTGACGTCTTAGAGATTCTTTGAGGGGTCCCTAAGCTTGTCCCAAAATAGGGGTTTGACAAATCCATATTTTTGACTATTGAGCGATTTCTGTATATAAAGAAGGCTGAAAGTAGGTAGGAAAAAACATTTACCCAAAAGGGATTGTATTTTAGAGATATATTATTTTATTCATTAAAAATGGGTCAAAAACAGGTACGAGACAAAAACAGAATATTTGTATAGTTTTGTTTGAATGCCTAAGAAGTATGGTTGTATCGTTTGTACATAGTGTAACATACCTGGGATAAAAATGAGCTATGTGCATGAAAAGTATGAACAGAGTCAAAAGGGGAAAAAAAGCAACAAAAGCAGTAGTGGCTATGCTCTGTCAAATTTAAAGTATTTCACTATTAGAGTATTTTATTTTATTTTGATGGTTCCTAAGAAGAACACTTTGCTAAAGCATGATATGAATGCAATATGAAAAAGTAAAACGTAAAAAAAACATATTTAGAGCTAGGAGAAGTCTGCAAAGTTATCTTTAAAAGTATGGTTATGGTTTGTTTTTTTGTTTTTTTGGGCTACCGAGAACATTTTTGCCAATGGTGCCAAGGTATGTGAATGCTATATCGCTTAAGAAAAAGAAATAAGTTCATTTTTGCAGAACAGATAATCATACAGTGACGTACACCAGAGCACTAAAGACCACCACATCACAGCTGGCAGAGGATCAATAGATCAATACCCCCCCGATTACAAAAGCATTTTTTTTTGCCACCTGTGGATTGCTATGTTTGAGATGTATTTGTGGAATGTGATGTGTCACTGAGGTATCTTGTCTGATTTTCAAGATTGTAAACGGCAGCCTTGCCCCTGTAGAGCAACAAAAAAAAAATCCGATCCATTGCTCCTCTTTTCAAAGCACCGATTTATCTCTGGGGTCGTGACCCACTGACCAAATTCTTGTTGAGGATAAAAAACCAAAACACTCCCTGATCAAGGCTGCCGTGGCTCTAAATTGACCTGGAATTTCCAAAAGTTGTCTGGTGGAAAAACACGCGTAGCGCTCCTGTCCCACCGGAAGACACAAAAGGCCAGAGGACACGGGGGGGACGGTTTGTGCTGTGCTTGAGAGAGTTTCTCAATCCAGTTTCTGCCTGATTCCGATCCTATATCCCGTCCAGAAAAGAAAAAAAAAAAAGTATTCTGCATCCGAGTGACGACATGTGATTCTTCAGCCAAGTGCCACTGAAAAACTTTTCTTGATGAAAGAAATATTTAGGGCCGCCTAGGGAATTTTGTCTTTTATTGTTGCCTGGACCTTTCTCCCACTCCGCCGCTATGTCCAACTTTTCATCATTTGACGTCAGTGTTTATGTAGGAAGTGCCTATTCATATCCCGATAGCACCCAGCTAACGCCAGAATGCCGAGGTTGTGAGGAATTTGGAGAGAACGCGCCGTCCACATTCACTCTCGCATCTTCTACATGAACACGCATGATCAAGCCTTCGCCAAAGCCACTAAAGAATATTCCCCGTTCCGGCTTGGCGACATGCTCCTTTTCTTTTCTTTTTTTTTCCTTTTTTCTTCTGGGACCGCTGGTTTTCCCCAACGCCACTACTGGCCGTTTCTTGCCTCGCAGTCGTCCTCACCTCTGTGGTTAGAATGCCTCGCCGTGTCTGTGGCTAAAAGCCGGAGAAGGATTTATTATGCTTGCATGGGTAGAACAAAACGAAAAAAAAAAACAGGGTGACGGAACTGCACCTGAAGCATGCTTATTTTCCTAGAGTGGATAGTCGGACGGACGGTCCTGTAAAGCCACCCACGTCGGTTTGAGGTGTCGCAGAACTGCGAAAGACAGAGGGCGCTGGCCAGGGAGCCGCCGCGCAATTCCGCGCCAGGACAGGATCCTTTGTTTGGGAAGAGCGTCACTTTTGTGGACTTTTCGTTTTCGGGATTCTTTTGTTTTGAATTCATTCGGATTGGATCCGTGGGCTCCCAACTTCAAATAGGAACAAACGGACAAAGGTTGGAGGCCCGTTACATTTATATATATATATATATATGTATATATATATAAATGAAGTATGAACTATGCCACACATGAGGATATATATATATAAACTCACACAAAGACATGCACAAGACCAGCCCACAGACTTGCGACTGAGGGACTGGTTCGCCTCCCTTCTGTATTTTCACTCAGGGTGCCAAAATGGGGAGGAGGAAACAGAGCGCGACACTCGATTCACAGCAGAAATTGAAAACAAAAAAAACATGGCTCTCCCGGTTTCAGAAATCTGGGACAGAGCGCGGTACTGAACTCCTTCAAAATGAGTGAACGCAAAATCAATTTCCTCTCAGTATCGAACTCTACCGACTCCAGTGGAGCCTTGGGGGGGGGGGGGGGGGGGGAAAAAAAAAAAC